>JAKOGH010000783.1:0-460310 GCA_024811115.1 Terana coerulea
TAGAAACCGTAGCAGAGTTGCCTGACCTTTGCGATGGTGGCAAGCTTCAGCTGAATGGTCGTCGTGCTGCTGAGGAAATCACGGTTCTTAAAACGGTTCTGCTCGTCAGGGGATGCGGGCGGGTAGGCGGCGTCATGCCATAGTACGTGCACACTGCATGAGATAGCAGTAGAGGTATCTTGAGCAGAGGAGTTGTGAGAGTGGGGGTGGCGAACGGTGACATGTTTGTGTCAATAACGGCTGCCCACAGTATGCAAAGACGTTATATAGTGTCTAAGACGTGGTGTTATATTTTTATACCTTGCGAGGAGATTTATTCATAACTTCCGTCGCAACTCTTTCGGAACAGAATACTGTCATTAAGGCTTGTCGGGCAGCAGTTCCTCAGACCGAGCCCGATCGGGCAACGGTAGGTTCTGAAAGATACAAGAGTCTTCTGTCCTATGGCCGCAAGTCAATGTCTGATTAGAAGTGGTAAGAACATCAAATAGTCTGAGGTAGCGGATACTTATCCATGACAGTAACTTGATAGCGGGAGGTTTTGTCTTCCTTAGGGATCCCGTAAGGCACGATGGTTATTTACAGCATAGTCGGTTCCCATACAACCCATGAAGCTGCCAAGTACTATCTTGATGTCGCTGCGCCGAGAACTCCATCACGGCAGGAAGTAAGCGTGTGTGTCATAGGGTTCCCTACAGCTGACATCGCCATACTGTCGACACTGGCGACACTTGCAGATAGCTTTTCATGATACTTGAGAATTTTCCCTATACCGGCCTTGAGTTCTGTACAAGCAGCCACGGGCTGAGAGTGAGAAGAAGACATTGGAAGTTGGAACTGTGCATCGAGATGAAGTGTACTACTGACCTGATCAATATTTCTTGCTATGAAATCGGATCGCAGAATAGAGTGCCCTTTGGCCTGTAGATAGAAATTTCGATAGCGTGGAATGGGTTAAAACAGATGACACCGAGAGACACTGGCACTGGCAAGAGCTGAACGTCAAATGTTGAGATTTGAGAATCGGCGAGACGGCCGTCAGGCGCAGTTAGCGGTTAGCCGGCAACAGCCGGGAAGTCCGCGCCGGCCCGGGAAGCCTTTGGCTTCAATTTGGTAAGGCCCCAAGCGGTGACCGGTGACCGGTGACCACTGACCCAAAGACTCGGACTCAATGTGCAGATAGTAAGCCTTATCCCTTGGCTACGCAACGTTGATATCCGTTCCGGGGGCGAACAAGAGGCTCATGCTAAAAAGCCAGCCAGGAGAGCCTTTGTGCGACAACTTGGCCGTGAGAGTTGATGAACCAACACCGGGCCTGCCAACTTAGTACTCAGACGTATTCTGGCTCAATCAAATGCTCCTTATATGACAACTCTGTGGTGGTCGACCGTCCAACATGTTTCCCGACCAAGGCTGAATTTGGAAAGTCGTCCGGATTGGGAGGACCAAACTGGTCTTTAAACATCTCTGTGGCATTCGTCGACACATCCCCGTTAGCCATGCAGGTATCTTCGTCTCCTGTCGCAGCACATGATCACTCTCTCGCTGCCAAGGCATGCAAGTGGTGCTCTCATTCTGATGCGCCAGCTGTGATCGACATGAGGCTATCAACCACTCGCCTCCGAGTTTGCAGGCGGGTTTCCAGCCTCAAGCGCTAGTTTTGGAAACATGGCTTGTTTGGGCCAAATTGTGCGTCAAAGCCTTCCGATTGTATTGTAGTATGTTTGGCACACATTGAACACGGTCGGACGAGGCTGACCCTCTCGCAGGTATAAATACAGGGTTGAGTCTGCCCAGTTAGGCCAATACCCTTGACTGCTTGTGTCCACCTCTCCTCTCTGTTGCAGACGGACACGCATACGTAGTACTATTTTTCATTTTCTTACATTCGTTAGCACAGATACATGGCCTGGTAGCAGCCCCAGAGCCTCTAGACTTCATTCTGATGATCCCGGCGCTTAGCGCCCAAATGCGGCTCAATTCTTCTCACATTCTCGGACACTTAGCACTCTGAATCTCTCTAGCCTTGTCCCTCATTTCGACCTCTTGGTCATTGGGGACAAGGTATGTATTCGATACACTGTACATAGTAGCAATACTAACTTAGTTATTTGGGGACAAGTATTGGCCTTTGCCTGCCTATTCTGTAAGGTCTACTTGGAGTTGGCCTTAGTTGCCCTCCTTGTATGCGTTTTATCATCTATTAGACAATATTTACAGCTGGCACCTATGAAAAGTTAGACTTGAGTTGGAGCATCAGCCTACAGAGGCACCGCGACCTGCTCCCAACCTGCTCTACCCAGTTCACCGTCTCACAGCCAATCACAAGGGCGTGCGCTGGCCCGTTCCCCGTCCTATCAGTAAGAGTTAGAGTGCAGGTCTATCCTAACTTTTTGGAGACGCTTGCTGTAAATATTGTCTATTCACCATCCACTCCGATCCGCTTATTTTGGTTACGCGTCAAGCCTGCCTCTCGCGATACTCTCCTGGCTTCTCTCTCAACATTACCACCACCATCCTGCTCAATGCCTGCAGCAGTAATAACAATGAAGATCTGTCACAATTTCCCTCAGCGCTAGTCCACAGCGCTTAGAGTGTAACATCAAGTCACAGGACATGTCACCAAGTTGTCACACAGTGTTACAAGATGCTAGATCAGTTTGCCATATGCTTGTCGCATGGACATCAGGGATATGCCTTATACAGCCGTAGGATCCAGGACTCAGATTGTAGAAGTGCAGCGCATACAGCAGCGTACACTCCTACCGAGGCCTAGAGGAAGCTAGGATGGTTACTCACCTGTAGGTTGGTAGATACACACATTAGTGGGTTGAGAGTTGTAAGAGTCTTATTGGAGTATGATGCAGAGGGCTGCCTTATATACAATACAGGGTGGCTGTACTACAAACAGACACAAATAGGTACTAGGACAATAGACAATAGGCATCATCATGGTGGAACCTGGTAGAACAATAGAGAAGATATGAGCAGAGCACTTACGACGTCTATCCGACTCAACACAGGTCTGGAACTGTTCTGGACTATGACCTTAGTATGATGTCAGTATGACATCATGGACTGGTAGTGTACAGTAGCTCGATTAGGACATCTAAATAGTGTTGATGTTAGCATGATAGCTAGGTCAGATCTGATAAGGGAGTTAGAGTGGTGGTATGCTCTAGAGCCTTAGTCAGACGTCACCTGACTGTATCAGTCAGCATATGGTATTGAAGGTCTTAAATAGTGTCTGGGGTCCCTCTACACATGTATATAAGGAGGCTGGTCTGTGAGCTAAACCCTCAGACTCAACAACATCGTTGATTCATATCCACTCTACTAGCTCTACTCAAGTCCCTCTGCTTTCCCCACTTCTTTCAAGTCATCCCAGCAGGTGAGTATTATAGTTTTGTGATAAGATCACAACCAGGACTTTGATAATTACACCAACGACCACAATAAGCATGGCAAGCACAACCACAGCAACAGCAACAGCAACATGCATAGCTCCACTGTCAATGTTACCCTGCCCCCTAAGCGATAGGCCCATCAACGGTGCCACTTCCGACCTCACAGCATAGCCGCCCTGTGCTATGGGAAGTGGTTGCAGATGAGTTTTTCTTTGCCATAGTTGCTTGTGGGTGTGGATTTGTCTGTCGTGGCAGACCAACTATCTATTGTGTCAGTGGGTCCTTGGTCACCTTGAGGTGCCAGTGGCTGGCCTCTGTCTATCCTCAACGTCCTTTTGGCTTCAGCTATTCTGACCATCCAGTATCTTAAGGTCTACGCACTGGCCATTATGCCAATATCATAACACTCATTTATCCAGACCAGATGCTGGGCCTCAAGGTTTTTGGTGACAACAGAGCCATGCCCTATAGAAGACTTGAGCTCAGTTGTGGCACTTCAGCGCCTGCCCTGATGTACTCCCAGTTCAAGAGTGTGTCTGATAAGGCTAGTGTGGCCGCGGTCAGGTTCGAACCGTGGTTCGAACCTTGAACCACAGAACTGAACCAACGGTTTGCTCCAGGTCAAGTTCAGTTTGTGAACCTATAGACCCAGTTTGGTTCTGGGTTCAACAAATACGTGAGCTCGCTGAACTACGTCCAAACCAAACTGAACCTTGAACCAAGAACTAGAAGGTAGCTCTGTGGCTACGAGAAATGGTGAAAGAAGTGCAAAGAAAGTGTGAAAACATGTGCAAGCATGCTTGTTTAAACATAGTTGCCTTATTTGGGCTGCCGTATTGTGCCAAAACGGGCGCTTAAACGTTCATCGCAAGTGCGCCCACTATTCGTATCACCACTCTCATCTGCAAGGGTGAGTATTGACTTATAAAGTGAGTAAACATCTATTCTAAATGTATGTGCACACTTAGGGTACAAGGAAGGACATATATCACAGTGCATGGTTTATGTACAGCTCAGCAAGGAACATTTGTGGTGACTTACCAGTTCCTCAGTTCGAACCAGTTCATGAACCTAAACCTAACTGCATGAACCAGTTTATGAAAAGTAATGGTCCCGTTCGGTTTTTAGTTCAGGTTCACTACTTACTGCTTGGTTCAGTTCGAGTTCTGTTGAAACAGGTCAAAAACCGGACCAAACCAGACTGTGGCCACACTAGATGAGGCTGATGCAGAAAGTGTTGCCACTGACGTTACAGCACCCTGTGTTGCCCAGAGACTTGCTTTGAGACGTGCGGGAACGGCAAGGTCAGTGCTCAACCCTTGGGGCTCTTTCCCAACTACAAGCATTCCTCAGTTCAAGTGCGTGTCTATTGTCCTGGGGCCAACTTAGTAGGCGTAGCCACTAGTGATAGGCAGGGGTTTGCAAACCCTCGGAGGGTTAAGGGTAAGGGTACAGAGAGTAAGGGTAAGGGTTGGGAAAAGTTAACCCTTGTCTGGCAGGGGTCTGCATTCAAATAGCAGACATGTTGCTGGATAGAGCTGCAAGTATTATAAGTGCTTTCTATATCAATGCAAGCTACTCAAATAGAAGGCTGACATTATAAGTAAATGAAAAAAGCACTCACAGCACCATTTTCTGCCCCTTTGGCAAGGGTTTGAAGGGTAGCCCTAACCCTTACCCTACATAAGGGTAAGGGTTTTGAAGGGTAAAGGTAAGGGTTAGCCTTTAAGCATGGAGGGTTTACCCTTGCCAATCACTAGTAGCCACCGTTATTGCGGCGTTCTTGCCTTCGTCAACCTCGAGACCTACCTCGGATCTTTGTGGTGACGCCATTAAGCCTGGCTTACGGATTCCTGCATTCCATCTCAATGGATTCTTGGTCCAAGCATGTGTCTGTTGCCATGCTAGAGCCAACATAGCAAGTGCATCCATCGCTGCAGCTGCTAAGCTCCCTTGCCATTGCCATCAGAGACTTGCCTCAAACCTCTTGGTGGCTGATGCTTGCAGCCCAGCTGTGCACCAAGTACCATACTCGACACACAGACTGAGCCACCACCACTACAGCCTCCATTCCAGACTATGTTTGCAGGTCTGGAATTGAGGCTAGTATACAGTTCGAGCTCCAGGACCCTTGCGGCAGAGTTTCCGGGACTCTACTGCATGAGAAGCCCTCTGGAGTTTCATCTGCTCATTTCTAAGAGAGCAAGTATCTTATGGATACTTGTCCTGGTGCAAACCTTTCCGTGGTTCTCAGGATAAGTACCGCTATGAGCTGTTCCTCGTGAACTCAAGTGAAAAACAAATATGCACCTTAAATCAGCCACAAAACTACTAGTGTTGCCGAAGTTCAGTTTGGTTTGGTTCAGGCCCATTTTTGTCCGAACCAAAACTAGAACCAAGTGTTTAGCAGCCAAACTAGAACCAAACTGAACCAAACCAGCATGAACTGGCCCGAACCACTGAACTATGCACACACCAGCCCCACCCTGCCAAATTGGTATAATTGCAATGGTAGATCATAATAGAGCTATATATTGGCATTTAAAAGGGTTTGTATAGTGAAAAAGCTTTATATTATGATGTTTTGAACCTCAGTGTCTGATAGAGGCTGCCAGTTACCATTTATGGCAGCTATTGATGGCATCATGTATACACCAAAACATAAGCAGAGTGACATTTGGTGCTTAGTTTACAAGCACAACAGTGAAAAATAGTTTAGACATGCTACAGTAAGTAAGTTCATGTACTTTTCTCTATGAATCCCAGTACAAATACACTACATAACATGTACATGGTTCATGGTTCAAACCAGTTTGAACTTAGTTCGAAGTGACAGCAATGCTCCAAACCAAGAACCAAACCAAGTTACCTAGAGGCCGAACCAGAACCGAACCAAACTGAACTTCAGCAACACTAAAAACCACTACTCATGTATACATACAACAGCTACATAGCCCCATCAAATAGTCAGTTTGCAAAGAGTCTGATGTCACAGTACTTGAGCTGTAAAATGAAGTCAATGCATGTACTGTACTAGTATCCATGATTGAAGGAGCAAGGAGGTGAAGCATGAAAAATTGATCTACTACCCCTCGAGGTTCTGATGCCAGCACAGGACTGCCGATGTTCAAGCTGATTAGTAAACGAAGGGCAAAAATTGGTAAGGGGTCCTCCTTGCCCAACAATCCCAGTCTACTCCAAACTGTGCACGAAGCACTGCATCCTCTTTGTCCATTCTCCGCAGAAGTGCAACCATGACATACGCCACATACGCCATCACAGTGGACGCAGCCAGCCGCCCCGGAAGCCAACCCCAAATCCCACTCTCCACCAAGTATGATCCTCGGCTGAACAGCAGGAGGCTGTTGCCGATGGTGATGAGCGCCCAGCCAGTATAGCCAGGATGTCGCACCAGAGCGTAGGGTCCGTCGGTGACAAGTGTGTGGTCGCTTTGGAGGGACACTTGCCATGTGAAGTGACGTCCGAGGGTGCGATGAGACCAGACGCGCATGAGGCCGCCCGCCGTAGCGAGTAGACAACCTGCTAAAGACGTAGACGTAAGGCGCAATGTGCGGCCCGATGTGAGGGGCGGGAGGTGGGCGAGGGCGTTTCCTCCAGCCAGATCTGGGAATTCTTGGGCGACGATAGATACGGCCTCGGTGACAGCAACACTGCACAGCACCATCTACCAGCGTGACCTAGTCAGGAGGCATGCAGGTCTACAGCGTGCGGCGAGATGCTCTCACCTTGGCGAGCGTGATGAGCCTTACCTGCAAGGGCATGGTGCGGCTGAGATAGTCCTGCTTCATAAACTGAGCCTGTTCAGTAGAAGGGGAGGTGGCGTTGGGGGAGTCATGCCATAGTAGGAGCACGCAGCATGAGACAGCAATAGTGGTATTTTCAACAGTGGTGTCGTTAAGATGGGAGTAACGAACAGAGGCATGCTGCGTTCGCTTGCGTGAGGTTCCCAGACCACCTCAGAGCGACGCCCTACATATATGCGCTGCGGACCATGAAATAAGCTATCCTAAGACCGTTGATACGACATTGTGGGAAGGAACTCACGCGAAGCCCACTGTCGTTGGAGCTCTAGATATACGCAAAATACGTGTAACCATATCCCCTTCCATGATATTACCGTCCGGCCAGGTGCGATGGCGGGCTTTGACGCCTATTCTTGACCGCTCAACAGGAGGCTGAGAAGTAGCCTACTGCGAACAGAGTCTTGCCCGACACCGTACGCTAGGGGGCCTTCTGAGCTCCGCAATCCCTATCCGGCACAGTGCGCTTACTCCAGGCTTCTTCACTTATTTATATGTCTTCAGAGTCTCACGGAACCAGCGCGCCGCAGACAAGCTCCGATCCTACGGCACCTCGTGAGTGGCACGGCAAGAGCGAAGGCTTCTGGAACAGACGTTGCCGCTTATCTCATACTTCACGCGTTCTGGTAAGTCAAGCACCTGGTTCACACGATGGTTGAGTAAACTGCTGTTGATATTATAGGGTCGACAGACGAGTAACAAACTGTCCCTCTCGGCATGATTCACGTCGGACCGCCGGCTGAATACGGGGGCTGTTGACACCTATTTGTTCGATGGCTTTGTGGCGCAGATTTCAAGGTTGTGAGCGGCTGCAGATAGGGAGTAACACGAAGGCTTATCGGTTCAAGATCTGCATATGCACAAATACTGTCAGCAAGCTATTATACAAGAGGAGGGTCGGGTCCTTAGGTGTCATCAACGCCTACATTCAGGCTAATGCTTACTCGGCGGAATTCTCGGGGGATACTCCGGATACACATGTTCAAGGGTCACCGCAACTTGCTTCAGAAGAGTCTCCTTTGTCCAGCCCTCGGGCTGCCCCCACTGTTTCTCAAATGCCTCGTATTTGTCGGGGAAGCTGGAGGCCATGATTTGGAGAACAGCTCTGTGAGTAGCCTCAAGCGCCCCAACAACCCATCTGCAGGCGCAAGTCAGTGCAGGGCGACAGGCGTACGACGACTATCACTCACGCATGGTGAACGCTGATGACTTCCCCCGCAAAATGCAAACGGCCCTCGGCGGCCGGCGAGGTCAAATGCGTGTACAAGTTGGAAAAATTCCCAGGGGCAAAGGAGGCAAAGGCACCTGATCGCAACGGCGGTCAGCGATATGGTCCGGATCAAGGAAAATCGACGTACCCATCGTATGCGGATCGTTGCCCCAGCTGTAGGGGTACATGGC
The DNA here is from genome assembly GCA_024811115.1 of Terana coerulea. Classification (NCBI taxonomy): domain Eukaryota; kingdom Fungi; phylum Basidiomycota; class Agaricomycetes; order Polyporales; family Phanerochaetaceae; genus Terana; species Terana coerulea. Next base: position 8,630 of record JAKOGH010000783.1, read on the forward strand.
GAGAAAAGACTTTCGCAGGTAGTCTTCACCTTGAGCGTTGAAGCCGTGGACAGCGACGAGGTCCCTGATGATCAAATCCTGCAGGAGCGGCGATGAAGTCGGGTCCGTGAGCGACGAGAACGCCAAGGCGTCCGCGCTCCAGGTGTAGCTGGCAATGAGCACCGTGGACGGCGTCGAGGTGTTCAGCCCGTACGAGGGGTAAACGATGGTGCGCGACATGTTGTCGGTGAAGGACTGTCCGCCCTGGACCGCTCCAAATGCTCCGTAGCGCTTCATCAAAGCATCGTCTGTCCACCAAGCGGTTGTAAATTTCACACCGACCTTGCAGGACGGGCCGTAGCGCAGGGCGCGGAGAGCGGCCTTCTGCTTGTAGTCGAGGCCTGCGCGAGTGAGGTCCATGGTGCGCAAGCAGGGTAGAGTTGTGGTCGTGATGACATGTTCATATGAGAGGGTGCCGCCATTAGCGAGGGCGACCTGAACGGTACCGTTGGAGGGCACATGCGCAATTCCAGTGACTCGTGTGTTCATCAACGGAGCTCGGTAAGGACCAGAGGAGTTCTTCATATACGAGGCCATGGTGTCGCTAAGAACGCTGGATCCTCCACTGCGAAGAGTCATTAGCCACCCAGTAGCGTGACACAAGAGAAGAAACTAACTCGATACAGAACCAATCGAATGGCTTGCCGTCATAGCCGAACGCTAGAGAACCCATGACTTTCTCGCTGAGTGCATTGTCGTAGGCATTGGTGGAGGTGTCAAACGTCTCACACCAATTCACCACGTTGATCGGATAAGGCATCAATCCGAGGGGGTCCAACTGAGGGCGGTTGTCGGAGCGGTTGGCACTCATGTAGGCTTTCGTGGAATATTGGTCGTAAGACATCATTAGCTTCCAGCCGTCGTCTCCGCCGGTCTGAGCGTCCTTGATCAGTGCGTCTGCGAAAGGCTTGACGACATTCGAAACATTCGTGGGCCAACCCAAGTTGCCCCACGGCTGTGCCGGCACGTCAATATCACGGATGCCGAAATTCCTTGGGAATATTGTTTCCGCTGTAGTCTGCTTCAAGATAGAGTTGTAGAAGAGGGTAGTGTTGCCTCTGGGATCCTTGTAATAATATGGAACCAATTTCGGGACTAGTTTGATCATGTCGAAGAGGTTGAAGACTGGGTCCATGATGGGTGTCCTGGGGAAGCGCATCGCACCGACGTCCTGATCCAGTCCAGTGCCATGTTAGCCTCTTTCCGCAACAACAGTACTATGAGAGAGAACATCTTACATAGTAGTCATGCTGAGCGTTGGAAAAGTGATGCGTATAGAGGCGGCCACCGAGGCGGTCAGAGGCCTCCAGAATTTCATATTGTATACCATAGTACTGAAGCATCATGGCGGCATACAGACCCCCAACCCCTCCACCTATGATGCCGACCCTGGCATTCTCCGTGACAGGGACAGGTACTGCGTTGGAACGGCCGAGGTACTTCTGAGCGTCGAAGGAATGGACCGGTAGGATCTTGCGATGGTGCTCCTTGATGATGTTCTGCGCGAAGACATTTGCAGGATCGCGGGGCGAATGTGCGGAAGAGTGGCTCGACATTGTTATAGCTTATAAACAGCGGGGGCTTGCTGCCTCGTTGGCCTGCAATACAAGCATTTATGAGTTCACCAGACGCTGGTGTCAACCGGAAGTGCGCATACTGGCAGAGAAATCAGAGTAGCAGCGGTATCGTATTTGGCATCTTCTGCATTCTATCTTCGCTCAGGGTGCCGGTGAAAAGGAATGCCTCCGTGCTCCTTCTACAACGCCGTGCGATTGCAGTCCGATTCATGGACACGCTTCACTGCTAGTTGCCTTTCCGACGTGCTAAAGGATCATGGGATGAGCACAGAGAGTTTGAAGTCGTCCGGTGCAGCGCACTTTGAGTTTGCATCGATGATTTCTCCTGCGCACAACCTAAGGGGTTGTTCTAAGGGTACCTTGGCATGATGGCGCGGAAGGATTGCGATATTTGCGACACAGTTGACATGAGAAACAAATCATACCAGCCTGAACATTTTCACTCCGTCAATACGCATTCAGGTGACTTTCCTGCCACTTACATGGTGGTGGCGTTGAAAGACGCGGTCGCTTTGCTACGCGTCTGTCATTCTGGGCACGTTATTGATCCCAGTAAGTGACGCAGATAAGCGCTTCAGAGAAGCATTCAGTAATCACTTACTCCCATCAACAGCTTTCTTACCGCTTTACTTACTCGGTCTCGGCAACTTCTGTCCCGGACAGTATCAGTACAGCTCCTCCCTCCGGAACACTATGACGGCAACTTCAACGCCCAGGATGCTGCTATGTCTCGCTCCTCTCCTGCCTCCCAAACTACACTTTCCCACCTCTCCTAGTCGACCTAAAGCTTGAAGGCTACGCCTACACAACTGACAAGCATGCGCGCTTTAGTGATCAAGGAATACGCCCACCCGTCCAAGATTCCGCTCACTCAGAATGCTCCTGAACCTCAGGTTGGGCCGGACGAGGTCCTGGTGGATGTATACAGTGCTGGCATGAATTTTTCGATGTCAGTAGCTGAAGTTACTCGCTGTGCGCATTGCAGGAGTGACCGAACTTGCTTTCAGATCTTGCAAGCTCAGGGAAAGTACCAGACACAGCCTCCGTTCCCATTCGTCGGTATCATACAACATCCCTCGCGACACTGTCAACTGATTATGGAGCCCTCAGGTCCTTGGCTCAGAACTCGCAGGGAAGATCTCCGCCAAGTCGCCGATACCGAAGGGCTGCCCGTTCAAGCCAGGAGACCGCGTATTTGGTGCCGCGCAGGGTGCATACGCCGAAAGGGTCGCAGCGAAGTGGCAGCTGTTGACGCCACTGCCGGACAACATGAGTTTCGACCATGGAGCAGGCGAGCATTGCAGAATATTTGAGATGTCAAGTACTGATACAGAGCCTCAGGCCTTCATGTGACTTGGCCAACGAGCTACGAGGCCCTTGTGGCGCGCGCGCAGTTGAAGGCCGGCGAATGGCTCCTCGTCACAGCCGCTGCCGGAGGCGTTGGTATCGTCGCTACGCAAATTGGCAAACGTATGTGTTGTCTATCTCTCGCCTGTCCGCACACACCCGCTAACCGACACCCGCAGTGCTGGGGGCCAAGGTCATCGCGGCAGCGGGCACAAAGGAGAAGCTCGACATCGCCGTGAAGTACGGCGGCGCAGACTTCACGGTGGACTACAGCAAGAAGGACTGGCAGAAGGAGGTGCTGAAGATCACTGGTGGCAAGGGCGTAGACGTGGTGTATGATCCTGTAGGGATGATCAAAGGTGTGTGACGGGTGTTGTCTCTCCAACTCATGAAACTGACCGACGCTGCTATAGACAGCCTGAAGTGCGCAGCGTGGAAATGCCGACTGCTCGTTATCGGCTTTGCAGGCGGAGCAATCGAGAAGCTTCCCCTCAACCTTGTCCTTCTGAAAGGTGTCTCGGTTGTCGGTGTCTTTTGGGGCGGTACCACCAGTATGTCCTCGCATTTACAACTTGCGCAGTCCTTACTCATTGAATACGTCAGTCAAGGACCCCAAACGTGTCCCTGTCGTGTGGAAAGAGCTACTTGAGCTCTTGTCGAAGGGGAGCGTGAAGCCTGTGGTCTACACTGAAATCTTCCCACTTGAGCGACTTGCAGAGGGGCTGGGCGCCCTCGAGCAGCGCAAGACGTGGGGCAAGGTGATCGTCCACGTGAAGGATGAGGAGGTAAAGGCGAAGTTGTAGTGCTCTTCATACCGAGTTGAGATTCTGTACGTATTATATGCGAGGGTAACCTATGTACTACCGATCTGCTCGTCGGCGACATTGGCATTCGCCAACACTGTCTTCGCCAACTGCACGTACTCCGCCGCGGCGCTCGTGTCGCTCTCCTCTGCCTCAGCGACCTTTTCCCAGTGCACGAGGTCACCGTCGACGAGCGTCCACGCCTCCCGATCCGAGTGCTCGTTCACCCATCGGACGTACTCGGCCTCGGCCCAGCCGTGCAGTGTATGCGGGAGCGCGATGGGCGAGCGGACGAGGATGTGGTGAAGCACGATGAGGGGCGGCAAGCCGGCGGTGTGCATTGGTGAGGCAAGCAGTGAGTTCTCCAGAAACAAGAGTTGCCTGTGTGAAGTATAAAAATGTTGGTGAAGTGAAAAATGGACAAGAGCTCACCGCATGGCTCGAAGGGCCCGGTACTCGTCACCGACGCGCTCCCAGTCAACGCCCCGCTTCTTCTGCGCAGGGTCGGCCATGAACGCACTCAGCGCGAACTCGAACTCCGTCATGTCGCTCGTGAGCTGCAATTTGCCCGTCTCGCCGAGCGGCTTCGCGATGGAGGCGTGCAGTAGGAAGGTCTTGATCACAAACTTCGCGATTGCCGTTATCCTGAATGGACCCAACTGGGCTTAGTCTTATTGCGCCTCAAAGCCTAGGGAAGACGTACCATTCACGGATGAGCTCGGGGACGTTGAACTGGCTTAGAACGTCTGTCTTGACGAACGTAAGCTTGTCCGACAGATCCTTCATGTACGCGCTTGCACCACCGCCCATGGCAGCCATCGGGTCCGCGGTGTCGCTGAAGTCCATGCGGTGCAGCTTCGCGATGATGGCACTCACTTCTCGACGTACGGCAGCGAGGACGGGGTCGACGACCTGCTCGAACTTCCGGTGGACGACCTGCCGTAAGATAGCGCGTCAGATGTTTCGGCTCACTGGCGGCAACATTTATAAGAGCGTGACATACACCAATATTTGGCCTCAAGATTGTTAGGACACTTTCTGGATATTCCTCCTGCAGTTTGTCGAGTCTTGTCCAGCAATGGTATAGACAACTCGCGACCTGACCGTTCAGAACCTGTTGAGGTGTTACAGACGGCCCCAGCAAGCTGACAGCCGCACGTTCCCTCGAGATCTGCATACAACGATGAGTATCTCCAACCTTCCTTAACAAAAACACACTGAAAACCGAGCTCACCAATGCATCTGCCCGACCAACAAAACTCTCCAGGCACCCCGCCGCGTTCCGCGCCACAGACTTGACGAGCAGGGGATCGAACTTGGCACTGTCCAGCTCGTTCGCGATCGCCCGTGCGATGTTCGTGCCCTCTGATTGGCCCGGTGGACCCCGTGCACCATTGGCGAACGCGGAAGAGATGGCTTCATTGAGACGTGAGGTGGAGCGGGAAAGGTAGAGGACTCGAAGGTGGCGAGGGAGCGGAGAACAAGGGCTGTCTCTGGACTGATCGGGGAGGCAAGGTAAGAAAGGAGAGTAACAGCATAGTAAACAACTATACCTTTGCTGTGCTTGGGTGTATACGGTATCGGTGTGCACCGCAATCTTAGCAAAGAAGCTATGGAAGAGACGGAGTAGGCGGGTGTAACCTACGCTGAGGGTTTGTTGCAGGAATGTCGAGCCTTGTCAGGCAAACGTGAGCTAGATGAGATTGCATGGCTCGGGTGGACTGACCCTTCGCAGCGTCCCGAACTTGCTTCTCCAATGACCTCCCAAGAGCTGCCCAGAACGTTGCGCTAGGTTTATTCTCCAACACCTGCGTTGCCCCTCATCAGATACTCTGCACATATCGCTTGCGCGACAGACTCACCTTCATCGCCTCGTCTAAGAATAACACCTTGGACACCGCGTCCTTCTTGATCATGAGAACCTTCTCCAGGGTATACACCTTGATGCAGCAATCCGTCATCTCTTCGACCAGGCTCTCAAGGCTGTTCCATAGCGCGGCTTGCCATTGTGGTGCCGTGACGTTCGTCGGTTCTGTCCTGAAACGAGATCTGTATGATGAGGTAGGCGTGGAAGCCGATGCGTCTGTGATTTGTGCTTAGGGACATAGGAGGTAGGCAGCCGGATGTGTGGACAGACCTTTGGGAGGACTTCTTTCGCGATGCGGGTGAGGTCGAAGGCGTAGCGAATTCTGCCTTCGACAGCGTCGCTGAGGTCGGACACGAGATTCTGCACAAGCTGCGGCAGTACACGAAGGTTGTGTGCGGTTTGAAGAGGAAGACGCCAAGAGCGATTGGTTCTACAAAAGCAAGCATGACGATTAGGGCCAGCATATATGCAATTCTTCAGTAACGTACATGGTTTCGCAAGCCATTGATCACCATCTGCTCCATATCTGAAGTGACGCGTTCACGCGCCGTGTCGATGAAGGGAAGATATGTGGCCACCGCCTTCACTGATGATAGGTCTATCCCGGAGGAGGAGAAATCGTCTGTGCTGCTAGCTGCATCGGTCTCTGCTGGTTGTAGTAACGCCACTATTGACATAAAATTGCAGTCAATATAGATATTTCAGGAAATGAAACGCATATACCCACACAACTCAGCGATGCTCAGCGCGGCCTTCGCAATAGTCCGTTCTTTGTCGTCTTCCTCTATTATTCCGCCCACTATCGCTAGTGAGTCCGTACTCCCCCTTGGTGTACTACCCAGATCTCCTGTACTCTTCTCATTTGCGCTCGGTGTAGCTGCAGGCGTGTTTCCAGTGACTTCCGTGCGGTCCATCTCAGCGATCTGCAGTTGCAACCGACGCGTGAGGACGACAAAGCGGGACGTTCGGCGAAGAATGTCAGAAGCTTGCTGAAGTCTCTCCAGGCGGTTCACGTGCGAGGAAAGGGTTTGGTACGGAGTGCGGATCTTCTGACGCAGTCTGCAGGAGGTCAGGTCCCTGTGGACTACCGCAAATAATGCGCGCGACCCACTTGTCCAGCGAGCCATCAAGTTCGGTGAGTCCACCTCTGACGCCTGTGAGCGATCCTTCGAGTTCTGTGACTCCAGCGGCTTGAACAAGAAGATCTTCATGATGGGTTGTAACCTGCAGTCACCATGTAGTGAATGCAGAACTGGTCCATTCATGCCGCACTTACGACATTCTTGAGCTGTTTCTCTACATCATCAAGACCAAAGGTAAGCTTTGAGATAGCAACCGATATATCCTCCGCATCGCTTCCCAGTCGTAGTAGTCTTGGCCGAAGCAGGACCTCTGCTGCTCTTCAAGTTCGCACCTGCGCTTCCTGGCTGACTTGTTCCTGCGAGGTACTGTTCGCCAGCGAGAACAGCATTAGCATAATCATTTGGGTCAAAGTCCTGGTGCGCAAATACGGAGTAGTCTGCACGGTGCAATTGCAGTGAATTTCTGGGTTATTTGGGGTGCCACTCGAGTAGACTGACCGGTCATCGAGAGAACATGTAGACACCCGAAGGCGCGCGTAGTGCTGCCACGTGTCGGGGTAAACGCGTGTTTACCGCGCGTCTTACGTCAGCAACTGGCGCCTTCATTGAAGTGGCCCCGTCAGTCTTCGGCCCCTTCGGAGTGGCCTGCACAGAGCCTGCATACCAACCACCCACACCGGCCACCACCACCCCGTGTGTCAACACATGTATTCCTTTCTGCGCCCGACTCTCTGTGATTGGCTCTTCCAGCCCAAAAAGAAAGGAACATGAAAAACAACAGGAAGGCGGCCGGCAAGAAGCGTGACGTCAAGTACTAATAGCTGATGGCACTCACAGCTTCTCCACTATCACTCCCTCCCACTCTCCATTGCTCTCACAGCCTAAAAGACAACCACAGACGACCGGGCCACCGCCCACCTGCCACCGACCATCCTGCTAAACAAACAGGCATGAACTACCTCTCCTCCTACGACTACTATCGCACCACACACCCGGGCTGGGGTACCCAACAACTGCGCTTCAGAGAGCCTCCTGCGCCGGCTTTCCAACCGCACCCAACATGTGGGCTTTCTCGAGACTATTTGCTGAAAGATACTAACGGCTGTGAGCAGGGAGTGGCTGGGATTACTACCGTGCACATGCAGTCAATCCGGACCAAAACCTGTACTACACCGTGATGAACCGTACTCGCGAATTTGGACCCTCAGGCGGTATGGGCATGCGTGAGGCAAGACTATGGCAAAGGCAAATCTACAGCGGCATCGTGAGTACCAGTATCGCCCAACGCTTTATTCTGCAGCCATGCTAAACCACAAAAAGGTGAACTTGATGCAAGTGTTGCCGGCAGATATCGGCGCTGCTGCTGCCTACGAAGCCTACAGAATGTGGAAACACCACCACGCCCCCCTTTTTGACCCACTCCCTAGCCAGCTCGTCTGGCGGCGCAGTCGAGCGTGAAAGAGAAGGAATCGTCGGGCTTGCACTCGCCGAAGGTGCGTCTATTCTCCTCTGTTGTCTCTATCGAGCAGATCGCCCATATCGTCACAATCTACAGCGAGCCGGCTGTGGCAGTATACAAACCGACCTGCTGACACCTACGGCCTACGCGACTGTCTGGAATCGGCTGCTCTCACCGCGACCCGGATCTCACACTCCGTACGTCACCGCTCATCTCCGCGCCGTGGCCGGCTATCTGACGCCTGCTTCAACTTTAGGTCTTGGATGACCAGCCGCAAGCTTATGGCAGCCAGTATGGTCAAGGCATCGCTCCCTCAGATTCATACGAAGACCCTTACGGCCAGCCCTCTTACCGCCGTTCCAGGCGCCACAGTACTGCCACGCTCATGCAGCCGCAGCCGTCCTCCTACGTCAGTCCGAACAATTTTAGCCCGCCTTCGCCGTACATGGGCGGCGGCGGGGTCTCCGTGCCCATAGGCCGTGCAGGCTCCAACAGCTCGGGCGTCTTCGGCGGGTCGTCCTACAACGGAGGTCGGGCGAGCCCCTCGGGATACGGGGGCATACCGTCCGTGCCCAGCTACAGCAATGGCTCACCGTACGGAGGCTCCGCAACCGCCGCCATGCCCATCCCAGGCGCAGGATACGCAGGCAGCGGCAACAGTTATGGCGGCGGCGGTGGCGGCGGCAGCCTCTCCCGTTCGTTTGGCGGAGGTTCTTCGTTCGCGCGCGAGCCGAGCCCGTACGCATCGCAGGCCGCAGCGTATGCTCCCGCAGGGCATGCAGTACCAGAGCGGATTCGGTGGCGCCGGTGGTGTGCCGTTCCCGAGCAACGCGGGGCAGCCGGTGATGGTGCAGACGGAGGCGGGGACCATCCCTGCACAGCCGGGCTCGACGATCATTATCCGCTCCCGCCCACGCAGGCACAGCCACCGCAGCGGCAGCAGCCACGGTCACCAACATCGGGCAAGGAGCAGGGACGGCAGGGACGGCGGTGTCTCGTTTGCGCGGTATTAACGAGGACTTGATCAAAGCGGAAGTCGTTTCCTGTCGCAGGATGGGTGCAATATACCTTGAAGAGTGCAGAGCTCTTTTGTGGATCGGTTCATGGGCTTGGAAAGTATGGAATATCGAAAGTATGTGTACCACTTTGTTCCAAGAATGCGAACTGCTTAATGTACCATCATGTATGTATCATAAATCGCTGTGTTTGCTTTACAACACCCTTTGCAATTGGGAGATATTCTGCTGCTGGAATTTTCTTCGCATACACGTATCGACTGACCGCTACACATGGCTTCATTTAAGCTGCTTGATGCTGAAGTGGCCACGGGGCCACAGTGCGACGCGTCCACGTGAGCCGCCGGTCCGGCATGAGCCCGCTTAATTAGGATACGCGACGCCGCGTTACCCTAAAGCGTGAGGTCAACTGTGAGATCGTCGGATGGCCTTTCCTGGAAATGCTCATAGTATTTCGCGGTACCCACCCTCCTCTCACGTCCGCCCCTCCCTTCTTGGAAACAACATGCCTCGAGCTCAGAGAATCCGTTGCGCCTACGCCGAGCCGGAGGTGCCCAAGTACAAGCCTTTCAGAAAGCCAAGAGCAGCGTTGTCTCCAGAAGAGAAGGCTCAGAAGAAGGAGGCAGCTACCCACAGAGCGCAGCAACGGCAAGCGAAGAAGGAATGGGAGGGGAGTTTGAAGATTTGGATTGGGGAGGATCCTCGGCGGGGACACGGCTGGCAGACGGAACCGAGGTACATACACTAGCAGTGGTCAAGTTTCTAGCAGGTATACTCACAGCGCATGGCATCCAGTGTCTTTTCAAAAGTGACGGTCAGTAGCCATCGGCGAGTACCTGAAACAATGCAGACCTCAGGCTGATATGACTCCATCCACAGTCAAGAAATTCTACAAGTTGAGCGACAAAGAGATGTCAGCCTTTCCGTTCTTCCAGTTTGGTGGCTCCAGAAAACGAGTCATACCCGTGGACAGCGCCATCGACTTGGTGAAGCGTCGACTTGCGGCTACGGGGATTGAAATCCCAATCCTCAAACCGGAGCAGGTAGTGCACAGCGCCAGATACGTGAAGGAACTCCGCTACCACTCAACCTTTCTCAAAAGCTGGATGAAATCTACGCCCTGCTGACGAGTAGCGGAGACGCAACTGCATGAGATTGGTAGGACCGTAGGTCACATAATCATACTGTATCAATATAATACACTGACAAGATGCCATCCCCTCTTGTGCACGTTAAATCCCAGAACTTTATAAAATTTGCTATCCCCTATAACTAATGCAAGTTGCTCTTGCCGGCGCCCGTCAGAGAACAACACTGTGCAGAAGGGTCCCGAGAGCGGTCAGCCACCAGCCACGGTACAGCGCCTGCCAGCCCTCTTCCTGCACGACCTTCTTCGCGCAGTCGACCAAGCCGAGGTACGGATTCTCTTCGCCTCGAAGCCTACGGAGACAATTCAACAGTGAATCTCCTCGGTATTATGAGAGGGCACATATCACGTACCGGATAACATCCTCTTCCATGCCGATGGCGTCCGCATGCTCTTCCTCCGTGACTACATTCCACCCTGCTTCTTGAGCACGGGAATTGTAGTCTGGAGGAGAATTATTGCGCTGGATAGACAGCTTGGTGGTAATCACTTGAAGGGGACAGAGAACGAGTGTGATGAACGGTCCTACGATAGCAGCCGTACGAAGCTTCGCTAGCACGACAGCGCTGTCTGTGCCATGCATATGGATCATGTAGTCGCTGATAGGCGAGGGGATGAATCTCGAGCCGCCGCGCAGGATAATTGGGTAGACGGTCTGGAGGAATATCGCTACAAGTAGTCCAGGTGTGAGGAATATAATAAAGGGCACGCGGCGTTCGATTGGTGCGAAGATTATGCGGAGAGATTTTGCAAGGTTAAGCCACGGTAGTCTGTAGGGCGTGGTGATGGTCCTGAGATGGAGTATCAACATCTGTTCGCCTCAGGCGCACAATGAACATACCGGTTGGTGATGGTGATGAAGGGAAGCTGCAGCATTATGCCTATTGTCCCAATAATGAGAGCATCCAAAAGCTTCAGGTGCAGTCCTTGCACGTCCCCAAACGGGGAAGAAGCGATGAACAATAGGTCAGCGACCAGTGTCACTAGGATCGTCGGCACTATGATACGGAGTTAGGCCATAACGCATGTGTTCGAGTGAAACGCACCAAGGCCCTTGTACAGTCCCGCCCAGCCCTGGAGTGCATATTAGCAGAGTGGACTCGGGGGCATCCGAACCAACACCTGTGACCTGTGCAACTCACCTCGATTTGTTTCACCCTCTTTAGCAGACCAAAATACGAGGTAGAATCGGGGCTCGTATAAGCATGCGTAATGTTGCCTTCTGTGTCCAGATGAACGGACTTTGGATTGTAGTTCGCTCTCAGGCGCACCAGCGCACCGGCCAGAGGGACATAGATTGCGAGCTCTACTGCCAGAAGGACGAACAGCCAGAGTATTGCGAGCCAGATGCTGGTAGGCATGCCTTGACTGTCGTCAACAGTGTGGACAGAATTCGACTGAAGTAAGTGGTTGCGGCCAAAGTCGTTGCTCTCGCCGTGCGACACGGCAGTCTCGCGGTTGATGGCAGCTGGACAGTTGCCATCATCTCCGATAACTCTAAACCTGCCTGGGGCTGTACGTACGTTGACACAGAATAAATACTATTCGCCGCTGTCCCGTATATTATATCTGCAAAGAATTTGTGAATACACTGATTCCTTTGCTGGTACTACACATACTCACCGAGGACGACGAGAGCAGGAAGACAAGCGCTGCCGCAGAAGCTGAGGATGTGAACGCGACAACGTGACGTGCCGAGCCGGCATCAGACCACTTAATCGCGCGACGCGCTTGGCTTTAATTTCGCGTGGCCCTGCTTTGCCTCCCGAGTCAGCCCTGCCTGCAGCTTCACCACTTCCGCTTCCACCGCCGCTATACGCTCTCAACGACATGCCTCGAGCAGAAGAAATCGACTGCCCCTACGCGTTAGCGAAGTTGTCCGGGCGGAAGCCAGCCAGGAAGCCCAGGACGGTCCTGTCGCCTGAGGAAAAGGAGCGGAGGAAGGACGAGAGGCTGATGCGCTCGCTGGAGAAGGACGCGAAGAAAGAGTGGGAAGAGGGCTTGAAGGAGTGGGTCGGGGAAGATCCTCAGCGAGGAACACAGCTGGCTGACGGGACAAAGGTATGTGTTCGTCGACGTGTCGTGGGCTGGCGGCATGTTCAACGCGTTATGTCTTCTAGTGTCTGTTCAAGAACGATGGTGGGTCGAGCATCACGATGGCTATGCCACGGAAATATTGAATTGCTGTCGCCGTTGCCAGCCTGAGCCAAGAAGTTCTACAAGCTGAGCGACAAAGAGCTGGCTGCCCTGCCATTCTTCCAGTTTGCCAACTCCAGGAAGCGAGTCATCCCTCTGGAGGGTGTTATCGACTTTGTCAAACGTCGCTCTGAGGCGACTGGGGTCCAAGCACCCCTGCTCAAACCAGAGCGGGTGCTGCACAGCGCCAAACACGTGAAGCACCTGCACTACCACTCTACCTTTCTTCACAACGCGAAAGTACAGGGATGGTTGTGATCTGTGGTGCTTATGCTGTTAATCTTGTCGCTAGATTTCTTACCCATACGAAGCCTATTGGGCACTCGGACTCTTACCGTAATCGAGCTTCATAATCACTCCATGTTCGAACTGTTCTCTCTAGTGAATGCAACTGAAAGCAACTCTATTCGACAGAAAAACATACAACCCATTTAATTAGATCATGTCCATCTTGGAACCTTTGCCACTTTCCGAGTTCCATGCCTTGCGCGACTGTATGCAATAAAATGACGTTGCTAAGTATCGGCAAAACTGCCCTGGTGCCCATGACAGCGGCAGCCGTCGGTCAGAGCAGTACGCTGCTCAAAAGGGCACCGAAGGCGGTCAGCCACCAGACACGGTACAGCGCCTGCCAGCCCTCCTCCTGGACAACTTTCTTCGCGCAGTCGACCAGGCCGACATACAGATCCGCCTCCTCTCGGAGCCTACCAAATGCGCATTGTAATGATGAGTTTCCGAAGTATTCCAAGATGCAACGTAGTGATTACCGGATAACATTTTCTTCCGCACCGCTGTACTCTGCGTACTGTTCACCTGTGGTCGCGTCGTCGCCGGCCTCTGGCACGAGGGTGCTGTATTCTGGGAGCGCGTGGTTGCGCTGAACGGACAGCTTGGCGGCGATCACTTGAAGGGGACAGAGAACGACCGTTTTGAACGGTCCGACGGTAACGGCGATGCCCAGCTTGGCCAGCAACGTGGCGCTAGCGGTGGCATTGAGGATGTAGTACACAAACGGTAGAAGGAGGTACTGGAGGCCGATGAGCAAGAGGATTGGGTAGACAATTTGGAGGGCGAGTGTCACGAATAGCCCGGGAGTGAAGAATATAGTCAGCGGTCGGCGCCGTTCAGTTGGTGTGAAGAGGATGCGGAGGGATTTCATCGGGTTGAGCCATGGTAGTCGGTATGGTGTGGTGATGGCCCTAAAACGAGGAGTCAGCATTTGTTTATCAGCAGCGTAGAGGGCACATGCCGGTTAATGGTGACGTCGATCGGGAGCTGTAGGATTATGCCTATGGTGCCGTATACAAATAAAGCTAGAAGTCCCATCTGTGGCACTTGAACGGGTCCATATTGGATGGTGCTGCCGGTCAGTGCAACAATGAGTATGCCGACACTGCCGGCAACGATTGTTTCCAGGGCTGCGGGCACTGCGGCGCGGAGTCAGCTTCGCAACGCGTGCGCTAAAGAGGAGCATACCCAAGCCCTTGTACAATCCTGCCCAACCCTGAAAGCTATATCAAAAGAGGACAGCAAACAAGGCAAGGTATTCCAGACTCGCCTCAATCTGCTTCACCCTTCTGAGCATGCCTAAGAATGAGATGGACTCAGGGTACGCAGGGGCCCGTCCAACACCGCCCTCCGTATCCAGGTGGATGGACTTTGGATTATAGCGCGCCCTCAAGCGCACTAGCACACCGACCAGTGGGACATAGATTGCGAGGTATACCGCCAGAACAGAGAAAAGCTCGAGGTATGCGAGCCACATGGGGGCGTGCATGGCTTGAGGGTCGTCGTATATGCTGGCGAGACTGTACAGGAGGCGGTTACGTGCAAAGTTGCGATGAGCCTCGCTGCGCAATGCAGCAGCTACTTGTGGGGTTGACAGCCGCACAGTTGCCATCAAGCCCGGAGGCTGTACGCGTCTAGCAGGAGGTCACGCTACTCACCATATGATGATCCAATCGGCAACTGATAGGTTGGCAGTAAACCGTATAGCAATTGCAACCAACATCACGGTCCTATTGGCCAGAAGCGCTCATCTACTAGGGTTTAAACGGCCATTGTAAGGCGATATGAGAAACATCACCACGAGGGGATCTGGCGTCTGTAGGATCACATAAGTATATGTGAGCTCGATAGGAATCGAATGCTTGGATGTAGAGTATCCAATCTGCCACGTCACCACAATCTGTGCGCCGACGCGAGGGTCGAGTCTGACAAGACAGTCAAACGATGTGGTATTGCCAGAAATACATCATATAAGTTGTCATGAGGCGAGATGCTATTTTGTTTGAAGGCAGGCCGAGGATCCCGATAGTTCGCCAGTTTACAGGAGTCCAGGAGCGAGTCCTGGTAGTAGTAAGGTATGGTCTGTTACCTGAGAAGAGGGACGGATACAGTAGTAATGAGCGCAGAAGTCACCAGAGAACGATGTTGCTGAAAGACTCCGAGCGTATGTGTCGGTTTCGCCAGATTCGATAGTAAAATTTTGCGCAGTGCGTGGACGGTCGACTGGTAACGAAGTTCAACAGCGCTTGTGCAAACGTCGAGCTTCAAGTAGGTTGAGCTGATGAGGCAACGAAGTGACCCGCAGTACGCCGTTCGGATGTCCTGTACTCCTAGATGCCAAAGGACTTGCTGGTAGACCGTCAAAGCTGTTGCTATCGTCGCTGTTGTCGAAAGAGGCGGATGAAAAGGCCAGGTCATCTTGGTTTGAAGCACCAGTGTAACGGCGAGGGAGATAGCGGGCGTTGGGTAGAGATTCACAGAGCCGAGATTGGCTGGTCTTAGAGCATGTTGACAGAGGAGCGCCCAGATCCACAGGTTGATCTTCCCGCCTGGGTCCTGTTACTATTTGCTCTTCTCGGGAATGCAGAGGCGGAAGTCCAAGTAGGCCTAATGGAGCTAGTACTTCTGGTTCTGTAGGGCTTGACTTCTCCCATGCGTCTTGCATAGTAACCACAGGGCAGTGCGCCATGCACGGGTGTCCCCAGTCGTCTTCGGAGGTATCCATGGTGTTCGAGTCGTTCTTGGTCGCTATCTTCAGTAGCACGATCCATGCTCAGCATACAAAACTCTAAGCGTAATCAAGACTTACATGGGTGTTTTGCGATGAGCTGTTCATGTTCAGATCGTGCCGACTGGAGCGCTAGTCACGTCGATAGGTGAGTCATCACTGGCAGAGGCCCACAGGTCTGTTTCATGACGCACTGTAGGAAGTAGCCAGGACTTGGGAAACTCATGCGAGGTTCTCTGCTTCCGCCCAAGCTTGATTTTCGTCCTAGGTTGAGTGGTAACCTCATGCTCGAGCAAGACGGATAGCCGGGATTTGGCGTGGCCGTCGTTGAGACGGTGATGCGATGTTGAAGTGTTTGTTAACCCTTGAGCGGGTTGCTTTGCTTGGTAAATTGACATCTTCACCACGTCTCTAGAGCCTATCGTTGAAAACGTGAGGGGGACTTTTGCTTCGAACCGGCCTCCGAAGGATGTGACCGGACTGGTTGTTTCCCGTGGGCTACCAGAGGGGATGACAGTATTGATTGATGTCGTAAAGAGTAGAGAAAACTGAAAGAGAAAAGACAGTGAGAAAAGCCAAGTGGATGATGGAGTACGAGTACAAGTCGAAGTCCAACCGTCTCTCGGAAAGCGCCACCTTTGTGGCGTTCGGCATTGCCTCAAGCACGTGATCGGCATCTAAGCTCACTTGTCTTCGGCAATGGGTATCACAAAGCCAGGACGAGACAGGATTGTGATGAACCATACTATTATGCTAGAATATACAGGATGCGTTGCGTTCTACATGATGGGAGTCTGCGATACTTTGCGTTGTTACCGATGTCGAAGTCCATAGATGTGCCTTTGCGTCTTCAAGCGAACCCGAAGCCTTCCCCACCCTCGTGAATAGCTAAGAGTAGTTGCTGTCTGAGCATCTCATACGACGAATACTGCGGCAGGTCAATTTGGTTGAAGCCTACGTGAAATCAATGAGTACATGCGGCAACGCAGTAGTCGGCCGTCGGACTTACATGTGTGCGCTTGAGGTAGCCGATCGACTTCTCCGTAAGCTTTGTGGATGGAGAACTTCTGGGTTCCTTGTACACCCTGAAGATCGACGAAGCCGCCCAGAGGAACACGAGATGTGCCGGTAGCGAAGCTGAGAACCTTGCCCTCTCCTCACGATTGAACGACTTGAGCGCTCGCCACCACCACACGATGACTGCATCGGAACTCGTGTAGCCGTTGTACTCGGTCGCTGCGCGCCACTCATCCACATCAATGTCAGGCGTCCCCGAAATCAGCAACTCGAGTTCTTTCTCATCGAACTACGATGCATGATAGTTAGTGCATAGAAAGACTGAACCTCGGGGCCACTTACGATGGTGACCAAATCCTTCGGAATGATCTCGTAGAAGCCCGAGACAAGTGCCTCGATCTGTTCCTTGATAGACGAGTAGAGTCGATATTGAGCTGAAAGCTGGACGAACTCGCGCTTGTTCTCTTGTGTGACGGGGATGGTCGCTCCACCTTCTTTCAACTCGATGAGCTTCGTGACACCGAATTCGTCGGCCTCGACACTGAAAGTGAGATCCAGCAAGGTAGGGTCGTTCTCGAGAATCCAGCAGAGAGACTTGTAGTACTCGGGATCGACCCACTCCACATCTCTGTAGTCGACTGGCTTTCCGAGGACCTGTCTGTACAGACTCCTGGCGAAGTAGGCATCGAGTAGCCGCCCGTCGTAGATAGCCTTGCCAATGACACGACCGACAAATTTGAAGAAGGACAAGTGCTCCGGGTTGATGGAAGAGGCCTTGTTTGGTTGGTAGGTGAGCCTGTCTGCCGCGCACGGTTGGAATAGACAGTAGTTAGGATCGAACATCTGTCTTGCGAGGATCTGGAACCATTCTCGAGTAACTCCGCCGGCATCCACACCTTCTTCGTCGTAGAAGCGCACACTGAGCTTGCCGTACTTGATCTGGTCTCCGGTCTTGCGCTGCAGGTACTGAAAGCTGTCCTCGAACACGCGCTGACGACGAACGTTTGAGCTGCAAAGTACCGTGGTGCTCTCGTGCATGAGGGCGGCGGTGAAGCTGCTGATTGAAGTAGTTGCGCTTGTTGTCGAAGTCAAGGACGCGCGGATTGTTGACCAGAAGGGAGAAGGATCCGCTCATCAACGACGGGTTGCTCCCTGACCATGAGGTTCAGCACCTTTCGGTGTGCATCGGTGAAGGAAACGAAGAGATCTTCCATCGATTCGCGGCCTGTCGTCGGCGTTCGAGGAGACGCGGATGCTCTTGCTGCCCGTTGAGAAGCCGCATTAGCAGCCTTCGGGCCAACATACTTGCAGACCACCATGAGGGATTCAATGAGGGGCAAAAGCACCGTAGCAATATGCTCGAGCTCGGGCTTTTCCTCGATGATCGCAAGGCAATCGCCTAGGCGCCTCCACAAGGCTGTGAAGCGGAAACCCTCGTAGATGCTCTGAACCTTCTCAACGTCTTCGTGAGATGCCTCCGTCGACGACGCAAGTGACTTCGGAGAGTACATGTAGTCGATGGTTTTCAACACGCGAAGAAGTTTGGCTTGCTCTGATGATGCTGGGGAGAATTTCGCAGCAACAGCAGCGGCTGCGTCATCGGTTCGACCCTCTTGGAGGGCGGTCGCGAGCTCGTCTAGGGACGAAAAGAGAGCCTGACCGAACTCTTGAGCTCTCGCACAAAGCTCCTGCGCGATGACGTCGCGGGCGTTGGGGATGAATGACAAGTGTTGGATGAGGGCAAGTGTGTGCGAGAATGCGCGACCAGAGCACTCTCCAGCAGTGAGGATGTTGACGACGAGACGAAGGACGTGTTGAGGGATAGCGGGCGGATGCGATAGCAGAACCTTTTCCGCGGCAGGTGGTGCGGGCTGAGATGGCTGAGGCTGGTTTGTCGGTGCATTGGCTGGTTGGCCGGACGCCACTAAGATTGAGTATAAGCAAGTATCAACGCATTCCATCAGGAGACGACATACCTGAAGTTTCGCCTTGGCTTGCTTGACCAGGCACAGCTGACGTCGCCGCAGGTGGCTGTTCAGAAGAGACAGGAGCTTCGCTTGTACTCGGCTCCGGTTTGGTCTCTTTCTTATCGGCGTCCTTCAAACTTGTCAAGGACCTGCTGACCAACGACAGAAGGCCCACAATGGACTCCATCAACGACGGTGTCCTCAGCAAACCTTGCTTATCGAGCTGGCTGAGGAGGAGCACAATAGGATAGTACGTCTGAGGGGCCTGTTTCTCCTTTCCCTTTCCCTTCTTTGAAGTCGACCGTCTCAAGCCCGCTGGAAGCTCCTGCTCTGTTACGAAGAAGACGGAGGAAGCCTCATTGGTGGCGGTGACGTAGGTCAAGGCATCGAGGCAGCGTTGGGCAACCAGTTCAGGCACAACTTCGGGCTGAGGGAGAGTCGACTTGCCCGAAGGTCGAGGGGTCAGCTGAAGAGTCGAAGACTTGGTAGGGCGGAATGACATCTGCGCAAAACTTCTGTCGATGGAAGACAAATCGCCGGTACCGTCTTGTAGAATATTCAAAAGAAGATTGAAGATGTCGGTCCTAGTCTTGCCGTTCTCGGACAAGTTCACGAGGACCTTGGACAGAATATTCTTCCTAAGAACTTGAGGGAAAAAGAGAAGGCGAATCAAAACAGCGATGGCGTGTCTGTCCAGAAGTTGAATTGCTTCTCTTGGAGTGGTAGGCTTAGCGGGAACAGCCGACTGAGGTTGCGGGTCACGCCGTGTGGATGGAGCACCAGCATGTCCACCACGACGAGCCAGCTGCCGGGGAGGACGCCCTTCTCGGAAGAGACCTACTTCAGCAAGCATGTGAGGAGGTAGTGCTTGAACGAACATGTCATCTGACTCAAGGAGAACGGTCTGCCGTAAGTGGGGATCCAGACTGGCTAGGAAATCTGCAGGGCCCATATCAGCGGGTACAGGAAGAGGGGGAGGGGCATTTTGAGGGGCTGCAGGCGGCTGCGCTTGGCGACGAGCCCGCTCCATGTTCTCCTGTTGAATGATTTCTGCGCGTAGTTCCGGCGGGAGGGCATCCAGGAACTCTGGGCTGATCTGTGATTCAACCGGACGCTCCACCCGTGCCGCGCGCTGGTCTCGTACATGTTGGTTTAGAATCTCTTCCCGCATATCGTCAGGGAGTGCCTCCAAGAACGTAGGATCGATGCCAGTGTCCGTGATATCGACCGGGTTTCCATGTATCATGACCGTGACTCGTTCAGGGGCTTGCGACGAACCCGCCTCTGGTTGCACATCCACACTTTGGGAGGGAGTAGCGGCATCCACCATCTCAGTGTCCGCGTCAACGGTTGGCTGTACCGCAACCTGATCGCGAGCTTCGGCTTCAAGTCTTTCCTTCTCGGCTTTGAGCTTCTCCTCCTCGACTCGAGCTCGTTCCTCCTCTTCCCTCTTCTTGGCTTCTTCCTCTTCAGCTTTCGCTTGAGCCTCTCGGCGCTGAGCTGCTTCCTTTTCCACTTCAATCTTGGTCTTTTTCCAGGCCTCGATAGCGGCGGGGAAGAGGGCGAGTATAACGTGGTTGGCGATCTTGGCGATGCGGCTCTGCTCGAACCTTCCGTGCAAAGATTTGACTTCTTCTCCCCACCGATCGATGGTCAGCAAGGGCTCAAATCCACGAACATCACCACGTCCCTCGCTACCTCGAGGAACTCGCTCGAGACGAATATGTGTGGAGATGCCTGCTCGGCCATGGCGCCCAGTTTGAGTCATAAAGCCAGAGGCAGGAACATCGATCCTGATAGCCTCACCCCCATGCCTGCACGACCTGCAAAAAGTTGTTGGAACAGCTGCATAGCACCTTCGCCGATGACATGCTCAAGAGTGTGCAGCACATCATCTGAGAAGTTGGCTACAGCGGTGCGATGTGTGCGGCGAGATGACCGGGACTGCGATGCAGGAGCGGAATTGGGATCGAGGAGAAGGGGATGGACGGCGCCTTCAGGAACCACGGCGGAGGTAGTGCGAGGATGACCAAAGATGTCGAGAGCATCATCAGCTACAAGAAAATGAGTATCTCGGGTTACCTACGAACGTAAGTACACTTACCACCACCTCTCCTCCGGCTGGAGCTCGTCATCCCTTGAAGGAACATTGGACGCTCATGACCTCCTCGGGGATTGCCGTCTGGGATAGCTTGGAATATGTTTGCGAAGGACGGAGGGGCGCCGAACATTTCCGGAGCCATAGCCTCTTCTTCAGGTACGAATACGTCCAGGTCATCGGCATACCTAAATGTAATTGTCAGCGTCACAAGGCAAAACACAACTAACATTATGCCTACTCGTCAGCTTCGGAGTGCATATCCCCTTCCTCGTCTTCCGGTCCGCCCATTATCGGGATACCCTCTGCAAGAGATATCAGCACTATTCATGCCAAAATGAACTTGCTGCTCACCCTCTCCTTCTTCGCCATCATCGAGATCATCTTCACCGTCCATTGCACCATCCTACGCAGTTCCATTCAATCATTGAATTACCAAGGAGATCTTGATGTTTCCATACCTGCCACATCACCTCTGCCTCTTCTGCATCGTCGTCGTCATCGTCGTCATCGTCGTCTTCCTCTTCTCCGTCGTGTTCCTCATCTTCGTTTTCCACCAAATTCTCTTCTTCCTCATCTTCATCGTGCCAGCCTCCTTCGGAGTCTCCATTTTCGTCCTCCAGCTCTTGCTCGAGAGCAGCTTCCTCGTCCTCATCGGTGTTCGAGGTGTCCTCGCTACCCGTCTCGTCTTCGTCGTACATCTCCGCATCTTCTTCGTCCTCTTCTGCGTCTCCATCCATCTCATCATCACGACCATAGTGTACGTCTTCCATTTCCTATGGCAATTTGTCAGTAGTGCTCGCAAGCGAAGATGGTCAACACTCGGACTTACACCAGCGTACCTAAAACAGGCATCCATTAGCAACAGTGCCAACAGGTAAAGTATATGTCGCTTACATCCCAAGAGAGGAGTTTCGATAGAGGTCTGGCGTTGCCTCTCGAACTTGATCCTCCATCTCCTCGTCTTCTTCTTCGTCAGAGACGTCTTCCGAATCAACACTTTCAGCCTTGTCATCCAGTAGTGAATCTTTCTGCTTGTCCGATGCCCGACTCATCTTGATTGCAATCTTCGTCCTGTAGTAAGAATAATCAGTATTGCCACATTTATTCAAACGCGATAACGTACAGATACTCGAGCGGGCGAAGAATGCCGGTAACCACACCGCGAATATCGGGGAAATTGGGGTCCACCTCCGCGAGGGCATTCGTCAATGTGGCCACGAAATTCTTCTCGAGCATGACCTTTGCAATATGAGTGGGAGCCTCATCGCTGGCTTTGCGAGTACCGGTGTTGAACCGTACAGTCAGCAGACGGTAGCAGAGGTCGGACAGCGCGAGCAAACGGCTGTAGCGTGCTTCGCCAGTTTCAGAGCCAGGGAGATCCTTGATAGAGCGATTGATGGCGTCCAAGACGAACTTGCGAACAGAGGCCCGCTCCGGGGGTACATCCTTGATGTCAGTTGGAGTCGTGTCAACGCAGAGGGCAACAACGACAGACATCGCCCAGTTACAAAGCATGATCTGCTGCTTAGCCTCAGGCGGGGGAGTCGGATTGATGGTTCCGAATGACAGAGGTCAGTGATGAGGAACTGCAAAGCGGCGGTCCGGTACTTTTCCTTCGCGGGGGTGTGGGTACGCTTCTTTGGAGAGAATGAGAGGAATGCGACCTTGCAGGAGTCGTAAGAGAAGAGAAGCTCCGTGAGACACTGCATGACGAAGCAAGGATATGTGTGGTCGACAGGGGCGTGGGTGGACAATGGGTCTTTAACTTCAGCAGTTGGCGTAGCTGAGCTTTCGGAAGGCACAGGTTCACCCTTCTCCTTGTCCGAGACAGCAGGGTTTGACAAACTCTCCTGGGACGATTCAGACTTGACGGCCTTCAGTAATTCCGCAATCAGGAAGTGCACAAAGGATTCCAGAGACTCGCCGGAGGTGCGAGGAGGAACGGGCGTGTCGATCTGCATTTCCGTGGTGCTCTCTTCAGTCATTGTTGATCCGGTCTCTGGCTTCGGTGGAATTTTCAAGCCAAGAGTCTTCTGCGTGCTGTACGGAGCCGACAGTTGGCAGACTTCAGCAGCAGCTTGCGCGAAGGTCTTTTGGATCGCGCAGAGCCATCGAACTGCAACCGCGAACAAAGGCAGTCACTTCCAGCAGACGGTGTCGAGGATGTGAGAGGAATGCTTTGATCTCCTGTTGCATGAGGCGCTGAAGGGTCACCGGATCTTCGACAATGTGGCGCAGAATGCTCGCGATATAGGGATGCGTCCCAGGGGCATTGGCAGTTGACGGCTGCTCTTTCAGCAATCGGAACAGTGCGCCGACACCGTCCCGCTTGACAAACTCTAGCGCCATGGAGTAGTCCCGGGTAAGCAGTACGAAGAGCCGTAAGGCAGACAACAAATCATCTCGAGGCAGCGAAGGAATATGCAACAAGCGAAGACAGAAATCAAGCACGACGTTGCGAGCTTCAGGGAACAGAGGGCCAGTCTCCACTTCCTCTTGAACGATAAGCTCGTCTTCTTTTGGCAAAGCAACAGAGCGCGGTTCTTGGCCTTGGAGGAAAAGAGCCTCTGTGACGAGGAGATGTGAGGCCAGCCATTTGGGAACTGTGGTATGACCAGCTTCAACGTTGATGGGATTCGATAGCAGAAGACCAACAAGGATATCCATCAAACTCTTGGCCTCTTGCTCCGGCATCGCGGCGAGAGGAGATGTGGGATCGTTGAGAACAAGAGCCAGGATTCGGCACCTAACAGCCAACGGCTGCTCGTTGTGGTCCAGGGCATCCTTCGAGAATTTGTTGACATCTTCGACGACAATCTTCACCGCCTCCTCACGGAAGGGGCTCGGGGCTCCAACAAATACGCGCTGGACGTCAAAGACAAGAGCAGGGTGCTCGTCCACCAAAGAAAGGGCACGACCTCCAAGCTCCTTCTTGAGCTCCTCGCGGGCCTCATTCAGATCCTTCAGCCACTCCTCGTGAGTTTTGACCGGAGTCGGTGGGATAGAAGATGAGGGTGCTTCAGCCGGTTGTTCCACAGCCGGAGTCGACACAGCGGGAGTAGCCTCTCCGGCTGGCTGTGCAGCAGCTTCTACTACCGTTCCGGCAACAGCTTCCGCTACAGGCGCAGGTGCGGGAGCAGGGGCTTCAGCGTGCTCGGGTACGGGGTCGGGAGGAAGAGGGAATGGTTGCGCGAGAAGAAGCTCAGTAGCAGCGTTGACGTTATTGCGGGTCCTGACCAGGGCGCGTTCGGCAGCGGAGCGTGGAAAGCCCATGTCAGTCAGTTGGCGAATACGGTTCTCATCCGGTCCAATCTGACGAGGGACTGCCATGCTGGGGACGAGAGTGTTGCCGTCCGGCGCTGTCGTAGGCTTGACCTCCTCGTGGTCAGTATTCAGCATTTCCAAAACGACCTGTATGACCGACTTGCTGAGACCCAAGGGCGCCGAGATCAACCACGATGCTTGCCAGATGTCCCGCAGGAGAGGCATGGCAGTGAGGCGGAGTTGAACGACAAGGGTGCGAGGCTCAAAGTGGCCTGCGTCACCTTCCTTTGTCCCGGGAGTCAATAGCAGCACTGTTTGTGGAGACTCGATCGCAGGCTTGAAACAGATGAGGGGATGTAGGAGGTGCAAAGCGACCTTGAGTCCGCCATGAGCATGAATGAGAGTTTGCGACTGGGCCTCCGAGCGCTCTTCGGAAGCTATGGGCGTGATTTCCTCGATTGCGAGCATGAAGTCCCGGCACAGCGCAATGATGCCGTCGATGCCGCCTTTGCGATGGAGGGCAGATAACAGAACTGTGTGCAGTGTCTTGGTAGTGGCGCGCTCTATATTCCATCCTGTAAGTAACGCATGTGGTGAGATGCTTTGGAACATACCGTCGACGAGAAGAATGGTATCGAAGCCTAGCATCATGGCGTAGTACGTGAAAAGATTCCGCTTATCCTCATTGGACCTGAGAGACAAGTGTTTGACAGCGATGTCCGCGACGATGTTCGCCGCCTCGAGTATCCGTTGCTTTTGGGTCGAGTCGGCACCTCTACGAGTCTGGAATAATCTCACCACAGCTATCCAGAGGCAAGTCAGAGACCAGAGCATAACAATTCAATGAAAAGTGCAACCTTGGAAGAATGGTGCCAACCCATTGGGGAGTTGGCTTGCCAGGTGCCTGAGGGCCTTCAAATTCGATTCCTTCGGATCATTCGCCTTCGTAGAGGACTCTGCCTTGGGTGTCGCCGTCGGTGTCGCAGCGCCGTTGTCTTGTGATCCGTTAGCGCCGCCGAGAATCGGGGTGCTCGACGCTCCTGGTGTTGTAGCTTCAGAAGAAACCAACATTGGAGTTTGTGCTGCAGGTAGTTCCTCGGGGGCGGCACTTGCGATCGCGGTGGAGTCTCCACCAGAGCTGGTGCTGCTCTCCGCCTTGAGCAAAACATTTTCCCAGATGGAAGTGCGATGAAGGCTGCCGAGTCCTTGAAGGAGGTCTCCTGCACTCCGGCCGGTCAAAGATTGGAGGAGGGTTGCGATAGCACGGCCTTGCGAGTAGCCAGCGGTAGCAAAGACGTCGGACAAGAGCATGATCCGTACATGCAGAGTGACTAGTTTGCGGAATGCTACGTTGGCTTCGGCAGCTTGTTGTGGATCTGCATACCATTGTAAGGATGGTTCTACATGATGCGTAGAATCCAAAGGACATACCTTCGGCCAAGGCCAGCTTCAAGTACTTGGAATCGGCAGCAGAGTCGTCCCTGTACTGCGCAGTCTCGGCAAGTGATTCGTTCACCATTTTGACGACGAAGGCTAGGGTGTCGCTCGTTGAGGACTCGACCATAGTCCGCACGACCTGCACAAGCGAATCGGACGCAACGCTGTTCGCAAAATCATACGGAATGCACGGGAGCGCTGTGAGACGCGCCAGACGCTCAAGACCATCGGTGCTGGAGAGGAAGTCCCGGCAATGGGGAACGTGCTGGAAGTAGCCCTCCAAGAACTTGCCGAGCACGTCGATGAACGAAATGATGACGTTGTCGTGAGTTTTGGACGAGGAGTCGTCGAACGGATGAGCAACGCCCTCAGACTCTGTAGTAGCTGCTTGAGAGGTACTCGCATGCCCGGTCTCGGTGGCCATTTCAACATCGCTCTCCGCGGAGCCTGGAGCTGCAGTAGTGGCGGTCTTGGTGGGAAGCAGAATGTACCATTGCTTGTGCTCTTCGGGGATCTGGTATGAGTTTCCGAGTTCCTCGATCTTCCCCAAGGTCGATTTGATCGCCTCAAATACTTGGTTTTTCAACGTGGGGTGGTGTCTCACCAGCTCCTCGACGGCGGTGCCGATAATGACGGCATTTTCCTTATCCTGTAGCATCCGCTGGTGCCTTTCGGAGGTGAAAATAGAGAACAGGCCCGGGATGATGCCTGGTCGAGCGGCGAGTTGTTCCTGCCCGACTTGGTTGAGACAGAGCGCTCCTATCGCATTCGGGATGGCTTGGACCACCTGTCGCATACCTGTTAAATACAGACAACCAAGCGATAGGTGTACCGCAGACTTGCCTCGATCACGGGTTCCAACCCCGACTCCACAACTTTGTACAGCGCCTCGGGGAGGCCAGCTTCTTGGATGACGGGGAGGCAAGTCGGCTCATTGTGAATGAATGTTGCCATGACATTGACGGCTATACGACAAATCAGCGCCACGTGAAATGAGTAAGAAATATATATCTCATACCAAGGGCTAGGACGTTGGCACCGAAGACATCGCGATTCTCCATCACTTTCTTCACGGACTGCAGCAGCGTCGAGTCGAGAAGTCCTCGCAAGCCCTCGCTTGTGCCAGAAGACTGCATCATCCTGTGCATTGACCGCATGACGTGCTTGAGGACAGTGGCATGTTGTACGGATATCTTGCCTGTATAACATTCTCTTAGTACACGCAATCATGAAAAGACGTACAACTACGACTGACCGTGAGATACTGGTATTTCTGCGGGTGGGTTGCCCTCGCCATGCTCCTCCAGACTTTGGTTGATCTCATACTGCGCCAGGTATCAGCAAAAGGATTCGGCATGAGTTCCAAACCTGTCTAACCTCAATTCTTCCAACGAGGACATCGATACCCCTTGCGTTGCAGAACAGCGTGAACGCATTCGTATACCCGTAGAGAATGTTGTCGAGCAGTTGCATAGTCTTCGAGAGAGCATACAGTCGACTCGAATCGCGCGTCTCGATGACCTGCACCAACAGCGGTATCAGGCCAGCGTTGACAATCATGGCACCGCCAGCGGCGTGGGCGGCGATATATGTGACGAATGACAGGAGCGCCTCGACAAAAGGCTTGAGGGATGGCCGTATCATGAGTGGCAAGTTCTCCTGTCGTCTTCCTGAGCAGAGCCATCAGGATACCGTGGTTGACTCCGGCATTCGTCGCGGCCAAGACGTCTTGGATCTTGCTCCTGTAACGCCCTATAGCGTCCAAGCCATAGATCGCGGCCGTCTGAATTTGAGTATCAATACCGCGGTCGAGCTGCAGCAAGTCGGCCATGTGGTGCACTAGATCTGGCTCATAGAGAAACAGGTTGTTGGAGGTGGTCTGTTCGGAATGCGTGTGGCAGAACAGGCTGATGGCGAGGAGGCGGACGACAACAAGCTTTTCCCGATCTTCAGTGTGTGATCGCGTGAGGGCCGTGGCATAGCGGATGCGGCACAGGAGTTCAAACCGCTCATCTTCCGGTACAGAATAAGTCTCGATGGCTTCGGACCATATCTGCATGGCTGGTTTTGTTTCGAGGGTCGGGCTGTCGATATGGATGGTGATTGGGCCATTCTGAGAGGTTGTGGCCACGGCGGGTGTGGAAGTTGCGCCTTTGCGTGGTGTTTGGGGATTCGGAGCTTCGAAAGGATCCGTTGCTGGAGCCTGCTCTTTGTCATTCTTAGGTTGCGACCCGTCCTTTCGATAGAACGTGAAGACTACTTCGCGGGCTTCGTTCGGAAGCGCGTCGATTTGTGCTTTCCCATCCCCAGCAAGTGTGACTAAAGTCACGTCGAAGTCGTGCAAATTCGGCCAACGCTTAGCCAGCGACGTCAGACGTGTGGTGTTGAGGCCGAGAGCTTGGGAAACCGCTGGCTGCGCGGAGTATTGTTGGGCGGGTCTCAGCAGCAGGTTCAGAGAATATATGAGCACGTCAACATCTGAGGTCGTCATGAAACTGTTCAGACGCTACACAAGTAGATCAGCTTGACACCCAGATACATGTTCGGCGAATCATCTCACATCATAAGAGGAGAACGTCTTCCTATTCGTAGAGTTTTCCAGTAAGAGCCTTTCGAACCTCAGAATCTCGCCGAGCAGCCTCTTGTGGAAGGCACTGAAAGGGTTCAGCTGGATCTTCTCGATGTTATAGTCACGTATGAGATCCTCCATAATGGTGTCGAACTTGTTCAAAACTTTGACCCATGCATTGAGGTCCGAACGCGGCCACTTCCAGTGGTCGATTTGGCTCAAGACATCGGGCAAATCTTCAATGGATGTGGCGGCAAGCTTGTCAATGAGCTCCGCTACCACTGGGATCTAGCGATATCCTCAGACCGACCGCAAGCGTGAGAGCACACAGCACTACATACCAGCGGCACAGGGCGCCTCGCTTTGTGCAATATTTTCATATTCCACGGCGATGCCGTCGAGGTAGTATTCTGCGTGGGCCTTTCCTGGTCTCAGTCCAACTCTCCGCCGGTCGTTGAAGTTGAGAGGAGGTTAAGGAAAGGAGGGAGGGAGAAGTGAAGAGGCAGTGGTAGATGGAATACAAGTCCAAGCTTTCGCTGTATAGGGCTTACGCACCGCGTAACGTTCCCACGGTCACAAACCAATTGTGATCAATGACGCGTGGCTCATCAACGCGCTCTGACGCGTCCAATTAAACGCTCGCAGCCCAACCACCGCCGCCATCATGGGCAAGCGCAAGAACATCGTCGACAGCGACGAAGGCGATGCAGTCGAGACTCCAGAGTCCGATTTTGAGGCACCAAAGCCCAAGAAAACAGTGAAGAAGCCGCAGGTATGTCGTGTATCTCCTCTACCCACCGCTGTGACGAAGCTCAACTCCTCGAAGCCAACCAAGGTCACTGTGAAGAAACCAGTCTTCAAGGATGAGAGCGACGAGGACGAGGATGAATCGGAGGATGAACCTCCTATCAAGAAAAAGAAAGTTGGAAAGGCAGTGAGTAAGGAAGTTTCGTATCTGGGTGCGCTCCTTTGAAGGAATTCTAGAGCACATCCAAAGCATCTCCTGAAAAATCGTCTGGTGGCGTGCATACCGACTCCTCTGGCGACAAGTACATTGACTTGGGCAAGAAGAAGCGTGCCACAGTCCGTGCTTTTAAAGGTACGTACACCATGTGAAACATTGAAGCTAAAGCCGAATGAAATCACTACAGGCGCCGCCCTGGTCGATATCCGTGAATATTACGGCGAGCCAGGATACGAGAAGCCCGGGAAGAAGGGCATCGCCTTGTCGCCTGATCAGTGGGAGGAGCTCAAGGCGAACATTAGCAACATCGACGCACTTCTCGAGAAGCTGAAGAAGTAAACTTCCTCAACATCTACACCCTGAATTTCTTGACGTACCATTCTGCTGTCTTAAGTATACTGCTCTCGTTGCTTTCAAGTTGTCCGTGAATCTGTGCTGTATTATATATCAATATATACTATGACATTGCTCTAGGCAAGACCCGACGCTGCCTTGTGTGCCCCTGAAAGGCCGCCGACCAGTACCAGCCCTCTTAACCAAGCCTTGAGCTTCACCATCTCACCCTGGAGATCCATCCAAGTCTCTGCTACGATGAGTGGCCTGTAGCTTGCCTCGAAGCGCCTGGACGATATGTCAACACAAGGCCTTGAAAAAGTGCGGAGTACTGACCACCAGCTCTGCACGAAATCCAAGACGAAAGTGAGGAAACCTCTATGGAAGAAGCTGTTGGCTAGGCGTCGTCGATCGTCTTCCCAGATGGCTCGTGTACAGTACTTGGCGGTGATCAGGAAGACGCGAACCTATACAAATTTATCAGTGAATATGCATCACCGCTGATAGTCAACGACGGACATTTGAGTGCGTTGTGGCCAACGCATGGTCTAAACTCCTCGTCAAGTCGTTCAGTTTCAGCACCATGAGCACTCTCCGAGGGATCCTTCGCAGCACATCAAAGACATCGAGTAGCAGACCTTCCCGTTGTACGACTGCGTTGCGAATAGCTTCAAGCTCTTCTTCTGTTTGTTTGCTAAGATCAATCATGCTCTTTCCTCTCTTGAACCCGACTTCAGGATCTATCTCGTCGTCGAGTAGATCTTCTTCTAGCACGGCACGGCCTGAGAAGCGAATGCATATCAATTACGCATGGTCTACGCCAAGATTTTGACACGCACCTGTAATGGCCGCTTCAAAGACAGGGTAGAGATCGTCACCAATATTCCCGACGAGTTTGGCATACTTCCTTCGGTCAATATTCGTCTGCGCCGACGCTGGGGCAATCAGTGATAGCCAAAATTTGCTATAGTTTATCCGCAGGTCGTCGTCCAAGTCAAAGTACAGGCCATGGTCCAGCAGCACAATTTCGAAGCTATACGGTGATTTTGACTCCAATCCTGCTGGTCGGATGAGTAGGTTACCAGGGTGAGGGTCCTGGCCAACACTTGATCAACACATCGGCATCATGCTCATATTATACAGATGGACTCACAGCATGAAACCATCCGTTGACATGGACCATCTGTGCAAATATCCTTGCTAACTCCAGGGATACCTTGTTCCGGTCGATATTGTGCTCTGCCAGGTATTGCAAGTCATCCACACGGCCTCCTCGGATGAACTCC
Source organism: Terana coerulea (assembly GCA_024811115.1). Taxonomy (NCBI): domain Eukaryota; kingdom Fungi; phylum Basidiomycota; class Agaricomycetes; order Polyporales; family Phanerochaetaceae; genus Terana; species Terana coerulea. The sequence goes on from JAKOGH010000783.1 coordinate 39,117, forward strand.
ATCACCAACAGACGCTTTCTCGCCTCGATGACTTGCGCTATTAATTTTCGACCAGTCAGTAAACGAATTGACGGGCTCGCCTTCCATCACTTACGGATATACAATGACGTCCAAACATTTCTGAAGTCTTCTACCGTTCTTTGTGCATTTTGAGCTTCACGCTGGAAGTCCATTTCTTTTGGGAGATTTTCCCTCATCTCACGACCGAGCCACGTAAACTCGAAGTCGGGGAACAATCTCTTGATCCAACCTAATGTATGATGACGAACGGTCTGCATGAGGAATGCGCGGCTCACTTACCAAGAGAAACCTCTACCATCTCCATGTCAATGTCGCAGAACTCGGCAAGATGAGGGTGTTGCAGCTGAATGCTCCATTCAGTGTCGTGATAAGGAGTAAGGACTTGTTGAACCATAGAACGCACTTTCACAGCAACCTCCTGGCCTGAGTCTCTCAGCCGTGCGATATGGACCTGCGCGAGACTCGCCACGCCCACCGGATCTGGATTGAACTCCGCGTAAATTTCTTCCAGATTTTGTCCCATGTCTGTCATGAATAGCTGCTTGATGTCTTCAAAGGGTGTAGGCTCGCATTGGTCTTGCAACGGACGCATAGTGTCCCTCCACTCCTTCGGCAGCACTATCCTGAATCCCTGTTACACATTCCATATCGACTAAACGAGATTGAAGACAGAGTGAACGCACAATGATGCCATGTGTTGTCCAAGCTTGATAAAGATACCTGGACCCAGACTGTAAGCAGGAGGGGGTCTAATCAGGGCGTCGTACACACCTCCGTTTGCTAGTAACGCTTTCAGCACCCTACGTGCACTCCGAGTGTGACAGTCTGACGTCGCATCTTGAGCGGTCTCCTCTGAAGCATACGTCTTCCCGAGAGTAATTTTGTAGTCAATAGCACTCAGAACTGCCGCCTCTAGGTATGCGTAAGGTCAATATACAGTAACGTGTATAGCATAACAACCGGCATTCGTACCAGCGATTCTGGAGCATCTGACCACCGCTAGGACTGTGTGCCTAAATGGCTGATACTGCTCATATGCAACATATCCAGCCGCACCGATAAGCAGAAGGGTCGCAGGAGGAGTAAGGTAGTTCTTCAAAGGCAGGCGTGCGCGATTTCGTGGTGGTGAATTCGGGTGCTCCGAGCTGTAGTTCCGTCGTAGTGTAGGTAGACTCCGCCGTTGCCCCGCCCTTTTGACAATACTGGCCAAATCTATTCGTAGTGAGGAGCGGTATACGGCGCCCCGACTGAAAGCCAGCATGGGTGTAGGCTTCAAAGGCTAAAGGAGAGACAAGGCATGTGCTCGGAGTGCATGTGTCATAGTTCGGGACAAGATGTGCGATCGGAGATTTGCCTGCAGTGGTCGTGACGCCCATGGGCCATGGTCGAGCCACGGTCACCAGTCACTTGGCACCCTCCACAGATATTCCATGATAGTGCAGTTCAGTGCAGGCCAGATAATCCACAAAATTCCCGAGTACAATTTATATGCAAAGGTCCTTATGTTCCCGAATTGTTGCTACTCCTTCTGCTGAACAAGCTCATTTTCGACATCCGATGTGACGAAAGCGCGTCTTCGCTCTGGTGCATAGCTTCAGCGTATCTGCAGAAGTCCGCATTATTATGGAGGGCCTTGCGAATGCAACGTAAATCACTTACAATAGCTTGTAGCGCACTAGCTCAGACTCTAGCTCTTCGTGGCGCAGTCGCCCCCTCACGACTTCGTTCTGAAACTGGCATTGAGCATGAGCTGCGCAACAGAGCATACAATACCTACCAGGACTTCGACATGCTCAGTATTGAGTTGGGCAAGATCTCTCTCAAGCTTATGGCTTTGTGATCGAAGTCATGAGTCGAGTATTCTCTCTCGACATTGCAATATGACTTACACTTGATTAGTGAGACTTCGGTTCGCATTTCTCAATGCATCCATCTCTGTTGCTTGCGCGTCCCGGGTACGGACAAGGTCATCGTATTCATTCGCATATTGGTCAAGCATAAACGGCGTGATATTCATCGACACTGCGTCAAAAACGTATTGGTTGATATCATATACTGCAGTCGGCGTCCCGTTTTCGCCTTCGATGGTGTCCATCTACTAGTAGTGAGCATGTGAACATCTACGTTCAGGATTAAGGCAAACCTGGTAAATGTCTAGCATTTTGGTGTTCAGGAAGACGAGCAGCTGATCAAACTTCATATTCAGGAGTGTCTCTTCATTTTTATAAAGTAGAACGACGCTGAAGGAGAACAGTGATTCGATGCCACTGGCTAGTACGTTGTCGTATATCCGGAAGACTATGTCAAGAGGGAACCTGCAGAGAAAGATTAATGATGCGCATCTGATGTTGGGCAAGCGGCTTACTTGTAACTGAACATTGTGAGGAACCATTGCGAGCAATACATGCTAGACTTAATGCCTTGTCGAATGAAGTGCACATGTAGTACAGGAAGTACCTCTTCGACCAACCGGTCAAACTGGCCGAGGTCAACAGGGTGTCTACATCACAGGTGTGGTATCTCACCTGAAACTACACACAACCGTGTGTCAGATAGATTTGCGGTATAAAGGCAGGGCAAGGCTCACCATGCGTTGCTGGAGCTTCGGCATTTCTGGCAAGAAGTGGCCTCTTAGGTCGTATGAATGCATCAATCGAACAAGAAGACAGAACGCTTCCTCATCGGGCATCTACTTAACGGTGGTGAGAATAATGTTTTGTCGCCGCGTGAATGCACATACGTTCAGCAGCAAGATAGCCACGACGAATGGCAGCCCTTGGCAATATCCGACTTCTGTGTCGTAAAGGGAATACGCCTTGAGCACGTTGAAAAGATTCTCTTGACCGATCCCGTGTCCGTCTGTGAAGAAAGCATGATGTGGGAAGGTTCTGCGACATGTGAGGTTACAGAATATGACGTCTGAACTGGAACTGACCTGCCCAGGTCTCTTGAAATAGCCTTCTCATGGGGACTCGGTTCCTTCAGAAGTCTCAAGTATGTCTGTTCGAGTTCGGGCTCCTTGGACGCCGACCTACAATAGTGTAAGAAACAAGAATTCAGAATGCAAAGCGCGTTTCCTACCTACATTAGCTGCCAGATCATGCCTCGCAAAGTCTTTGGGTATTCCCTGTTCAATGGCCTTCGCGAGTCTTTGTGGGTTCGCGGAAGCATACGCCTGGTAGTCTAGTCATTTGAAAGCTCAGCTTTGGGAGGCTTGGGGCGCATAATCTCGTCTTACCGGATACGACATCCCCCCAAAAATCTAACATGACCACAATGAGTCTTAAATATGCGAATATCGCATAGTATACGCACTCCAGTCGACATCCCCGCTTCCTCCTTCTCCTTCTCATCTGAGCTGACATCTGCACCGACGAAAGGAACATTGTGGGCCGAAACTATCGTTGACGTGGATGCAGTCTTCTTGTGCACGCGGTTTTGGTGTATAAACCTGACAAGGTCGTTACCGTCAAGCGTCTTCCGCTTCCCATCATGCGTCTCTTCGTGTAAATCTTCGTGCCTTTCTTCAGGAAGCTCAGGAAGGGTACCGCTATGGCTCTCCGTAAAGGCAGTCGCCACGGCTGGGTGTGTAGGGTCAAGACTCTGTCGAGCGCTGAGCAGCACAGTCGAGAATCGCGCCTCGTCGTCCGTGGTGTCGTCTGCAGCGTCAGACGTAGCAATAGACTCCGCGATAGATTCGCGCACTGGAAACTTGAAGCCGTTGTCTCTCGTTGGAGATAGAAGAGCGTCGAGGTCTGCTGGCGAAGTGGCGGTTGGAACCGAGGACAGAGTGGTGCTCTCTTCATCATCACTGCGCGGTTTGGCCGTCATTGGGATATCTTCGTATGTCGGCGACATGACGTCTATGCCATCTAAGGACAGTGTTGCTAAAGTCTTTGTACCCGTCTCTTCCAGCGAAAGCTCTTCGAGGTCGGCATCGTGGAACTCCGGGGAGCTGGCGTCAGAACGCGACTTCGGCGACGGTACCTCGTGTTCTTTCACTGCTGAGGATTCCGCATGTTCATCAGCCCCCACAAGAGAGGAATCCAGCTTATGTTTCGCTTTCTCGTGTCTCGAGTCCGTCGACGTTCGAGGTACAGTGTGGTCCTCCACGTCCGTTGCCGCTGGAGTTATTTCGGGTGTCTCCATGCTGGCTGCAGCCTCCGCGGGCACTCCCGTGAGTTAAAGGCGCGTTTTAGCAGAAGTGCTTGATTGGGAGAGACAAACTGAGGGGTGGTGGTAGAAGTGGCGAGAGAGGTTGGAAACAGACCAGAGCCAGCCTGACCGCCGGTCGCCGAGAGTGTGGCTGGATTTGGAAATACTCACAATTGTGGCGCTCGGATGTATTTGCACAGCCACTAGTCCGCAGTCCACATGCGCACACATGTATGTATAACAATGCAAAAGCAATAGATAGAAACAACGTATAAACCCCGAGATACATTTAAAATATCTAGTGACTTGAACCCAGAGATAGATAAGAAAATACTGATGGAAAAGAAGCAACCTAGGCTGTAATGGTGCTGAGGCTGACTCCTACGAGCACTGAGAGTGCTTATGACGGGGGACTGAAAGATCGAGGTTAGTCAATTATTGCAAATATGCTCCAAGCTGAAACTTACACAGGGGCAACGGAAGTCGCCGGGCCGGGGTCAGCAGAAAGCGAGGGGAAGGGAGTGGTCGCGCACTGGAGAAACCATGCTCAGTAAATATGTATGTTAAAAGAGACTCGAGGGGACTCACGGCCTGCTCAATGTCGTTCAAGGTGTTGCCGGCAGGAAGGTGGGCAGGCTTGACGGCGATATTCTTGGGGACAGGAATAACCTCAGAGCAGTCAATGAGGTTGTTGATGTTGTGTCCGAGAACGGCCATCTTCTTGAAGGCAGCCTTGAAGGCGCTCTGGAGCTTGGCCTGGTTGTCTGGATAGGTTTTATTGTAAGCGGACCACTCAGCAATCAACCGCAGGTCGTTACTCACTGACGAATGACTGCCACTCGCAAGCAGTCCTAGAGTCGCGAGCCAGCTCGGAGTCCGACTGGAGACGGATCTCACCGTGCAGGGGAGACTCAACTTCGCCTTGGTTGCCGCCAGTTCTGCAAGCTGTTGTCAGATATGGAAAAGCAACTGAAAACTCTAATACGTACCCAGGGAAGAGAGTACCACGGAGCTGAGTCTCGACAAAGAACTGGGTGTCGAAGACTTCAGGCGTGGAATCGAACGGAGTACCAGGGATGGTGGGGTCAACATGGTCGGCGGCGGCGATCGTGTGACTGTGTAACATGATATCAGTACTGTACCGTGAAAATAGTCAAGCGGCAAGCTTACGATGCAAGCAGAGCGACGACTTCGGCGGGAGAGAAGCCACCTGCATCGGCAAAGCGGGCGAGAATGCTGTCGACCGTATCTGCGTAATTTTGAGCCGTAAGATTACGGGCAACACATATGGTACCAAAACTAAGCTTACCAAACGGTTCGGGGACAGTCCCATCGGGGTGCGGGGGCGGTGGGAGCGGGACGGCCGAGGAAGAAGTCGAGACGAGGAGCACCAGGGCAGTTGCTGACACCGATGGCACCAGCGAGTTGCACGAAATCTCCGGCGGAGATGTTGTACTTAGCGATGAAGGGCTTCTGCGCGTCGATAATGTCGTCAACACCGTTGTTGGCGTGGAAGTTGGTCTCAATGTCGTCGAAGACGACGATGGAGCCGTCAGCACCTCCTCCTCTGTTTTGATCGCCAGTCAGCTGGAGTTCGTGTCGTATAGAGGTCTATAATTACTAACCCGAATTTACCGGTAGCCGTGATCTTGGGTGAGATACCAATGGCATCGTGGAAGGTCCTGAATATCCAGTCAGCACAGGCACATGCAAGCTAGCGAGCAAAACACCTACAGTCGGAGGGACTCGTGAACCTCCTCACCGCACTCGCCGCCATCGAAGAGGTTCGCCTGAATATCGTCACGGATGGCGAACAAAGCGCAGCAAGCACCGTTTGTAGCGGTGTTGACACCGTCGGGGCAAGTAACGCGGCGGGTGATAGCACCTATACCACGATCAGCATTGGCGCAAGTGGAATGTAGCAAGATAACGAACCCTGCGCGACTTGGAGGCTGAGTGCGACAGAAACAGCAGCGACGAGTTGCTTGAAGGCCATGACCGTTGAGATATTTGAGTAGAGAAGGTTGAGATGTTCTGAGGACTGTCCTGCAGCAGCGTACCCTCTTTATACCCCGCCTCATAACGCAGTAAACGCTGCTGCAGCACTCTGAAACTTAGGCATATTGCGCATCGGCAGCCAATGGACCACGAGACATGCCTAAACCAGTCAGAGTTGCGCTTGGCAGCAACACCGTGGAAAGGCGATGGGACGCGACGGCTGTGTTCAACAACGGTACCGCACCGCTGGATACAAGATTCGCACCCAAAAAGAGGCTCATCCTTGCCTGTAACGCTGCACCCCCGTCGCGCCTTGGTCGCGCCGAATGGTGAGTGGTGTGAAGATTGGAAAAATGTGAGAGCACGGTACCGAAACCAAGGATCGCCTGGTGGCACTGCCGACGACGCGCGCAAGCACGACGCGGCGGGCTCACACCGAACTAGCGTACCAAACTCTGTCAGGCTGCCGGGTGTGAATCCACCATGGCGTCGTCTTGCCGCTCGCTACGCGCGCGCAGGGCATACCAGTGACTCGGGGTGGCGCCGATCAAAAGGCCAGTCAGCCATGGATTCGGGTACCTGAACAAAACGCAGTCCGCAGGTATGGGTTTTAAGCCCACCGCTGCCTTATGCCGTAAAACCTATGCTTAATACCCGAATTTTTGACCGCAGGCCCAGGCGGTGTGATTGATCAGCATGCCTTGGAGTGTAGAATAATAACCGTAGACGTACACAGTTTACTGCGTTTTCCTAAGGATATTAGGTCTGTTCCCAACGTGAAAGCTGCTGACTCTTTGCTACCGTTGGACGATGGAACACATCGTAAAGCAGAGGACGCGCCGAACTCGGCAAGCAGCCGAAAACACTGCCGGAAGATACCGGACCGTCCGCATAAGGAAACTCCTCAAGTTCATCGCTCTTGGCCCGCTCTTGGCAACATCCACGCTCAACGGCGATGTCGGTAGAATGTAGCGAATTTCCTATGTTTGCTGCACAGCAGTAACTAGCACAACAGGCAAACAGTGATACAGGAGCAGCCATGATGCTGAGTAGCTGATAGTAACCGTGGGAGGCCCGCTCGCTTCCCATGGATCACCCAGCCACCGCCCGGCAATGGATGATAGAGAGGGAAGCCGGAACGCGCATTTGTCTAACAACCTCTTGGAGCCCGTTTTTGGCTGTGAAGGGGCCAACAAATGCACTTGATCCGGAGTTTGTGCGCTCACGGTGCAGGGAACCTTTCCACGCTCCCTGAGACCACTCGGGATGGCATGTCCGCCCACCGACGCATGGCGTTCGCACACAGCGGGAAGATGGCGCGTCAATCTCGCGTCAAGGTCGTACGGCTTATGCTTTTGACCAGCTTATTACTTTCCGTGGAGCGCAGCACCCCGCCGTGTACCTAGACCTGTCTATGTTGCCCAGGCTGCGCTGGCGGAGCCGAGCAATAATCTCCACGACTAGGTCGAACGCGAACGCCGCTGTCTTCCCTACAATGAACGTGAGATGCGTAGGTGACAAGAGTAAATCACGATTTCTACCGGGACCGAAAGCTACAATGCACTACCGCCTCAGAAAGCCAAAGCTAGGGGAAATGATTTCAAGTTGACAGCGCAACTGGATTATGCATTCTAGTGTTCATTACTCTACAACATTTCTTGGTATATATCCTACAGCTACAAGGTTTAGTCAAGAGACGGCACAAAGCGACAGATGAAAGCGAGATTTGGTGAGGAGGGGATGGGCAGCGTCGATGAGGGAAAAAGGACGAGAGAGGAAACAAGCCTGCATGAAGGGGTCGTCGCAGCTTCATAACGTTATGAAAGGAAAAATCAAAGCGGTGCGAAATAACAACCAATGCAAAGAATGTCGAACGATAGTCCCAGGAAAAGTCCAATAGATATTAGCCAACCATCGAGCCACGTACGAGTCCACGGAAAAGGTCATCGCGCATGTTCTTGAAGAGGCGCCGTGCACGACCCGGCCGCTTGTCCGACAACGGCGGGGAGAAGTGCATGAACGATGAGATGCTCTCGTCCGCCACAGAGTCGCGCCCGGGCGGCGTCTGTGGCGGCAGGAGGCGCAACGGGGCGTCGTGGCGTTCACCGACCTGCTCGTCCACGGCAGGATCCGACAGCGTGGACTGGATTCCGTACGACTGCTCGTCGGGCGAGGGCGGGCGACAGGGGGCCGAAGCGCAGGGACGCGTCGCCCATGCTGCGGCTGTGGTGCAGCGACGCCGAGCGCAGCGGCAGCCCGCGGAGGTCCAGGCCCCCGTGGCCCGGCTTCTCAAACTCGAAGAGGGGCAGCAGCGTGAGAGACGGTTTCCGTCTTTGCGCGGCGCCTGGCCTGGGGACGGCGAACTCGGTGACGGCTTTCTCATGCCACGTCACGGGCGCGCGGCGGGGCGGGCTGGTCGGTGGTGCGGGTCCCTGCTTGACCACCAGAGGCCTTGACGGCTCGATGTCGAGTACGACCACCCCGCGCCCCTGCAGGGGCTTCTCCTTTGTCCTCCACGGCCCCGAGTCGAGCCCGGTGCTCACTGAGCCCGACCCCATCGAGCTGAAGTGATCGTCAGATCGCCCGTGCGCACTTGGTGGCTCTTCCGACGAGGAGAACGGCGCATCTGTGTCGATGCTGCTGCGTGGCGCGTACGACTCGAGCTTGGCCATCGTCTCTTCGAGGCGCGCCATGCTCACATCCGCATCAACCATTGTCACGGGTCGGGTTTCCACCTGCCTCCGCCAGCGCTCCACGAACGAGTCAGACCGCTCGTGCGACGGCCGGCGCAACGGCAACGATGGTGTGCTGAGGAACGGTGGAGTAGGCGGCAGTGGCATATTCGGAGGGCGGGCCTGCTGTGTCCTGAACGGATAGCCTGGCACAGGGGCACCGGTGGCATGGGTGGTAGTCCATCCGGGAACGTAGGCACCTTCGACGTTTCCCAAACAAACGACTTGGTAGGCCGCACTTTCATTGAGAGAGGTGTCGCAGGGGTTGATGGTGAATACGGGGTATCCACATGGTCCTCACCCTTCGGAGAAGGGCCGTCGACGGGACTTGATGGAATGGGGCTGAGTGCTGTCTGATCCGTAATCAGCCTCAGAATGTGGGGATTTCGCGGAGGAGATGGAAGCCGTTGTTATCTGTCGTGCCCTCAATGATGTGACGGACTCCGGAGATGACTCGTGGTGGGCTGATGTTGGTCCGGGGAACAGTCTCAACGGAGATTTGAAGCTGGGTACAGAGACTGAGGTCCTGATCGCTGCGCTCAGTCTAGAGAATGCGTTGCGTTGGTTTTCCTCTCCGTCTTCATCTTCGGTGTCCGAGTCGAAAGCCGAGTGTGGGTCGGACTCTGCAGAACCCGCGCGGTTGGGGACCAGCTCGATGGGAGCCTCTAGCTGATGTGTTTGTGAACTGGAGTTGCCTAAGGAGCGTGACGAATGCTCTGGGGCTGAGCCAGAGACGGATGACGGGAGGGGGACTCCTCGCGGTGACTGCTCCAGCAGACGGCGTTGGTACATTCTTTCACTATCTGGTGCATCTTCGACGTCACTCTCGTAAGCTGGCCCCTCCCGACTGGAGTCCATCTCGCCGTCTGCCAGGCCAGAGCCGTCATCGTCGCTGTGGCCGTCATGCAGCCTTTCGTCGTCCTCTCTACGGGCGTCCGCCTCAGAGACGTCCGGCTCTATTAAGGACAGGTGGCTCATAGCCTCAGAGAAGAGAGAGTCCGTACGGCGTGAGTGCATTCCCCTTCGTCTGAGACGACGGCGGTCGGCATCTGATGAGGACTGAGATCGTGGTGACGGAAGGCTGTCAGGGAATGATACGCTCGACTCGCTGTATGAGTCGGCGGGGAAGTGGATACCGAGACCGGGATTGAACGAGCTCGGAGGCGAACCCATCGGACGAGGACCCAAAGGACTTCGACCCAGTCTGCGATGTCGCGAGGACCTGGCTCCGTTTCTCGCCGAGGAAATCCGTGGCGGTGCGTCGGCCAACGAATCGAAAGAGTGCTGACTGCTTGACGCCTCAAACACCGTCTCTCTCCACTTTGGCAGCTTTTTACCGATGGGTAATGCGACGGGGCTGAACCTATACGGTGTGGGGAGAGCAGATGTCGTCGCCGAGCGTCTTCGAGGGTATTGCGGTCGTGGTGAAGCACTGTGCATTGCATTCTCCCGCGACAAGGCCCCATATGAGTACTTCGAGGGCGATTCGGGGTTGGCACTCCCGTGCGACAGCGAAGGCGTCAATGGGATAGCTGGTGTAGACGGGGACGTGGGAGACGCGTAGAACGCAGGACTATAGCATTGTCATGTTTCAGATTCTGGGTACAACGGTTTTCAAATAACTCACGTAGTTGGTGTAAATGGGTCTGGCTGAGAAGACGGCCCTGGCTGGTTCATGGGTGCAAAGTTCGGTGGAAGAGTGAGGCCTGCAATACGGGGGTATGTGGTTGCAGTCTGAGTGCGGATCGGAGAGGACATCTGTCCTGCGGAAGAGAGCGACCCTTGCTTCCTCAGCCCTGCCTCAAACTTCTCCACTGTCTGATCCCTCAACGAAAGCAAACTTGATTTGGCGAGGTGCGATCGAGTTTCAGCGGAAGGAAACGTCGGGATAGAGTCGTTCGCAGCAGTGGGAGCGCCATACCGTCGAGGGAAAGTGGACTGTGTTGCTATCGAGGTTGATAGGTCGCTGGGCCCTCCCTGCCGCCAATCGCGCTGTGGGGATGTTGGTTGTCCTCTCGGTTGCGCTGTTCTGCGGCTCCGGGATCCTGATAGCTGTGTGTCTGGCTTCGATCGTATCGGACTTCTACCAACGTCTGCAGCTACGCAGAGGGCCGGTGGCATATCCGGGATACATGTACGGGCGTGCTGGCTGGGAGGGATGGTGGTCGACGGCAGAGCGGAAGGTGGCGGCCGAGGATGACTTCAAGGACTATATCCACCCTCGCAGCCCGGCGAAGAGGCTCGGAAGATGCCTGGGGGCTAAATGGACTCGATCAAACCATGTTCCTGACAGATGTAGACTACTCAAAACGGCGGACTCACTGTCGCCTTTGCATCATCCGCTGATGATCCCTCTCGAACCCGCACCGTCGGCCCCCGCTCGCCCTGCTTTCGGCCCAACAGACTCCCAGCCGCTCGCTCGCGGGCCCCAGGACCGTCCACGGCTGCATCGCCGCCCGCCAAAAGATGGATGGCTGTCCGCGCTGTGAGTCCCCGCCACGCTTTTCCTTCTCGAGGCGGTGGCGAGACGTGCCCGTGGCGAGTTGTATTCCGTGCAAAGCAGGCCGCAAGCCAGAATATTCCAAGCGACCGCTGGAAGGACAAGGAAGTCATGGTTGAGAAGACAGCTCAGCTGAGATCTGATCTCGCTTCGCGTTCTGCTTCCGGAAAATACCAAAACAGGCAAGTGTAGTAAACGCTCTCCGCTAACGCGCAGGGCGTGCTAAAGGAGAACAACGCCGCGACAGTGGTCTCCTGCACTCTGCGGCGGTGTTGAACACCTAGGCTGTGCAGCTGGAGCCCTCGGAGGGAGCGCATAATTATTCGGCAACCACAGAAAGGCCCGTCATCAGCAGAGGATCACAGAATCAGACGGACAAGATGCGTTTTGCACGGTGTGCCAGCTCCCGTGAGTATGTATCATTGTGTTGTATACACATTGTACAAGCCATGGTAAATGCACTCCTATGTGCGGGAGGGATAGACAAACCTCTAGGGCAGTGGAGGCCGTGCGTCCGCTGCCTTCGGCGTACACAGTAGTCCAGTCGACCTTCAAGTTCCCTTCACGCAGGGGGGAGGCAGCTGAGGGTCACACGGACTGTGATCTTGGTCTCCGAAGGACCTTCTGTCCGTAACCGAGGCGCTTACTAGAAATCCAGAAATGTTGAATTGTCGACAATCAATGATATACGCAGGCAACATTTGACGGTAGTCCTGTTCACCTTCTGAGACCGTGGATGCGTTTTGTCTGCTCATCTCAAAGATAATGACCAGTGGCCTGTGCTATGGGCAGCGGCTCACTTATCCCAAGGACCGTCGAGCCGAGCACCTGCCAGCACCCAGCTACATTCAGTAGTATTGCCTTCCCCTGTGACTTCATGTAAAGCTACCGTCCAGCATGACTTCTTCCGTAAGCTTTGATAGAAGTCCACATGGAAATGTAACCGGCGGTATTGCATCTATCTTCTTGGAAGAAAGGTACCTGTTCTCGGCCTTCGATATGAGAGAATAGCAGTTTCTAATGCCCAACAGAATCAAGCATAAACTCCCAGAATGCAGGTCCGGTCTTCGAGCTTGGCTCGCTCTCGCCGCCCATCCAAGATATGAACACATGGAAGCGCGACCTAACGTTATATCTAGATGCGTACCCTGGTAGCACACACTCAAGTACATGCAACCGCATGGAGTGGCGTACGAACTCTCTTGGGCGGTGGTAGCTAGTGGTAATCTAGAGGTAATCTGGAGGCAAGCTTAATGAGTATTGCAAAGCAATTCAGCGCAATCTGAGCGCACCGTGACGAATAACGGCCCCAACGGCCTGCCCTTGCCGCAGCGTACGTTCTCCAAGTTCACAGGCCTAGACCGCTTGTCTGTACTTTTCCTTCATTTCACCCAGCAGAACTTCTAGTCATCAAGAGATTCGTGTCTTTCCGCGCCGTTCCGCTCCGCAGCGTTACAATAAGAGGGTCTCCCCAGATCTTCTGTATAGATTGCGCAGGCACACCGTCGTCGTCAGGCGAGAAATTCACTTGATCACTTCGTGCGCTGGCCTGCGCCGCCGTCCGCGGCGGTCGAACGGCGAGCCCATACAAAGCGGAGGCGCCGCTCGGAATTGTGACCGCAGCGGTTTGAAACCCAGCCTCGAGCACTTTAGGCCTCGAAAGGCTATGTGTCCCTGAAATCGGGCCGCCAGCGCTCCGTGAGGACAGATCGCATCAGAGACGGAGGCGGACCACGCACCGCCGCGGAACGCGCCTCGACTGCGCCACAAAGCCTGCCCTTGCTCCCATCCTGCCGCCGCCCCGCCCTTGTGGCACAACGCTTCGATTCGTGACTGCACCCCGCAACCGCACCTCGGCTGTCAGCTAAAATTGCGCTGGGAAGATGTGGGCGAGTCAACCCAGACCTCAGCGCTGATTAAAAGTGATAAGCTCCATCACCCTAAGTGGCCCAGGGTAGTTATATCCAATACTCGGCTTGGGGAGGCGGCCAACTGCGGAGGTCATCTGCGCAATGACCCATCCGCGGTTGTGGTTGCGTGTGCGTGCCGTGGCCAATGCGGGTTGACGTGTCGGGGCGGGGCATGTCGGCAGCTGGGAGAGCGTGGTGTGGTGAAAGGCGCGCTCTGCTAGCCGTGCGATGCCGACTGCTGCACGTCAGGTAAGCATTGTGAGGTCAATGAAAACACAAGCGTCGGCAGCCGAATAGAGTGGTGCTGCACATGCCATAATCTCACGGCGCGCCCGGCGTGCACAAGCCAGTGATATTGCTCTAAAGGATTTGGTGACCAACGTATGTAAGAGGAGGCATACGGAAGCACATGCACGGCGATTGGAGGGAAGGTTGGATAAAGGCGGCTTCCAACAGCGCACCTGGGCGGAGGGTTCGGTGAGTACATTATGTAGGGACGGTAAACTCGTGGTTCCCTGCCCTGCTGGGCAATTTGGCGGGATGCGAGCCACTTATTGGGCACCTGATGAGTATTTGAGATTATTGTGGGAACGACTTACTATCAGTGGTGCGTAGTATTTCATGGCTCACTATTCCTAATAGCGGCGAGTGAACTGCTGCCATGGGTTTCACGGCTTGAAAACCCGATACCATGGTCAGGGATTGAGTCGTTTGAGATCGAGATTGCCTCAGAGTAGCATCAGCGACGGGCAAGCGACAGGCGGTGAAAAATCCAGCAGATAGGTTTCCCACGAGTACTCACAAGGTAATTTGCGCGACAGCTATATATAGCTCAGCTAGTATTCCCACGAAGCAATGCGATCAAACAGACCGCGAATGCCCCGTTTGAAACACCATAGCAGTTACCTCAGCGGAAATTGCGCTCGAAGCCTAATCCAGAGTATCTGTGACATACAACCTGGATGAAGAGGAAGCCCGATGAAGTGTGTACTTCCATAAATCAGAGGAAAATTAACGAGACATCTGAAGAGACATACTAGTATCCCGCTATTAGCTCGTTAATCGGGGATTAGAAAGTTATTCATGACGCACCGTCATACAGAAAGGACCCCGATGAACGAGACCGACACGAACGCTCGTGGACATACATTAAACACGGCCAGCTCGTTCTCGGAAAACCGCCATGATCTCGGACGCCGCTGCCAACAAGAATGTGAACGCGCCATTTGCCTGGATATTGGAACGTGTCAACCCACAGTGCGTGCCCGAGCCTCGATTTCCTTCACGCTGTGCTCGGTCCAGCGGTCCCTAGTACCCGCGGGCATATTTGCTGTAATGCGCGCCCACAAAAGCGTCAAAAACAATATCTGACTTTTGACTGCGGGAAACTCACGGTTGATTCTGGTGCGAAAGTATCCACGTATCCGAACCGCCTCGTATGTCCAAGAATAGAACATCTTCCCATGGCCATGCATGTCGGGTTGCTTCCAACCCACAGAGCACTCGAGCATAAATGCCATGTTGGATACTTATCATCCACCTTTCTCCACTTGCGTGCGTGCAGTACTCAATGGGGATGGGCGTTCAAATTGGGGTATCATGAACACGCGGTAGCGCTCTAAGAGTTTTTGTATGACAACCTGGAGACGATTGAGCACATTTCCTTCTCGTGTCAACTGAAGATCAAGCGTAAAGAGCTCAGGTAAGGGCAAGAACTTACGAGGTATGTTCGAGCTTCGCATCCTCAAACTGTTGCCATTGCCCTGATGAAGCCGCTCAACAGCCATCAGCGATAATACATATCAACGCTGTAAGACAGGATTCCCATGCGTTATGCATGTTGGAAAATTCATATATCGGGAAGAATGCAGGGAGGAAGCGGGTGCAAAAGTATATCGCCAGAGATCAATGTGGTAAGGTGCAAGAGCCGCCACGCACGCAAGCGCACCCGTGCAGTATTTGCCTTTGTTTGTGCTGCGCCTTTGTGGCGCGAACGCGCGCCAAATACCGTCCAGGGCACGCCACTATCTTATCATCCGCGTGTTTTGATCGCCCTTACCATATGCATCGAGTCGCTCGCATGCGACACGGCCCGCCATGGGCTGTATAAGCCGCCGCAGGCAGTCTCAGGGCTTTCGACTCATCCACCACCGCCCAGCTCCCGTCCTCCACGTCGCCAAACCGTCTCGCCAACATGGGTGCTGCTCCCTCCAAGCCCGAACCCGCCCAGCCACAGGTGTCCGAGAAACAGGCGGTGTACGACGTCGCACGGAGTCTGTCATCTCTCCACGTCAGCTCGAAGCCCAGCTCGCAGAACGGCACGCTCACGCCCTCGAACATCTCCTCGTGGGAGTCGGAGATCGCGGAGGAGCCGAGCTTGGAACTCGCGCGGACGATCCTGAACCACACCGACATCCGCCAGGCCCTGCTCAACCGCAAGTCCACCATCGCCGAGCAGCATGTGTTCAACACGGAGCTGAAGTTCAAGACGGGGCCTATCACGAACCAGAAGAGCAGCGGGAGGTGCTGGTTGTTTGCTACAACGAATGTGCTGAGGTACAACATCATGAAGAAGTTCAACCTCGAGGACTTCCAGCTTTCTCAGGTGCGTGACTACTAGCTCTTCGCATACAGTCTGACTGATGAAGAGCAGGCTTACTTGTTCTTCTACGATAAACTGAACAAAGCAAACTACTACCTCGAACTCATGATCCAGCACGCCGACCTGCCCATCGACGATCGCCTTATCCAGCACCTTTCTCCGGATCTCATCAGCGATGGTGGACAGTGGGATATGGCAGTCAACTTGCTCGAGGTGAGTACCAGTAGCCCAGGAGCAGTCCCTCATGTCTCATATCACCGCATTTCGTAGACGTACGGTGTCGTGCCCCAGTCAATCTACCCCGAATCCTTCCACTCTTCCATGTCCTCGCCCATCAACACCTTGCTCAAGACTAAGCTCCGCGAGCACGCCCTGATTCTGCGTGACCTCTCTTCGTCCCTGAACGCCGACTCGTCCCTCTCCTCGGCCGAAGTCCTCTCGACGCTCCGTGCCAAGAAGGAGGCCCTCGTGAAGGAGGTCTACACGATCATGAGCGCGACGCTCGGCGTGCCTCCGCTCCCTCCCTCGGGCAAGGCCCAGGCGGAGAAGTTTGTGTGGGACTTCTATGACAAGGATGGCAAGCCCGGACGCTGGGAGGGCACCCCAAGCGAGTTCTACGAGATCGCGAAGGGAGAGTACTCGCCCAAGGACAGCTTCTCGCTTATCCATGACCCCAGGAACGACTTTGGCAAGCTGTACACCGTGGACAAGCTTGGCAACCTGTGGGGTGCCCGACCGGTGCTCTGTAGGTATCCTCATGGTTGTCATTTGAACATCTTGCTGACTTGCTGAGCAGATGTGAACACCAAGGTCGACGACCTCAAGCAGGCGGTGGTCAAGATGATCAAGGCTGGTCAACCGGTCTTCTTCGGATGCGACGTGGGAAAGACCTCGGACAGGGACTTTGGTATCATGGACACGAACCTGTTTGAGTATGAGGTAAGTGCTCCTCACGGGTTTTGCCAGTTACTATCCACCAACGGCTCTACTTGAAAGCGCGCTTTCAACATCACCCTGGTCTCACCAAAGCCGACCGTCTCCGCATGGGCGAGTCGCAGATGACGCACGCTATGGTCATCTCCGCCGTGCACGTCGACTCGTCCACTGGCAAGCCTATTCGCTACAAGGTCGAGAACTCGTGGGGCGAGACTGCCGGAAACAAGGGATACTTTGTCATGAGCGACGCATGGTTTGACCAGTGCGTATATTCCTTTGGCTTTGGCCTTGTACAGCGATACCTACAAGGACTCTGTACTCTGCAGATTCGTGTACCAAGTTGTCGTGCCGAAGGCTCTGGCGCCCAAGGAGCTCGTCAAAGTTTACGAGAGTGGCGAGAAGGTCGTGCTGCCACCTTGGGATCCCATGGTGCGTTTCAGTCGGTCGCTTGAGCAATCGTGACCGTCCTCTAACTGCATTGTTTTGTTTTCCAGGGTTCCCTTGCATGAGCCTCAGCGACATGTGTAATCTGCAGCCGGAATCTGTTTGGGTGCCGCCCCTTTGTAGCATGTAAGCGATACGTATTGTCGCATACCCTCTGTAATGTTATCGCCTTCGTGGTTTTTTGTATACGTGGTTCTATGGTTTCCATTGGCTGTAAGAGTTCAAGAGCGATTTTGAGCAGTACAGGTGCCACCCGTGACCCGAGCGCCATACAGGCGTGTCACAGCTCCCTCCTCATCCTCATCTCCTTCCTTTCCCTCCTCTCCGTCTTGCTCCTCCTCTTCCACCACCTCTTCCCCTCTCTCAAGTCCCCTTCCCTCCCCCTCTCCCTCTCGTATAAGTAGATGCACTGCTATACAAGAACTCCTCATGTGCGTAACTCGTACTACTAACAGAGGGAGAAGAGGGTGTAGACTCAGGCTTTGAAATGTCGCGTGGTGCGGAACGGGGCACCAGGTTCTTCAGAAGAATGGCAAAAATCTCCTCCGCGTGCTGATAATTCCCTTGCAGAAAACTCCTGGTGGCCACGGGCCAAGAACTGACAATATCTTCATCGTCCCAGCGATCGCAGGCATAAGCGATTTCCAGTTCTATCAGATTGGAGTATCTGTGAAAAATGAAGCATACTCATGGGTGAGATAGCTAAGTTGGAGACCCACCTCGATGTAAACTTGCAGAACACCTCACGCAAGGCAATTGAGGGGGTCAAAGACGTTCTGATAGCGTCCAGAGCCAATCCTTCCAATACAGTGATGCCAAGCTAATAGACAGAAAAAATTGTCAGCTACTTAACGGAGAGAGAGAAATGGCAGAAGCTTATACTTTCTCAGCCAAGCGATACATGGATTTTGGCGAACATGCGGGCGCCTTGTGTAAGTCACTCAACCCATCGAGCAACACCCTTGTGCTCTTCTTCCGAGCTTTAGGATCTCGAGCCGTGAGCGGGATAAAATACACTTTGCCCGTGTACAGATAATAAATGAGGACATGCCACCTGAAATATGCCATGAACTTCATGTGCAAGGGGCATGCCGTTACATACGATGCGTCTGGATGCACGTACGTGAGGAAAGCCGTATCTCTAATGATGATTGATTGGCATGGGGGTCCATGGGAGTCGCCAGATCCTTCAGCTGCTACGGGGTACATTTCCAGCAGTGTCACAAATGATAATCAGGAGACGCTGCGTACCGGCTCGAAACGCAGGCAACTTTGACAACTTGGGCATCTCCGGCCCTACCCGCAGTGCCCTGCTCCGCCATCGTCCACCTCCAGCACCTGTGGCAGGAGAACAGTCTGGGAGGCCACTGATCTGCTTTCACTTTCCGGAGCCGCCGTCGGAGGACATCTAGTAAATTCGTTGGCATCCCACTCATGCCAATGCACGTCATCAGCGTCTTCGAGATCGCTGTCCGAATCATAGTCATAATCATCCTCATAATCATCCTCAGCTTCAGGAAAGGGAGTGTATAACGTGGTGAGGGAGGTTGATTCGGAGAACCCGCTTGATAAAACTGCGTTCAATCTTTTAGGACTGTAACGACTACTGCATGCAAGCAAGAAAGGACATACGGCTCTGGAAGTAGTCGGTATGGAGTAATATAGCAGAGATGGCGAAGACCGGACGGGGTTAATCATTCTGTACGTGGTGACAGTGCCCGATTCTGAGTCTTTGATCATGCTCCGAGTAGAGAAAAGCGAGAATTTAACGTCCACCGCCTGAGGAACGGTCATCGTCAGTTTCAGAGCTCCCTCGGTGGGTGAAACCCATGGCGCCTGCTAGGGTAAGGGTGGTATCCTATCTGCGATGAGACGTGGATGCTCTTTAATGGGGAGATGGGAGCCCGAGCTCATAGGAATAGCGCGCCGGGTACCCATGACTGGAACGTGCCTGCCGCGAGGGTCATAGCTAGGCTTACCTACCTAAATGAAGCTTGTTAGCGACCATGAGTCTCACCTAGTCTCTACAAGCGGAGCAGCCAGACTGCTGCGAATGGATAGTTGGTCTCGTCAGTGACTGCCAGCTGGTTCATCGCAGTAGGGAGTCAAGAAGACACATCAACGGAAGGTTTGCCACGGCCGACGACCCGGCCCGGGTGTCCGGCAGCTGCTCATATTCGAGCACAGTCGGCCACTTCGTTAATTTGCGTAACATGAGCTCCAAAAGCGCACCTACTGTAGTGACCGGAAGACGTATAGATGCGACAATTGTGATTACAAGACATAGAAATCGAGCATATCAGGATTTGTTTTCGCCTCTGACCATATGGCCATTATCCGACTCTACATTCGTGCAGAAAAATATCTCAAGGTCCAAACGTAATGGTACATTTGCTCAGCCATTGAGCGTCGACGGTGCCTAAGCTGAAAAATTGAATTCGAATGAGTTGATTGCGAGCAATGCGTGTAAGCGATTACATGAAGAACGCACCTTTAGTACCAGCAGCTCTAGCCGCTCCGCCCACCGCCACTGAAAGAAAATCCTCCCGTAGTGGGCACGCTGGTACGATACGGGCCAGCCGCCGCCGTGGTTTGCGTCGAGACAGGTGGAGTTGGCGCAAAAGGCTGGGCGGTGCCGCAGGAAGGGGTCCAAAGAGCGGAGGTGCTGAAACGACCCGGGGTTCCACGTAGGGCGTTAATTTCTTCAAGAGCGCATCAAAGACCTCTTCTGCGTGTTGATGGTTCCCTTGCAGTAAGCTCTTCATAGCCATAGGCCAGGTCTTGACAATGCCATCGGCACCCCAATGTTTGCAGATATAAGCGACGTGCAGCTCCGCTAATTCAGGATAGCTATTACGAGGAGGTTAAGTTCATGTGCAATAAGTGAGAAGTAATGACTGGTACCTACCGCGACGTGGTCAAGCAGAAAGTCTCGTGTAGTGCTATCGAAGGATGTAAATACATCTTGATGGCTTCCAACGCCTTTTCTTCCAACTCAGTTATACCGAGCTGTAGAAGGTCAGGGTCAGAGAAAATCGCATACACCGGTATAACGGCAACGACAGGCCTTACCTTCCCTGCCAGCCGGTACATAGATTTAGGCGAGCATGCAGGTGCCACGCCAGCGTCGTTTAGTCCTTCAAGTGATTCTCTAGTCATCCTCTTCCGAAGTGCCGGGTCAGAAGCCTTCAGAGGCAAAAATCCCACCTCGCCGGTGTACAAGAAATAAATAAGGGCGTGCCAGCTTTACAATTCTATGTCAGTGGAGGCATTTAAACCGTGTATGGAGATCACGTACGTCAGAAAGGCAACGTCCCTGACGATGATCTGACGGCATGGTGCTCCACCAGACATGAAAGGCATGACTCCGACGGATGTTGCTCCTTCCCGATTCAACGTTACGGCGGCTTGAGGTGGACCTACATTGGAGTTTGAGACTCCTGCGCTTCCCGAAGTCGGCGTTGCTCGAGGGTCCTCGACTTCAACGTCCCATTCTCGCCACTCCACGTCGTCGGCATCTTCAAGATCACTGTCCGAATCGTCCTCGTAGTCGTCGTCATAATTTGGCTGGTCCCCAGGGAAAGGAGAATGCAATGTCGCGCCTCGGACCAAAGATGACTCTAAGAATCCACCGGACAGCACTGCACGCAAAATGAGAGCCCAATGAGCATCATAGAAGAAAAAGACTTACGGCTGTTAAAATAGGGCGTATCCATCAATATTCTGGAAATCCCGAAGACTGGACGGGGTTTGGTCATGCGATATAGGCTGGTTGACTCTGGGTCGTTGCTTCGTGCTATGGTCCGCGTAGAGAAAAGCCAAAATTTAACATCCACAGGCTGAGGTATGCTCAACAATAGCTTCAAAACTCCATGAGTGGTGGACCTAGATCTGTACAATATGATGTAGGCTAGAGATTCGTATCACTAGAGTGGTGGAGGGTACGGTGGGGAGTGAATGCATGTCGGGGCGTATATATATGCAGCTAAGACAATGAGTACAACGGCTACAATGTATAAAGCACTCATTCAGCAGCCACAGCGAGGTCATCACAAAGCACTTACCAACTTCAGAGCCCGGCCACTGCCAGCAGTGGCCACGGCAAGCTACTCTAGTGGTAAAGAGCGCTTGCCGTGATGTGGTGGGACGACGACAACGCCACACCATACTTGTCTTGAAAGCATTCATATCTGTCTGAAGAGTGTCAGAGGGGGAGTGGAATACAAGATCAAGTTATGAGCATGAAGGCCGACTTCAAGTGTGCTCTTCGCTTCGAAGCCACCGCATCGGCTCGGAACGTCCGACGCGGGACATCAGATATTAAGCGCCCATATGTGCACCACGTGGCGACTTTCTTTATGGGCGCTTCCCCACCCTGACTCCAGTCTCCAGCCCAGTCACTTCAACTTTGAGCAAGGCTTGTTGTGACCCTTCACAGTTTCAAGAATGGCAAGCCTACTCGCTGCTCGCTCACGTATAGCAGCCAGATCCGTTGGTTCTCGCTACTTCTCGCATACTCCGCGTACCCTGGAGGACCAAATTCCCAAACCACCACCACCAATCCATGATTCGACCTCTGCGTTGGACTACAAGACATTTCATCGGGCGAGGCCGCCACCACTACCTGCGATGGACCTTCCCAGGTCCAGAACCGCAGAAGAGGCTGTCACAAACATTTTGTACAACACACCTCCACCGAGTCTTCAACCATTCAAAAGGCATGTCCTACGACCAACCTTTACTTATACCTACGCGGCTCATCATAGACGGGTATGATAGGCACGTGTTGAACTGCTTGGTGCAAAATGAGCCTGGAGTGCTGTCTCGTGTCTCCGGTATCCTGGCCGGACGAGGCTTCAACATTGACTCCTTGGTCGTGTGCCGCACTGAGATTCGCGACCTCAGTCGGATGTGTGTCGTCCTTCGCGGGCAAGATGGTGTTGTTGAGCAGGCGAGGAGACAGCTGGAAGACTTGGTGCGCCTGCTTTAACGTTGGTTCATACCACAGAAATCTAATGGACTATCTGTAGGTCCCCGTGTGGGCCGTCCTCGACTACACAAACACAAATTGCATCCAGCGCGAGCTGCTCCTCGCCAAAGTCTCTATCCTCGGTCCTGAGTACGTGGAGGATCAATACTCCGGCGGCCCAACCCACGAACCCCGCCGCCCTGCCGCCCGCGCCCCGCCCGCGTCGCAAGCTCCCCCGCCGCCGCCCGACGCGCTGGAGGCCGCCGAGGCGAACCTCGTGCACAACTTCGAGCGCGGCATGCACCCGGGACACGACGCGCCGCCCGCGCCGCTGACGCCGACGCAGCTCCTGCGCATGAAGTCGGACAACCTGCAGGCGATCTCCATCCTCGCGAAGCAGTTCGGCGCGAAGATGGTCGACGTGAGCGAGCACAGCGTGATCGTAGAGATGAGCGGCAAGACGTCGAAGGTCGAAGCATTCATCAGCTTGCTCAAACCGTTCGGGCTCCTGGAGTCTGCTCGCACCGGTGCGTTACCACTGTGTCTTCCCGCTCTATTCCGGTTTTTGAACAGAATATCCAGGTCTCATGGCGATGCCTCGCACACCGTTTACGAAATCTCCTGACGATGGCGATGCTGTCTCTGAAGAAGGCGGAGTCGTCGATGCCAGTCTTCTTCCTCCTGGTTAAACATCGTATAGTACTTACGGCGTCACAATACCGTAGCGTCGCACCAAAAGTTTTGTTTCTTCTAGTGCTCAGAAAAGTACTTATTCACATCGCTATTCTTTGGGATAAATTCGTACCCTGTCATCTATGCCGCCGACTAGTTTCAGCAGTAAGGAGATCGAGTCAAAAGCGTAATATATCGATAGTAAGCGACCCGGACCGTATGAACATTGTTGAAACCATGAACTATTGCAGCATTGCATTGAGAGTGTGCACCGAAGAGAGGAAGCTACTGTGGGAGAAACGATTGTGAAGGGGACCCGTGATCAAGAACACCCAGAAACCGCAGGAAAATACCCTGAAGAATACATATGATTAAACAATACCGTAAAGTCCATCCATGTGTTGATGTGGAAAGCGCAGCGATACAACTACAGAGGCGGAAATGTGCGTGCCGTCGATTGAAGCACAGTGTGATGGTATGTGCGGCGCGGTCAGGTCACGTCCGTAGCAACGAGCTGGGCGAAACACGCTTCGGGCTGCTGGGGCCGGGAGGGTTGGTCGACGGATTGGCTCCGAAAGCGGGTGGTTTCGAGGCTTGGGACTGCGCCTGGGCCAACGCTTCACGGATTTTACGAATCCACGTTTGCGTCAGCGCAGAGCTGTTCGCGATGAAGGTGTACGACTTCGCACTCTGCTCCAACAGTTAGTGACGATGGCGTCAACGAAAGTCATCAGTACTCACTGTCATCACCACGAACTCCCGCTCGCCCTTTGACTCCACCGCAAGCACCGTGTTCTTCGACTCCTTCTCTCGCTCGGAAGGTTTTAGAGTCAGCTCGGTGCTCAGCTGGTAAGGCCGCCCGGGCTTGTGCTTCACGCAGATGAGACGGCGGTCGGTCAGCACCAGCTCCCTCGCCTTACGCCGGGGGGAGCCGGCCATGGCGAGCAGCCGGCTTGCACGTCTCCGCAGCGCGCTCTTCTCCACCAAAGCATTGAAGGCAACAGTCTCGCCAGACAAGAGCAGTGCAGACCTGCCAGGCAGGGTCCGTCAGTGGACCATGCACGAAAGAGGACTGGAAGGCAGCCTGACGTACCATTCCTCGTCATCTCGCGACGGGCCGTTGCCCTGGATAGGCGTCGGCGCCCTGTCCCGTCCACGGACCATGGCCAACGCGGCATCAAGAGCCGCACTGGGCGGGCTGCCGCCATCTGACGAGCTCGTGGCAGACCCGGTCGAATACGAGTCTCTCGACCCGGCCGTTGCCACAGGAACATCGATCGGGGCCGTCTTCACGGACAGCGGGATGGCGTCCAAGGTCGCCGCGACGGTGTCTCTGCTCTCCTCCCTGTCGGCCTCGGTGCCCGAGTCTGGCGGGTCGCCTTCGGAGTCGCGGTGTTGTTGCTCCTGCGACGGCTCCGGCTGCGCGGGTGCGTTGTCCGGGTATGTTTCGGGATCGCCTTCCACGAACCGAACGCCCGAGCCGGAGCTTGTCGTGCCCGACCCTGAGCGTGGGTGCGCTCCCTTCATCCCGTCGCCGCTGACACCATTCACGACACTCACTGGATGCCCCATCCGCCACCCCGTCATCGCGCTGCCCCTTGAGCCCACGGGTATGCTCGGGGATGTCACGTATGGTCGAGTCTCCCCCAAAGGACCCACAGGCTCGTCGTGGTCCGCGCCGTTTGTGGACGATGGCATGGGCACCATGGGTCCAAACTTCACTTCCTCCTCACCCGTAAACCTCATCCGACGCCCAACTTATCTCATCGTCATCCCTTCCCCCCGTCAACCAACTCATCCCACACTGCGCCCACATCATCCCATTGCCCTACAGAAGGAGGTGCAAGGTCTTTCTTCACCAAGCCAGCTTCGAGAGGTGGTGCTTGTGACGTCCAAAGGGTCTGCCAGTCAATGGTAGAGAAGAACGGATGCGAGCGAAGAGCCTTCATGTCATTCTCGGCTCCAGGTGCTCCTGCGCCCAACCGTTGCAAAGGATCTCGAACCTATTATTTAGTCAGTCACGACTGAACCACTGAGGACTATAAATCAAATATACCAGTAGCTTCTGGACCAAGTCCTTAGCTTGCTCGTCGAACCCGTCGGGGAAGGTGTATTCCAGCTTCTTGATCTTCTGCCACATCAAGTACTCTGAGAGTCCTTGGAATGCGAATCTTCCAGTAATCATTTGGTAAAGAACGCAACCCAACGCCCATAAATCCGAGCTGAAGAACGAAAATAAGCTCATGAGCTCCAACAAACAGAAACCGAGGCGCACCTCTTGCTGGTCTCATTGACCTCCAACAGCTCCGGAGATATATACTGCGCCGTTCCGACCCATGTCTTGGCGCGGTCAGCTAAATGGGTTGTGAGTCAACATGAACTGACTTGGTTGATGGAAACGAACCTTCTGAATTGAGTACTTTGCCCGTACCGAAGTCGGTGAGCTTCAGTCGGAAGTGGTCGTCCAGTAGAAGGTTCTCTGGTTTCCAGGTCTCTAATGGACATCGATAAGGTGAACGGATGGGCACGAAAGGGCTCAATAGCCATACCGATGTATCACATCCTTCGTGTGCATATAATCCAGGGCATCGATGATCTGCGCAGTATAATAACGCGCAGAGTCTGTCGACAACGACCCAAGGCGTGATATTCGGGACTGAATTTCTCCATTCCTGGCGAGATCCAGAACGAAGACTGCAGAGGCGTTAGCTGTCTGATGCTCCGCTGAGCACGCATGACCCACATAAACTCCACTCGTCCTGGAATGTCCAATGCAAATGCACGATGCCAGGATGCCCAGCACCGAGCCTCACGAGCGTGTTCTTCTCTGCCAGCGCAGTGGCGAGCTTGTTGTTACGCTTCAAATGACCCTTGTCCAGGACCTTGATCGCATACTCCTGCCCTGTCCCGCGGTGTTTTGCCAGCATGACCTTGCGACCCCGCATTACACTCCTACCCTGCACTGCAGTTCCAAGCGGTGCTCACCGTTGAATACGACCCCTCGCCAAGCACCCGCCCGAACTCGAAGTCATCTGCGCCTATTCGCGCGTTGACTGAGCTGTTCCGAGACCGTGGCTGTCCGCGCAGCGGGGCTGGGGGACGCAGCTCTGTATGCCTGTCCTCTGACTCATCCGCTCCCAGCCCCAGC
Organism: Terana coerulea; assembly: GCA_024811115.1. Lineage (NCBI taxonomy): Eukaryota > Fungi > Basidiomycota > Agaricomycetes > Polyporales > Phanerochaetaceae > Terana > Terana coerulea. Next base: position 65,204 of record JAKOGH010000783.1, read on the forward strand.
TCCCTGGCCAAATACGCCGGCGGCTTCGATCCCCTTGGTGTCGGAGGAGACTGCGGGCTCTTTGAACGCACTGTCTTGCGCTGCGGCGAGGTGAATGTTCGTATTGGACGTGGCCGCACGGGCGTTTGGATGGTCAAGTCTGAGGTGGAACTCGAGCTGGAGGAGGAGGATATTACGGAGGCGTTTCTGCTGAGGTCTGCAAGCGTCGGTTGCCCATCCTGCACATACACATCTGAAGGCGAGGAGACTTCAATTTTGAGCATTCGAGCGTGCTCGCCGAACCGAGTCTAGATGGCAGTGTACGCGAGAGGGTATGATGATAATAAGTCGAGGTGGAAAAGAAAAGAGTTAAGTAAGGAATGTCCAATCCGGCGGCATTGGGGAACACAGAAACAGGCGCCTAGACGCTGCACAGCCGAGACCTGGTCCACGTCACACAGGTGACGGCTACGTCACACTCCCCGACAGCATTGTCTCCAGCGGCACGCTCGGCACACGTCACAGAGCATCGGTCCGTCACATTACCCGCACCGAAAAGGAAGGTGTGAAGGTTGAGAGGTACAGGATTTCGAGAGGGCAGAGCCTAGCCAGCCGTCGACCGCAGCCTACCATTGGCTGCCGTCGCCCATACGCTCTGGTGGGCAACCGTGCTCGTGTCGTGCTAGGAACAAATCCTGTCGAAGGGGACAGAGTCATGGAGTGCGAAGATTTCAAAGCGCCGGCGACCCTGGTCTGGCCCCGGGCCCTGTAACGAATAGGACCTGGAAACGTGTTGTTGACTGCTCGAAATACGATGGACTTGAATGGAGACGAAAGGTGGTTGAGACAGTTATTATTTTTGAGTGGAAGTTACTTGCCGGAAATACGGTGACAACAAGGATTGTCGCCTTCACCCACCACAGTATACCTCCGCGAATCGCGCCCGTGACTACGGGCACAATAAGTAGAGACAAGGTAGCCAGATGAGCGCGATATGCACACAATGATTGAATAAAGCAACGCTCGAGGCGTAGAGAAATGCTAGGGGATACACGGAGACGAATTGTCACCTCCAAGGCATTAAGAATAATCAAGCATTAAAACATCAAGAGTAACGTCCGTTCATTCATTCACAACTATTCCTTCGTCTCTTCCTCAGCCTTCGCTATGTCTGGGCCGCTGGGCTCATGCGAGTCAGGTATCCGTGCGGTCTCCTCCTCCTGGACGTCCGGTATCCGCGCAGGGGTGACGAGTGGGGTCCTGTTGGGATTCGCCACGTCACCGTTGCTGGTCGATTGCCGACGGCGGCTCCGATCGCGGTGTCTGCCTGCCGCGGTGGCGGGCAGGGCGCCCTCGGCATTGCCTGCGTCCGTGCGAGTCTTGCGGTGCGAAACAAGAGCGTTGAGCGACTGGCCAAGCGAAGAGTTGCGCGAAATGAGCCCGGGTTCGGGCGCAGGGGGGACGGTTGGCGAGGTGGGCATGGAGCGGGAGCGCTGGTTAGGGTCCTCCGTCACGAAATCGACAGCGGTGGTGCCATCCGATACGGCAGCCGGGGAATGCTGGGGAACCGCGCGGGGCTCACGGCCGCGCGAGGCCATACGCATCCGATTCGCTCTGGGTGAGACGTAAGACTTCAGGTTGGATTCACCCTCCTGGTCGAATTCGTCGTAGATCTCTTCGCCGATGATCTCCTCCAAAACATCCTCAAGTGTGATGATACCGAGAGGCGCAATCGAGGGTTCGAGACTCTGCAAGAACTGCATAGGTTGTCAATAAAGAAAACAAGCCGTGAGAAGTGAACGATGCTCACTTCGTTGGCATCCTCCTTCGCCATGACGGCGTCAGCAGGCATGCTTTGTTCCCGTCCGGGCGCGGTGAGCTTGGCCCAAGTGCTCTGCGATGAGGCCGGTTCCTTCTTCTCGTTAGTCGGCTCCTCGTCGTTGTCGTCTTTCTTTTGACCCTTCTCGACATCGTCCGACTTCCTGCTCTTACGCCTGAAGCTCTTCTTCCATCCCTTCTTTGAGCTCCCTTTGGCGCTACCGCTATGGCTCCCTTCGCCATCGCCGGTGACTTCTGTGTCTGAGTTGCCGTCCTCGTTCTCGCTCTCGCTTTCCGACTCACTGGCGGAGCTCTCGCCCATGCCGACACGCTCCTTCATGCGTTGCGTGAGGCCCTTCTTGACAACATGCTTCACACTGGCCGCCTTCTCTTCGCTCACGCGAGAGACAATAGCCATGTGCGAACGACCTTCTTGGAACCGATCCAGAATGTAGAGGAGGGACATGTTATTGGGAACACAGATGGCCTTATGGAGCTTCAGGTTGCGAATAGGAGTAGCTTCTTTAGGATCCAATAAGAGACACTGCGATGGGAGACTATTAGGCAATGAATGGACATATGAGCGGGTAAGGTACAAACCTGTTTGACAAGCAGAATTCCGACAATCTTCTTCACCTTCTGCGTACCAGTGGGATTCTTCGAGTCCGAGGTAGCTGTAGTGAACGCAGGAACCTCAACCTCTTCGTAGACAGGAACACGGGAATGGCCGGTATCACCAATGCTTTTCATGGTCTCGTAGTCGAGGCGGGAGTCGATGTTGAGCATGAAGACATTTTCTATAGGAGTCATTGCATGCCTAACGACTTTTTCCTGCAGATCGAGGGTGGCACCAATGATGGTGATGGTATCGGTCTTCAGGTCTCCGCCGAGTTCGCCAGTGTTGGCATGCATGGCGATGAGCTCCTTCAATTCGCCACGACGATACATGATACCGTGATGCGGACCAAGCATGAACTCGAGCAGTTTGGCGACGGGCCATGCAACGACGCCCTGGCCAAAGTCAGTCTATATGCTAGTAGATCGAATGAAGACGGCGTACCATAACGTATATGAGAACGCGGACGAGTCCTGCCATATTGGCTCCAACGGCGAGACCGTAGCGAGTACATATCGACTGCGGGATAATTTCCGAGAAGCTAGCCAACGGTGAGCGACAATTCACGATGTATCGGCCGTGAATTTGACACTCACATGACAATGAGTACAGTACTAACGACTACACTCTGCACGCCACCGCCGAGGACGGGATCCGAGATAACAGGAAGAGATTCGTTCACAATCATATTTGCGAGCAAGAGGGTGACGAGGAGTAAATGGCCATTCTTACGAATAGGCTGAATCTTCCTTGCGTATTCTTTCTGTTTACTGTTCGAGTGTATTGTTAGCGACTCTTCTGCAACCATAGATCCCAAGACATCCCACACAGTTCTGCCTGCATGTCATGATAGGCACACGACCAAGACAGCGCAGGATCAAAGTGACGATGTCCATCCGTCATGATTTTCTGTTGCTGTTCGCCAAGCATAACATGCCTCCAACCGCCTGAAGATGCCTTGGGAGGTAGAAAAGGAGGCAGAGGTGAAACTCACGGTGTACCACTGACACTCAAGACATGGAGTTGCGTCTCATCCAAGCTCATGTACCCAAGCGTCAGCCCGGCAAAGAGGCCGGATAATAGAACCAACACTGGAATGAGACAAGCAAAGACTATGAATTTGGTATCGTGAGGTTCGGCACGTTTCGCGAGCGAGTGCAGGGGCTGGCCAGCGGGCTCGCCGTATATGAGGCGTGTGGCGAGCTTTGGAACATGGTGCACGACGATGGATGTCACAGAGTAGAGCAAGCCAGGGGAGCGTGCGCGTAGGTTGATAGGAGTGGGCACCATTCAGGTCGTAGGTGGTCGTAGAAAATGGGAGAGCGAGAATGAAGTGCGCTCCGCTATTTGCTTATGTATGAGCGAGGTGGACCTGAACCGAGGGCGTTTATTACGGCGTGCGGCTAGCGACCGGCACCATCCCGGCAGCCAAGACATTCCTCTTCAGGATCCACGCCCTCCCATAAAGGTAATCCGACTTGCCATCGCTGCATGACATAATGCCGACACTGCCGCTTTTGGTCGCTCCCTGCAGTTTGCGCAGCCTCAACGGGGCCCGGGGGCGCCTCAGCCTGAAGCTGCGCGCCCGAGGCTCATGCTGTACCTTCGTTCATCCTCTACAGGCCTCGAGTACAAGAAGCCGATATTCCTGGTACTTCCCATATACACCGCTATAGAACAGCAATATAAAGAGATCCCTTGGGCGGCTTACACCGTCTCCAACCACACACGCTGCCGTCAAGGCTGTTGTTTGAGCTTTTTGTTCCCATTGGATTTCCAAATGGACCAGCCAACTTGCGCGAGGTAAGCAGCGTTTATTGTCAGGGCTCAAGCTATCAATCTCAATCAGCTTTTATGCCTCAGGTGAATTGTTGCGTCTTTGCTTGCACTGAGCGGCAACGTTTTCGCCGAACCATCGATGCGACAGTGCCTCCTTCTGAGTTTGGTATGGAGACTTTTACATTACCGTGCGAGCTGCATTCATCATATCCCGAAGTGAGAGCATCTTGCTTTGTGGTTGGTGCGCCGCTTTCGTGGCCATTGACGTACCCAGACTCGAGCCGGTGCTCAGTACTTATTGCAAGTATAATCTGCCAGTGCCATCTGACCCAGGCATGCGAGCCGCCGTGGCGTTGTAATTGAGATGGCCGATGACACAATGGCGGCTGATCCCACAGTACTAACTCCTGAAAGGAAGATTCTCAAGCACCAATGACAGCATCATCTGAGGACTCGCGTGCCAGTGAGCTAATAGTAATGGAGTACGCCATCGCCTTCACAGCTCCTCAGATGAATAATTCATACACTGTAAGTAGCGAAATGACACACAACTCCTAGAACAAGCTGGACGGGACTACATTTCGCAACGACGGTTAGCTAATTCCTTTCGCTGTTAGGCTCACTCGCAGAGCCCCGCTCGTTAGGAACATAACGGTCATGCGGGTAACAATTGCCCTCATATATTATGGGTAGTATCACGATGGATGCATTTTGGATGAGCTCTGATAACGTGAGTACTATAATTGCCTGTACTTGCTTGCTCCTTTTAACAATTCGATAGTTTAAAACTCTCATATAGAGCTGACATTGCCAAAGTGGTGGAGGAAAGGGGCATGTCTAAGCCAGACATGCAAGCTCAAGCCTTCTTGCGACCTCGCATCTTTCTTACAAATCCTAATAGGAAGACAGGGGCCCTTCGCCCCTGTGATAATGTCGCGAGCCCGTACCGCCACTTCATTCCTGGTGTGGCTGCTGCCTATTCGACCCTACGGTAGCGTGGTCAAGGACGCCGGCGAGTTCCTTACACGAGGCTCATACTATAAGTACAGCGCCTCCTTAACCTACTCAACATCGCTCTTCTCCTTTGCACTGTGTCCTACCCCTCCACCACCGTCATGCGACCGAAGAGACAACAGCCGATCGCTAGTATTTGCAGTCCTCAACCTCAACCTACAACGCCGGAACCCCTCCGCTTCACTGGCAGTCTCCGACAGAGGTCGCTCTGAAACGATCGCTCACGCTGCCACAGCCCATTGACATCAAGTTCTGGGTGTTCTCGCGCCGTGTCACCATACCGGGAGCTGATCCGGAGTCAAATCCTTCATTCAAAGTTGCTATGCCGCTGCCGGTATTCGGCATTAGCTCTATCCTGATGCACACCGAATATTTCCGAGACTGTTCGTCTACATGATTTCTGTCACTGTGTACATGCTAACCATATGCGTAGTGATATCCAATGGGTTTTCCGAGTCTTCGGTGCAAACGACGTTTTACGGGTCGTTCCCTGAGAATGAAGCAGATACAATAGGTTACGACTACGAGTCGGACAGCGATATAGAGGATGAAGGCGAGTTACCGGACGACGATTGGGCTCTTCCTGCGGACCTCGACACAATCGAGCGTGAAGTGGGCGAAGCGGAGCAAAGACCTGATCCTGAGGGCTGCTGGGCCATGGATGAGGTTGCTCCTTCCAGCTACGAGGTGTACTCTCCAGGTTGTGTCAGTTCCCGCAAGTCAAGCAGAGCTCCCTCACCATACAATTCGACGCTTGCGAGTCTTGGGATGGCCATCTGCGAGATGACACCCCCACAGGAGGTTGAGCAGCCAGCTGTGACGGCAGTAAGCCCTCCATCTCCCATGCCCACGCCGCCACCCCGTATGTCCTTCTACTGCTGTGGGGCGTGCGTTGGGTTGCTTATCGGTATGGTCAGCTACAGCGCTTTCGGCTGTTGAACCCGAAGATCTTGGTCCAGGTGCACGGTGTCGACAGATCATAATCCGAGACACTGCATTCCTCACGTAAGTACTACTTTGAGCTTTATTGCATACAAAGGTACTTGAACACTTGCACAGCTGGCACGCCTTGATCTACTACCTATACACTGGGAAAATCAAATTCCTTCCGCTGAGGTCTCAGGATCGTTTCGCCAGACAGCAAGAAACGAAAGCCTTGCTTGCAAATCTAACCGGGGCAGATGAGCCGCCCGCGTGCTCACCCAAGTCCATGTATCGTCTGGCCGAGAAGGTGAGGCCCTTAAGCCCAATCTTTGGATCGCTCACTGAAGCGGCTATCTCAGCTCGGTATTCCTCAACTTGAGGAGCTGGCGCTTGCAGCTATCCGCTCGGCTCTTACGCCTAGCACCATTTTGCGAGAAATGCTTTGCAGATTCACGTCTATGTGAGTGTATTACCGTGCCCCTCCATGTTCAGCGTCACCGACGTACTCGAAAGGTATCCACCGGTGATTCAGCTACACGTCGACTATCTCCGTCATCACTGTCGTGACAAGAAGGTTAAGGACAGATGGCCCATAGCCATTCGACACCTTCTAGGAGGGGATATTCAACACGCCGAAGGTGTTATGACTGTACTTCTGCGGGACGAGATGTTCATGGACAGCAGACCGGGTACACCTCAGAGCGCAGCCGCATGGGGGATATCGCAATACCCACGATGACTGGATTGGTGCTCATACTGTTCTTATCTGTATGGCGTATCGTCTTTTGCAAAGTTACTATATTAGAATAGTACATTCTTGGACACATCTTCATCACGTCAATCCATGCGCTTTCGCCCATATCCTCCCAGGCAATCCCAGCGTGCCTCCACGTCTACACACTTCTTCCAGGGCATCTATTTTCAGGTCCACGCCCATCGCGCCGTCCACACTCAGTGCGATGCCCCGGGGCCGCGTGCAATCGTACGCAACCGAGATCTCGACCAGCCCCGACATGGGCGGGCGCTCTGGCGCCGTCATGACGAGCTTAGTGGCGCGCGGAAGTGCCGAGATGGCTGTGATGTCCGTGGGGTCGCCGAAGAGCGGGTCGGGCGTAGGCATGTTGGGAATGTAGACGTTGACGGGGATTTTTGCGGGGGTGGTTGTGCCTGCATGAAGCGACGAAAGTGAGATTTCGAGCGGCATGGATCGTAGTGAAGAAAGAGACGCACCTCCAAGGATGGCCTGCAGCTCTTCGTCCGTCGCCTCATCTTCCCCGCCATCATTCTTGCTGGTCACGCCCGGGCCGATGGTGAGCCCCTCGGGCGTCCATTGATGGCTCAAGAGGATCTCGTTCAACCAACATTGCTCTCGCACAATCTACAGAGATTGATTATTGAGACTGTGCCAACGTCGTGGGCGGCAATAAGCGGAGACGCACTTCAAGGACTCCTTGCACTGTTTTGAGGCTCCCCACTGGGATTCGCTCGAGATGGAAACCAGGCTCTTCCGGTACGGAGAGCCGAAGTTGTAGCGGAGGGTGCAAGCCCGTTGGAGAGGTCTGCATAAACAATTCAGCGATTTTGTACTGCATGCGCTCCAAATAATTGCAACGTACGTAGATAGTGGTGTAATGGTCGGGCGATAATTGACCTTGAGGGTTGAGCTGAGGAAGCCGTGTCAAGTACGGTGCTACCTAGTGGATTGGCAGTACCTACCAGCATGTCGACCCAGCTGCCTGCTCCAAAAGGAATGATTGGGACACTGTTATCCGTACCCATAGCACCCAGTGGGTTCAGCACCATCTCTATATCCCGCATCCTTGACTGCGCCATCACCACGCCAGAAGACTTTCCTCCGTCCGTAAAGTCCAAGACGTACACGCGCGCGGCCTTGTTCGGGCCGACCTCGGGGAACCGCGTGTCCTTCTGCAGATACGCGTCCTTTCCTTCGCCCGAGGGGACCAGCGGGAAAGTGGGGCGTGTGGCGAGAGCATCCATGCCCACGGGGCTGGTGGTCTCCGATGACAATCCTTCTGCAGAAGAGAGCGCCAGGTTTACTCTTGTGACGCCTGCAGGACGGGGATGTGATCCTACATAGAATCGAAGTTGGGCGAAAGGAATGTCGAGCGCAGGCAGAAAGGGGCTCTGGGATGCTGATTGCGAGGTGGAGGAGTTTCGCAGCAAGGTAAGATATGCAATAGGCGATATGTACACGAGGAAGGAGAGCGAAGGCACGGTGAGGTAGGGCAAGGGAAGGGCGTGCGCCCGCATGAGGGAAAACGTCGAGCGGGCAAGGCCCGCCCGAGCTCAGATTTCTGGACCAATCCAAATAAGCGGATAATTTCTGCTGAGTTTTCTCGAACACCTACTTCGCAATGGCAGTCGCCTCGTCAGAAGCAAACCGCTCCACTTCGAGCGCAAGAAGATCGACATTGTTGAACCAACGCAGCCCAGCGTCGCCTTCGTCGAGCGCAAGCTGGTCCAAGGTCATCAGATACTTGAGACATGCCGAAATTCTGGAGCCTATGCGAGAGGCCTCCTCCGGGTCCTGCGACTCTTCGTCCTTCTGCACCTCGGTGAGATAATGGCTCAAGCTACTCGCTAAGAATCCGTCTAGTGACGTGGACCCCGCCGTTGTAGAGCCCGTAGCTCCGTTTGGGACCGCATAGGACGTCTTGACATTCCTGACGCTTAGTATTGGTCTTTTCTGGTCAGAGCGATCCACGGATAGCTCGATGTCTACGACAATGACTTTGCCGCCGAGCATCAGTGTCATATGTCCGTCCCGCTCTTCTTCTTTGAACGCTTCCATTGCCGCGGAGGTACCCCATGCCTCAAATTGCGTTATACACCAGCTGATGAGCATGACGCGGTCCAGAGGAATGTCTTCACCATAAATGATCCCGGCGCGTGTCCTGAGGGTGTCCATCGTTTTACGTACGGTGTGCCCAGCCTACTAAAATGCGAAGTTAGACGCTTCTCAATAGCACTAAACGCTGCAAACATTCTGACATTATGCACTGTGTGAGCAATAGTCGTTTGTTGCTTGAACAAGGAGAACAGCTTCTGGTTCGACAGCGGCATCGATACATATGCATTCAGAGTACCTGACACTTGCACTGTCGCGTCAACTAGGTCCCTCAGCATCTTCATTGAGCTGTCTGGCTCGGATGAAAATGGATGCGTTGTCTGAGACGGAAATGCATCGTGCGAGCTGAAGTCTTGCACGACGGACAAAATTGACCGTCTGTGACCGTCATTCAGCGGAGTCTGGCTCGACGATGAGTTCATGACGGGCCCCGCAGCTCAAGCGTAGGTCAGCCTCTAACGCCGCGACAATGACTAACCAACTTACCTTCGGTGGACAGAGCCCTCGGCGATGTCGATGGTGGTTGCAGAACGTGAGCGGTTCAAGTTGTGATGAGTTGTCTGTTTTCGGCAAGAATCGCCAATGTGGCGCCAGCGTCTATCGGTTCACCAACAGTTGGTCTGTTTCCCGCTCTTTCCTTCCGACAGCCTCCACCTGCGCTGAACGCCTCGGACTTGTAATACTTCGTTTCCAACCCCCGCTCACACCCAGAAGGAAGGATAGGCGATCATAGGTATGCTTCAGGACTTCCACAAGTGAAGAATGACAAATTAACTCAGATTCGGTCACAGACGGCTGGACGCTCCTGAGAGTAGCAACTTTCTAATAACCTCGCTGAGCTGTTATGATCGGATGGGCGGGATGCGAAGCTCATGGTATGGAAGAACCTTTCTGGGCCTTGCACAATTGACCCCGCCGATAACGCTTGCCGGAAGCACCCCCCCCTCAACCCCTTACCAATTGATGACGCATCACAGCCTCAAGTGCAATCATCGATTGTGCGCTTCAAAACCAAGATAATGCCAGTGAACAGGGGTATAAAAGCTGAAAGGCGTTGAGATAATCCATCCACCCACTCAACGATACTCAACACTCACTCTTCATCGCAATGGCACCCAAGCAACTCGTCTGGCTCATCACCGGCACCTCGTATGTCTTATTCTATGCATACCGCGACTTGAACTGACCCCTGTGTAGCTCTGGTCTCGGACGTGAGCTTGCTCTCGGTGCGCTCGAGCGGGGCGACAAAGTCATTGCTACCGCCCGTGGCCGGTCGTTCGACAAGCTTGCAGACCTCAAGGAAAAGGGTGCAGCTATCATCCAGCTAGATGTCACCGCTCCCCTCGACAAGCTGGCCAAAGTTGCAGAGGAAGCCGTCAACATTTACGGTCGCGTTGATGTTATCGTCAACAATGCAGGCTACATTGAGACAGGATCTCTCGAGGAAATCACGTACGCCCTCGCACATTTTTGGGACAGAATTGCGTATGCTTACTATTGGCTGGGACAGGCCTGAAGAAACCTTTGACCAGTACAAGTCCGTATACCATATTCTCCCTGTGGTTAATCCTTACGCTCTACCGCTCCTAGCACCAACGTTCTCGCACCGCTCAATGTCAACCGCGCATTCTTGCCTTATCTACGCAAGCAGAAGTTTGGTTATATTGTTTGGGCTGGTTCCATCGCAGGCTGGATGTGCGTACAAAGAAGTTATGTTCCTAAAGGCTCTCGCTGATGATCGCTCAGGACAAAGAACAATCTCGCCTTCGGCCTGTACTCATCCACGAAGTATGCGGTACGAGGTGCGTGTATATGCGAAGTCAACATGAACGCGTCTGGACCAACGTTCTCATCCAGGCCTCGCTGAGGCCCTGAACAACGAAATTTCACCACTGGGTTTACGCAGCCTGTGTTTCGAGTTCGGCTACTTCCGCACCAACCTGCTTAGTGATGGAAACAAGGGCAACGAGAAGAGCCGCATCGAGGACTACAAGCCGATCTTCGCGGAGTCTAATGCTGCTTTGGCCGGTGCGTCCCGTCTTACTGGTATCAGCGGATTGAAAGGCTTACAAAAATGTCCATTCTTTGGCAGCGTACAACCTCAAGCAGCCTGGTGACCCTAAGCGCGGCGTCAACGTTATTCTCGACATCGTCCACGGTGAGGGCGTTGCGGCGGGCAGGAAGATCCCGACTACCATCTCCCTTGGCAGCGACTGCTACGAGGCGACGAAGGAGGAGATCGAGGCTCAGCTCAAGAAGATGGAAGAGTGGAAGGACGTGACTATCAGTACTGACTTCCCCAAGGGCACGTAAGAGCGCTGGCTGGACTACAGCGCGCCGGCTCGGAGACTGATAGAACCCACCAAACCCATTGTATTCAAAACCTTCGATTTCCAACGATGATTAACGTCTCGTCCCACGACGTGGCTTGATGTGCCTATGCTTCGATCTACACGAGCGTGGCACAAATAAAGCTGGAACGCTGCCACACAACGGTATATATGTCCTCCTGACCTTGTTTTTTTCACAGTGCCCTATATATCTAGGGTCGGTCAGACATATAACCCGAGCCGCCTGGCTTCGGGCGCATATAAAGTCGTACGGTGGAGAGAAAATCGACAACGACAGCCGTCCCACCCGCTATTATCTCGCTGAACCATCGACCTGTACGTGACAATGTCCCGAAAACAGCCAGTCTGGCTCATCACCGGTACATCGTGCGTTTACTCATCCCTCGTTCCGCGTCCCCCGCTGACCTCGACTTGTAGGACTGGTCTCGGGCGGCATCTCGCTATGGAGGCTTTAGAACGGGGAGAGAAGGTCATCGCCACCGCTCGTGCTCGCTCGTTCTCGAAGCTCGCAGACCTGAAGGAGCAAGGCGCGGATATTCTTGAGTTGGACATCACGGCGCCGTTGGACAGTCTGCATGATATCGCGAAGCAAGCTGTCGAGTAGTAAGGGTCGTCAATGTGGCGCCGGCGTCTACCGGTTCACCGACAGTTCTGTTGGCCGTTTAACTCTGACTCCAACTTCTTCCTTCCGAAAGCCACCGCCTGAGCTGAACTCCTCGGACCTGTAATACATCGATTCCAATCCCCGCTCACACCTAGGAGGGAGACTAGGCGATCACAGGTACGCTTTAGTACGTCTACGAGCAAAGAACGAGCAGCTAACTTAGATTCGGTCACAGACAGTTGGACGCTCCTGAGAGTAGCATGTCGTTCAATACCCCGTTGAGGCATGTTCGATCGGATGGGCGCATTGCACAGCTCTTTTTATGGAAGAACTTTGATTGGACCTTACACGATTGTCCGCGAGAACGCTGGAGAACGCCGCCCACATTCAACCTCCCCTCAGTCCCTTGCCAATTGATAACGCGATGACGCATCACAGTCTCGAGCGCAATCATTGATTGTGCGCTGGCCCAGATAATGTCGATGAGCAGGGTTATAAAAGCTGGAAGGCCTCGCGATAATCCATCAACCCACTCAGCACTCACTTTTCATCGCAATGGTACCCAAGCAACTCGTCTGGCTCATCACCGGTACCTCGTACGTTTCGCTCTATGCGTCTCCGCGGCTCGAACTGACCCCTTGTGTAGCTCTGGTCTCGGACGCGAACTCGCTCTCGGCGCGCTCGAGCGTGGCGACAAAGTCATTGCTACCGCTCGTGGCCGGTCATTCGACAAGCTTGCAGACCTCAAGGAGAAGGGTGCAGCTATCATCCAGCTGGACGTCACCGCTCCCCTCGAAAAGCTGGCCAAAGTTGCAGAGGAAGCCGTCAACATTTACGGTCGTGTTGATGTTGTCGTCAACAACGCAGGCTACGTTGAGACAGGATCTCTTGAGGAAATCACGTACGCCTTCGCACATCTTTGCGCCAGAATTACGCAAACTTGCTATTGGCTGGGACAGGCCTGAAGAAACCTTTGCCCAATACAAGTACGTATGCCATCTTCTCCCTGCGATTAATCCTTACGCTCTATCATTCCCTAGCACCAACGTTCTCGCTCCGCTGAATGTCAACCGAGCATTTTTGCCATACCTGCGCAAGCAGAAGTTTGGTTACATTCTCTGGGCTGGATCGCTTGCGGGCTGGATGTGCGTACAAGAGCTTCTGATCCTAAAAGCTCTCACTGACGATGCTCTAGGACAAAAACAACCTGACCTTTGGCCTCTACTCATCCACGAAATATGCGGTACGAGGTGCGTGCATATGCGAGGTCAGCATGGACGCGCCCGGATTAACGTTCTCATTAAGGTCTCGCTGAGGCCCTGAACAACGAAATTTCGCCACTGGGTTTACGCAGCCTGTGTTTCGAGTTCGGCTACTTCCGCACCGACCTACTCAGCGACGGAAACAAGGGCAACGAGAAGGACCGCATCGAGGACTACAAGCCGATCTTCGCAGAATCTAATGCTGCTGTGGCCGGTGCGGAGCGTCTTATTGGTATCAGCGGATTTGAAGGCTCACAAATGCCTGTTCTCTGGCAGCGTACAACCATAAGCAGCCTGGTGACCCTAAGCGCGGCGTCAGCGTTATTCTTGACATCGTCCGCGGTGAGGGCGTCGCGGCGGGCAGGAAGATCCCGACTACCATCTCTCTCGGCAGCGACTGCTATGAGTTGACGAAGGAGGAGATCGAGGCTCAGCTCAAGAAGATGGAAGAGTGGAAGGATGTGACCCTCAGTACTGACTTCCCCAAGGGCACGTAAGAGCGCTGGCTGGACTGTATCGCGCCGGCGTGGGCACTAAAAGAACCGCTAAGCACATTGTATTCAAAGCCATCCGAATCCCAACACTGATTGACGTCTCGTTTCACACCGTGGCTTGGTGTTTCGTGCTTCGATCTACACGAGCGTTGTACAAATAAAGGTGAAACGTTGACACACAGCGGCATATATGTCCTCCTGACCCTGTTTCTTCTCACAATATCCTCTATATCTAGGTTCTATCAGACATCATAAGTCAACGTCGATCCGCCTGAGTTCGGACGTATATAAAGTCCTATACCGTTCGAGAATATCCCTAACGGCGGCCGTTACACCTGCCACCTCACCGAATCACCAATCTCTACGTGACCATGTCTGAAAACAAGCTGGTCTGGCTCATCACGGGCACATCGTGCGTACATATATTGGCTTATCATTCTTCGTTTCTCGCTGATCTCAACTCGTAGGACTGGTCTCGGGCGACATCTGGCTTTGGAGGCTCTAGAGCGGGGAGAGAAGGTCATCGCCACCGCTCGTGCTCGCTCGTTCTCGAAGCTCGCAGATCTGAAGGAGAAAGGCGCAGACATTCTCGAGTTGGACATCACTGCACCGCTGGATAGTCTGCATGATATCGCGAAGCACGCCATCGCGCTTCACGGGCGGGTCGACGTCCTTGTTAACAACGCAGGTGCGGTCCATCGAGTGTTATGAGGGTGGTTGACGATTGAATGGAATACCTAGGCTTTCACGAGTTTGGGCCTCTCGAGGAACTGACGTGAGTCTTACCAATTCTACATTTGCACGTTGACAAGCTCAGCGATTCCTCCAATAAGACCGGAGGAAACCTTCAACCAAGTCAAGTAAGCCGCTCATTGAGATGAGAATGCATCCAATCAATCTTCTGACCTTTTCTCCAGCACGAACGTTCTCGCGCACCTCAACGTCAACAGAGCATTTCTCCCGCATATGCGCAAACAGAAGACAGGCACCATAGTCTGGATAGGCTCTTCCTCCGGCTGGCGGTGAGTCATGCCCTGGCACGCGGTGTGGCTGTTGATCACTCACGCCCGGTTTAGATCCAAGGATGCCGTATGCTACGGCCTATACTGTACTACGAAATATGCAGTGCGATGTACGTGTGCGTCTGCTGTTGCTGTTAGATGCAGCGCTGAAAGCTTCTCTTGCTCAGGTCTCTCCCAGTCGCTGAACGCTGAGATTTCTCAATTCGGACTGCGAAGCCTATGCTTCGATTTAGGGGGCTTCGCTGGCACCAGCATACTTAGCGAAGGTCACCGAGGCTCCAAGAAGGATCGCATTGCCGACTATCGGCAGCTCAGCGATCTTGTGTATGGCGCCATAACGTGTACGTTCTTCTCATTTACTGTTAGGTCATAGTAACGTTTTGTGGCTTACAACGGATTGCAGCGTACCCGGGAACCGAGCCTGGCGACCCCAAGCGCGCTGTGAGAGTGATACTGGACGTCGTGCGCGGAGAAGGATGCGCTGCCGGCAAGACCATACCGACGTCGCTGGCACTCGGCAGTGACTGCTACGATGTAAAAAAGGAAACGTGCGAGACTGCTCTTGCGGAGCTGGAGGAGTGGAAGGACGTCACATTCAGCACGGACTTCCCCAAGTAGCTGCGTAGTAAAGACTGCGGCTCCCACCTTGCCCAAATGTATTCAATGGAAACCAGCAGTGTATATTAATAGTGAGAGTGCTGGGGCTACTAGAACAGGAGGACGAGTGGGCCGAATCGAAGGCGTAGCATATCAGCTCAATGAGCGCTGTTGAAGATGGAGCTTCGTCAATGGTTAGTTCGAATGGAGATATCGGCAGGTTCAGCACACTTACTTCAAGTTGAATCGGCCAGGCTCTCTGCGCAGGACCTTCTTCGGGGCAGAGACAAACTCCGCATCCTCGATCGCGCGCAACGTGGTTTCCTCGTCGAGCACACCTTCTTCGACAGCCTTTCGCAGCATATCCTTGACCCAGGACTGGCGGTTCCAAAGGACACTTTCCTTCATCTTCTGCACGGGCGTCGCGAACGCGATCTGTTCGAGTTTCTTTCTGTCCGCGTACGAGAGCTTCCCGACGGAACACACGCCGTGGTTGTGCCGTCCGCACGGCTTCGAGATCGCGCCGTGATTCGTGTAACAGTCGATGTTGTCCTCGATCTCGAGCACGCGCATCCTCACGGTCTTGGGGTCGTCCTCACTGCTTTGCTTGAGAGTGTCGCCACCGACACACCAGCCGACGAACCAGGGCTTCTCGCCGGCGGGCTTGGCCTCGTTGTCGAGGTCTGGGACGACGATGTACACAGGTTCCGAGCCGCCTTGCTCCTTGAACCTCATGTTGTTCTCGTGCGAGTAGGGCGTCGGAGAGCCGCAGCGGCCGTTGTTGGGCTCCTCCTCCAGGTACGGTGGAACAGGTTTCCTGCGGATCGTATTCAAGCTAGTCTGCCGACTGTGGGCAGGCCGAGAAGCAGCTGGTGTGATGTCCGCGGTGTGATCAGGAGCAGTAGACCTCCGAGACATGGATGCAGGGCGAGAGGCGGAGTCGGTTGACATGGTGTTGACAGGCAGTCGGTAGGAAGTTGCGTTGTCGAGCGTGAATGCAGTGTACGCGGGGGATTGCATGAGGTTTGAGGAAAGTGTTGCACGAGACGCTGCCTATTTATGTCTTTCCAACGGGATGGCCACCGGTGCCACTCAGAACAAAAACCATTCGGTGAGTGGTTCAGATTCCATAGAAGGAGGTGGCCAAGCATCGGTCTCGGCCTGCAAAGGTGGCCTGCGCATGGCGTACTAGAGCGCTCTTCACATGGCGGGTGGACGAAGGTGATAAATTTGGGGCATAAAAGTAGCTGATGTTCTGATGGACAGTCTGGACCAAAGATAAGCCTGGACAAAGAGCAGTTTCGGAAAATGAACACAAAGTCGAGTACGTGTAGCTCATGCAAGCCTCGGGCGAGCCCGAGTACGTCCGAGTATGTTTGTAAGGTTAAAGGAGGCAGTGATAGTGCAATGCGCACCTTTATTTCTTCTTGGTTGAAGATTCGCACTTTCTGAACGAATTTCGGGAAAAGATGCGAAACCAACTGTTAGACAAGCACATCGCAACTGCGCTTTGTCTGTCCTAGGCAGTGCCTCGACGGAGGGAGTTTTCCAAGATTCTTCTAGCCTATAAACGTTGGCCTAGTAAGTCAAGACATTTCGGGTCGTTCTCGTCAAACCTCGCCCTGAGCAAGTACTGGCCATACTGCAACACCTGCCAGTGCGTGATCACAGGTGGAGCATACTTACGCGTGAGGATACTTACTTACACAGCATTCGTGGTCTAGCAGTTCAACGTAAGTGGAATGTACAGCTAATTTCTCAGCGATCGCTGAGTACCATAGACAGGAGAGTGGCGTTGGAAGTACAGTGCCAATATAGCCAGGCCATTCGCCGGCCTCCTGCCAACTCGGAAACCGCTCACTGGCATGTCTGTGTGGTTCTCAGTCCCCGTCATGAGCGAGCTGCTTTCATATCGCTTACTGGTTAAGAAAGGTTCGGCCTTACAAATACTGCAAATAGGCATTCACTTCGTACCATGCTGGTTCTGGCTTGGAAGCGAAGTAAAGTGGTCCGTTCGCTAGCGACGTGGAATGGCAGTGTGTAGTTGTTAGCGCCGATGGTCGCGCTCAGACACGGCAAGGCCCGCGCCGGCCTTGCGTCGGCCTACATAGTACGTCGATCAATTGATCGCCGCCTGTGGTTTCCGATCAATTGCAACCATGGCTCTTACATAACCTCGATAATCCAGAGAGGCTCAGCATGCTAACAGACAGTGCCGCAAAGACATGTTAAAGTACTCGTGAGCTAGAGTGAGTAACAAGACGTTCCAATGGATGGGTGGCGCTCTACAACAGGCAACAGACGATTTTGTATGGGATATCCAATATATTCTGCGTGTGCTTGAAACCTTGTTGAAAGCACTGGCTGGAAGGATAGACTAGACCCTCGGCTGTTGCAAGCATATGCTGAAGCGCGAGTACAGATGGCAGACGCCGATTACCTTTGAGGATATTCGTCTTGCAATTTCTCTCTTCAACATTGCAAGGATCATTCATACAACATTCAACAACTATCGGAACCAGTATAAGTACAAGTACAATCACATCCATACTTTGGAGCCCTGCTGCACACGTGGCGCTGCTCCGTGCTTATAGCATGAGTACATCTTCAGCATGTAGATCACTGGCTGACGCACCTCAGGTGCAGTAGCAGTGGGCAAAGCACTCCTGGCAGTTCTTATAGTTTGCACAGTTGGGCTTCTTCTTCAACACTCCGCTGCCGTCACATTCCACGCAGGTGTTCGAGCAGTACGTGTCACCGTACTGGCCACATCCTGCGACCTTGTATTTGGCGGCCGCGGCCGCGCGCCGGCTTCGGTGTTAGCGTCTTCGGTGGCAGCACCGGACCTGGGAGGTACAGTAAGCCCGTAAATCTACTAGTAGGGTACCATAGAGGATGTATGGGAGTCTTGAACGCACCCGCTCGAAGAATAAGCCGCTGGGGCTCCGGTGGTGGTACCGGAGACGACGAGGATGGCGGGCCCTTTGCTGAGAGAAGAGAGGTGGGCCAGAACGGGAAGATGAGCTCCGAGGAAGGGGGCATGTAATCCTTTTGGCACAGTGGCGTTGGCAGGATCGCCGCCCTCAATGCCATTAGATGTATGGGAGGCGGCGGATAGCCCGAGGAGGAGGACGAGCGAGATCAAGGATCGGTTTACGAATGGCTGCATTGTAGAGCTGAGTGTGAGTGAAGTCTGGGGGATCAAGAGGAGGTGAGTGCAGTCTTATATTCAGAGTATGGGCGAGCTTCCAGGACTCTGACACCCTAAAGTTCATCAGTGTAATTGCAACCCGTGTTCAAGTTGCATTCATGCAAGTTGTAGCATTCATGCAGAGGTCCGATGCCACAAGGTATCGGAATAGTTTCCATGCATTCCCACCGGGTGCTCCACCCATAAGCGACAAGATTTGAGGGTGTCCTAGGATGAATGTGCATTGTTCATGCGAGACTGCAAAGACCCTCGGTGTACTGGATCTTCCTGAAACCATGAAAAGTGCACGTAGTCAGAAAAACCCGCATCAACTAACCGCGTGAGCGTTTAGATAATACTCGTGCATCGTTCTGCAGGAGAACTCAGGACGTCTTGGATGAATTGGCACGAGTGAGAGGGCTGACCCATTGAAGCTCGCAAAGCAAAGGCATCGTCTGGTACCCTGCGAGCACGTTGCAAGGCCTGAATGGCAAGAATCACCTCCATGGTTATCAGGCACCAATACCAAGCCCTCGAGACTCGGGGGCAGATGGCAGAGGGCAGAACTTGAGCGTGCCATCCGCCGCTCGATTCAATCAAGACCCGAATGGCAGGATACGATAGTCCTGCAAATATATCGCTCGGCAGATGCAACGTCTTTCAATATACGATACAGTACCGTTATTTAATATCCCAAGTTGGGATCTAGCTTTGTATCGTACGCAACTCGAGCTATGTATGTTGCAAGAACTTCAACTGAAGCCTTTTGCCTCTGGTCGACGGTTCTCTGGGTCCCAACTCCGGGAACTTCCGTCAGCCAATCAGAGCTCGTAGGCATGACTGGGAGTCTGGGACCTTGGAGACCTACTTATGCGTGAGAATGTATCGGCGTCTCCCAGGAGGTCTCAGCTCCGCCGTCGACGTCGACTTCCTCGACATCTAGTAGGCGGTTAGAAGATACCGTACCGACGTCGCTTCAAGCCTCTGGCCTCAAGCTCGGACTTCATTTCTCGACATCTTCAACGCACGATACTGAGACTGGCTCTCTAAAAAGGCATGGAACGTCCCATCTTGACGGTGACCGGGCGCTTGCCCACACGGTAGTAGATTCAAATGAGTACCAGTCATAATCATGAGCAGCCCGGTCAGCCTCAGAAGCTGTTGGACATGGTCAGCACGGTCAGCCGTTAGCCTCGTTAGCTGCGTATAAATGAGGTGCGTTCTCCAGTTCGTCTCCATCGTCTCGCACATCATGTTCAACGTTCTGAACATCGGCGCAGTGTCCACTCTCTACGAGTTGGTCTTGTATGTTCTTGCTGCCACCCTCCAGCCAGCGCAGAGCACTCTCTGCCCCGTCTTCGAGACTTTCTGGATCTTGGTTATCTATCTAGCCGGCCTCCTCTCTGGTTCTTTCGGTCCTTCCGGCCTCCCAGCTCTCTCTCGGCGATGCCGGCCAATACTTCTGCGAAATCGCTGCTTCCTTGTCCTCGCTCGTCACCTCGTCGCCTTCAGGAGCATCTCATGCCTGCACCTATCCTGGGTATCGATGGCTTGCTTTTGGACCTGTAGTGGAAGTGTTTGCTTGCACCTTCTCGCGTGAACTGGTACTTGTTCTCATCCTTTGGCTGTCGACGGTGAGTACTGCGATACTCGCTATGGGCGAGTCATGTGGCTGACATCATCTCCACAGCTCCCATCGGTTCAGGTCGCAATGGTCTTAGCCTTCAAGTTCATATTCGGTATCAATGAACTCGAGCGCTTTGTCGCCGAACAGTATGAAGAGAATGTAACCATGCAGGCCAAGCTTTGCGAATATACGACACACGTCGAGGCTCGAGCCCACGAGATCGAACGATGCGCTCGTCGAAAGGAGGATCAGCTCCGCACGCTGTCTCAGCTTCTTAACGCATGTCATAACCTTCAAACAGAGCTTGAGGCCCATGTGGTAAGTCACACCTAAATTATTTTGGTACGCTTCGTTACTGACACGCCTCGAGTTATCGCATGTCAAGGTTGAAAGTCGATCTGCCACCCTCAAGAGCCTGTCGGACGATAAGGCAGCGTCCTACGATGACAAGCTCGTCGAACTCGAGGCGCTCACGGCGCGTATTGCGGCTCATCGCCTGCGCATGTCGTCAAGCAAACGCAATGGCGCCGCGAAGATTATGAAGACGGCGGGACACTACCGGAAGGTTCACGCGGCCTGTGATGCTGCCCGTGCCAAGGAAGGGCGTCTTGACCTTGACCGCATTCTTCTCGAAAAGGAGCTGGGGAGAACCAAGATCGCGAATTACGCCAAGCTCGACGCTCTCACCCAAGAAACGGCTGCTCTGCATCGTGAGCACGACGCCTCGGCTGCAGCACTTCAGGACGACATCGCCGCCCTCGAGCGCGAGATCGCCGCCATCCGCGCGAGCACCGAGACAACCAAGGCGACCACTCACCACGCTCAGCAGGCGCATAACGGCAACATCGCGGCGCTCGACGCCCAACTCAGTTCTGCGCTCAACGATCTGAATGCTCGCACCACTACGCTTGACGACCTCGTGGCCGAACACGAGGACCTCCAGGAAGCCTATGAGTCTCTCATCTCGACCTACGCGGCGCTCGAGGCTGTTCTGGTTGAGGTTCATTCTTGTCGCGCTCACGACCTGGCGACACTCTCTTCAGACGCCGTCGACGACCGCAAGACATGCCTTGACGCCATCTCTAAGCTCGAAGCCGACGCTGCCCATCTCGACATCGTCCTTGCCGCCGTGCAAGAGCACTCGGCGAGCATCCGTCCGACCTTGGACTTCGCCGTCGTAGAACACCGCATGCACATGAGCTGGTGCGCGAAGGAGGACGAGCGAGAAACCGCCGAGCTCGTCGCGCTGAACACCACCCTGGCCGCAGAGAAGGTCAAGCGCGAGAAGGCCGACAAGGAAGTGCGTCTTCTGCGCACACGGCGGGCTACACTCACGGCGCAGCAAGACGAGAAGGAGGCTTTCGCCGCTGTCGAGCTCGTGGCGGCTAGCCAGCGCTTTGAAGCGGAGTGGGTGCCTCTGAAGGCCGCGGAGAAGGAACTGAAGAAGGCAACTTGGGCATACGAGGACGACAAGCAGTGTCACCACGGTGCCCTGGCAGCTTATCAGCGTTCTCGCGATGTCGGCAACGCCTTCGTGGAGGACCTCACCGAGTCTCTCGACGACCTCAAAGCGAACATCGCGGTCCTCCTTTCTCGGACTGATTTGGCCGCGTTCGACTCCACCATGTTTCACGGCGATCTCGAGAAGTCGCTGGCGGTCGCCGAGGAAGAGCTCGCCGGCGCATGCCAGGCTGTCTCTACGAAAGACGGCGCCCTGGCCCTTTTACGGGCGGAGTTGAGGGAGATTGGGGACGCGGAGTAGATGAAGCGGAGTTCGGCCAACGACAACTCATGAAGGGCCTGAAGAAGACCAACAAGGTACATGACTCCTTGTTGTGGGGGCTCATGGGACAGCGTCTCTACCATGTTCATCGAGTTGAGTCCACTTCGAGTGCTCCTCAATGAACATGGTAAGGCGTTGGCCAACCTCAAGGTCTTCCTTCCGCTCTTCCGCGTAGGCCGAGAGGGAATTGGACAGGGGGGGGGAGGGAGGACGCGACGGGGAAGAGGATGCAGAACAGTGGGAGGCCGAGGAGACGACGATATCTGAGCTTGCGACAAATTTCTAATATACTTTCCAAGACTGTAACAATATCCATTTATGACTGCTTTTGGCGACGTCTTCCACGAGTGCGGCTGATTGAGTCATTCGCCTTCTTCTCACTTGGCCTAGATAACTTACGTCTCAGGGTGCCCTTGACGCAGCTCATCTGGAAAACACGGTTGTCCTCATGTGGTAACCATGATTCTGGACCATAAAGAATGCGAACAGTATCCATTCAATCTTCTGCAACTTAGTGCTCAAAAATGGGTAGAAGTCACTCCGTAAGAACTCGAGATGGCCCCAAAATCATATTCATCGGTGACCTGCACCTCGTATGAGACACAACGCACTATACCTAATAGATACATACGATGGTGACGACCTCAATGCCGTTGAGCACGTCTAGTGCAACAGAGCCGAGAGCATACTGACACAGACAGGCAGGCAGACAAAAAGACACGATGAATGCGAACAGCAACGAGATGTGTTTAGTACCATGCAGGAATATTTTGGGGTGGAAGAGTGAAAAGCAAGTCATTCGATGTCATCGCAACGTGTCCATGAACTCCATATTAAACGTCCAATCCTCACTGTGACCACAGGTCCATCCCGCTCTTCCTCCGCTGCTCCTTCGTCGTCAGCGTCGGTGGTGCGCCGTCCTGAGAGAACGGGTTCCGCTGCACACCAGTCGCTTGGTGACCAGACGGCACCACGCTGGCACCATAGAAGGAGGGAGGGACGGCTTGCGCGGGAGGGGCGACTTGCCGACTGGAGCCCCCTCCGGAACTGTTGTACGGGCCATACTGGTCTGGCTGCATCGGGACATACATCTGACCCATATCCGGACGCTCTAGGGACTCGAAGGGCGATGCGGGGGTCTGCTGCTGCGCGTACGTCGCCGCGTAACGGTTCCCGGCCGTTGTCGAATTGCTTGCATACGCCTGCGGGGGACTTGGGATGATGCTCGTCGAAGATGAGTACAGCGCGTTGTTGTTCGCATCTCCGCGGGCGGCGGAGCGCACGTTGGACATGACCTGTTCCCGCCTGTCGTCGTCGACTGCCATGTACGAATGCGCGAGGCTGGATGTCGGCTGCTGCTGCTGGTACCGGCCCGACCCTTGGCTCTGTTGCCCTTGGTATCCCCAATGCATCCCCTGCGCGGCAGCCATCTCCGCCTGCTGCTGCAGGAACTCCAGTTGCGGGTAAGGTTGGGCAGCAGCCGCCTTCCCTGACTGCCGCCGCTCCCACTCGCGCATTGCATCGTCCCGCTTCAGCACCGGTGTCAGCGCCTTGCGGCCACCGATAACGTCTTGGTTCATATGCTGCAATCGAGCCAGCGCTGGAGGAACGTTATCCATCATGTGGTTGATGGTATTTGATCTTGCTCGGGAGGTGGAACCGCCGGACTGATAATTGTTAGCAGGGGCAGACGTATTGAGATGCTGGGAAGGCACCATATAGCCACTAGGGTACTGCGAATTTCCGGTGTTGACGGTCAGTTGTCCATGCGAGGTCTGGTGTGTGAGACGAGGCTGCGAAGACGAGAAGGCATTGCTGGTATCTGGCGAGGTGTACGTGGACGACGACGCCGGTTGCGATTGCTGAGGCGTTTGCATAGACGGCTGCAGGTATGGATTCCTGTATACATTCTGAGCTGCTTGGGCTGCTGCTTGTTGCTGCGCGGTGTACGCCTGCTGCTGGGCGAGGTGTTGGTTGTACGTTGCCGCGTCGCGGTAAGCACCAGTACTCTTTGGCTGAGTGGGCACCAGGCCGCCGTAAGGCCGCTTCGGGTCCGGAGCAGTCGATGGTGACGTGACGGGGGCTGGTGGAGTTTGTCCAGTTCCAGTGGGCTATAACGTAATATGATAAAGACCAGCGCCGCTAGTAATTGCGAATACGTACCTGCCACGGCTTCGTCCACTTCTCTCCTGTGATGAACGGGTGCAAGCGAGCCTGCTGCGGTGACCACCGCTGTATTGGATCCATGTTGATCAGCCCCTGGCAGAAGTCAATAAACGCAGCTCGATTGTTCATTTCTGCAACCAACGAATATCGGTCAGCTTGAGCTGATACGAGAGCAGAAGCATGACTAACCCTTCTCCACTTCATGGGACTGTCGAGAGTTCGACTTGAACGAGGGCATTGGCGCCTGTTGAATAATCTCGGGGAACGTCGTAGCTTTGAAGTATTGCTTTCCGGGCTGCTCCTGAGTATTGTGCTCACGCGAGTACTGCTCCAAGCTCTTGAGCTTGTACTTCTTCTGACCGTACGGATCCGTGTAAGTGTCGAAGAAATTTCCGGTTTGCTTGCCCATGTCCAGCATAAATTGCGGAGGATTCCTAAGGAATGTTGAGTGATTTCCTAGGGTGTCGTCGACGACAACAGTACATACCCGAGCATTTCCACAATGCGTGTGATTTGGTTGTACTCGCTGGTCCCTGGGAATAGAGGAAGACCCAGGAAAAGCTCTACCGCTATACAGCCTAGGGACCACATGTCGATAGCCGCAGTGTACGGTATGCCGAGCAGCACCTCGGGCGAACGGTAGAAACGTGACTGAATGTATGTGTAGACCGTTTGACGTTCATGACATGCAGACCCGAAGTCGATGACCTTGATTTGCGGTGATTGTAACCTGAACGTATGCTCAGTTCGGCTACGGACAAGAATACGCGGTCACAAACGCACGATTTCAGAAGGATGTTCTCCGGTTTCAAGTCGCAGTGAATGAGCCGAGCTTCCTTCAAGACGGTCAGGGAATCCAGTAATTGGGCAGTGAAGACCTTTACGAGCTGCGTGCTCAGGCCTTGGAATTGGTTCTGTTTGATCAGCTCGTACAAGTTCGACGACAGCAACTCGAAGACAAGACAGAGGTGGTTCTTGTGGATGAACGAATCCCGCAACCGAAGGATATGGTGTTCGTCGTGCGGGTCGCATTGGTTGTTGAGCTATACCATGCATTAGTCTCCATTTGAAGAAGCAATACACAAAAGACACTCACAAGCTCAAGTATGGTGACTTCCATCATGCTCTGATTGAAGTAGGCCGGCTTGTTTTTCACCACCTTCACAGCGACAACTTCATGCGTCTTCATGTTCTGGCACTTGACCACTTGACCAAACGTTCCTTGGCCGAGAATGTCCAAAATCAGGTACCTGTGATACAGTCAATACCATATATACAGCGAGAGCACTCGGCACGTACTTGTGGCCATCGTCAGTTCCTAGCCAGTCGTTGACATAGAGGATGTAGTCGTAATCCTCATTGTCGTAACCATCGTTGTGAGACGGCTTGCTCGGTTTCGTGAGGACTCGTCGAGGATTATGGGTCGACTCATATCTGAACTGAGGGTTGCATATATGGTACGTCTCCACAATATTGGTAGTCAGAAGTCGCGCGGGCTACAGCGGAGATAGCATACAGTTAGTTGTTAGTTGTTATTTACCAGTGACATCTGATGACATACCGAGAGATATGCCCCGGTAGAGTCCATACGCCGCCCGGAAGGGCTCGAGTTGACGAACGGCTGAAGGTCTCGTTGATCCCGTACCCGCCGAAGACCGCTTGGCCGACGCTTGGGTGGTGGCTCCACTGCCATTGGCTGGTGATCCTGTCCATAATACGGAGAGTGTGCGGTACCAGGACCCTGATTCGAGTGATAAGACAGAGGGGTAGGTGGCTGAGACACCGACTGGCGCCCCTGGCGAGGCGCACCAAGGTTTTGCGAAGATGGAGTCGGACTGGTAGCATTCATCGGGTACGATGGGGTATAGGCAGACGAGGAGTGCATGCCGGAGGGTGGAGAGTATGTAGAAGACATGGCCTGATCCATTGGTTCTGCCTTGGCCGCTAGCTGCGTGCGGTACGACGGTGCAAGTGGAGGTGTCATAGGCTCTGCCTTTACTTGTGAATGCGTGCGCGAATGAGACTGGTACGCTGCCGGCGGTGGGAAAGAACGGTTCTCCATTGTGGGGGAGTAAGGATATGCGTTGGATGGAGGGGTGTACGGGTTCTGCTGCGGGGAGTACGGGTCGAGCAGTGCTTGAGAAGGGTTGGCACCGCGATGAGGTGAGCGCGGTGTTCTTGAGGACGTACTAGTATCATGCGTTGTCTGGGACCGTTTGGGTGGATGGTTACTGGATGGAAAGTAGGCATCCTGGTATGGATCGGCAACATTCGCCCCAGCACCGCCGTTATTGACGCTAGACCCCGTCGGGGTACCCAGCACTGGCGATTGGTGGTAGGCAACACTCGATGGATAGAGAGAGTTAGAGACATGCTGAGGCAAGGCGCGCTGAGTAGAACCGTTGTCGACGTTGAATGCCCCCTCCAAGTCTTCCTGCATGTGGTGGCGGCGCCCACGCGTAGTCGCACCTCCCATGGATACACTTCGAGACAGCGACGAGCTTGGTGCTGAGTAAGGCGAAGAACTCATGGGATACGATCCGTCTTCATCAAGCAATTGGTTTATGCGAGGCTGTCTTGAAGCACCTGCAGGCGACTGGTGAAGGGCAGGGAGCCTGTTAGTCGCGGACTGAGGCGGTGGCCCTTGATTGTAGTTGAGATAAGTCGACTGAGCAGCTGACTGCGCCGCCTGCGCGGACGACGAAAGAGCGTCGTGCGGCTGCTGAGTATGCCAACGAGGGAGGTCGAAGTCGTCGTTGGTACTAGTCATGTAGGCCAAGAGTTCAGGTTCCGACATGAATTGGTAAAGAGGCACACAGCGTCTAGTGTGGAGAGATGGTGCTCGCTGTCGTTGGAAGTGTGCTCGGGTCCGCCGTCGATGTAGTGGATAGCGGTGGGTGGTGGTAGACGAAAGAGAGCCTACGACTGACGACGTTGGCGTGAAGCAGGGGAATCAAAGCCGATCGCGCGCTCGGCGGGGCACTTTGCGGAAACCACGCCGTGGCCAGACAACACAGCAACAATTCTTTATCGATACCATTCTTGATTCCAGCAGATGCGGTCCAGTGGGGATTTATTTATTTTTACAGGCTTTCTGACCGCAGTGTATTCCCCACAGACACTGCCAATCACTCGACCATGCCAGCTCCTAAATTCTCGGCTACTCGCCATGAACCCTACCAGGGTCACCCTACGCAGCCTCGAGGACTTTCAAAGCGTCCATCACAGCCTTCTCTACGGCCAAGACCACCTGAGGCCCGTCTCCTACCGTCATGAACGAGGGCGGCACGTCCACCGAAAGATATATTTGCTTTTTGAACCGTCGGGCTGCGGTAACCAAAGCCAAGGCAAATAGCGCATACAGTCAGCATTCCTCAGCCAATCCGCGCGCAGAACAATATTCACCGAGACGCTGGGCCATCGACAACGAGACGTCTGAGCTCGCCGAGCGGTAGAGCGTCGTGGCTGCGCCAGGCAGACCGCCCACCTTCCGACACAGCATGAGCGACCGAAACCAGGATCACCCGCAAGATCGTCCTACGTTTATTGGGGGCATCGCACAGACCCAGTCCCGAGTCAATGCGCCGCTCAGTGGTGCGAGCTCGATGTTCTCAGCAGGCGCATCGGTTATTCCTGCCCAGATCATGTACGAACCCACGAGCTGTGTGATTTGTAGTGCGACAGCCGGAAGTGTCGGCTCCGCTGGGGGCACATATTTCGTGTGCACCGTCACTCTCGGTATGGGGCTTGGCTGGGACATGGACGTGTGGGTGTGAGCTTGTGTGGGCGCTCCGTCCGTGCAAATTATAAAACAACTCCGTATGAGAGGCTCCAGTATTCCTGCCCTCAACATTTTGATACAAAACTGGCCCAGTCTACTAGAGGGATAAATAAACAAGTAAGTGTCATAAGCTATTTTAAGAAGGATATTTAGGGATACTGCGGGCCTGAGAGTGTTTCACACTCATGGTTCGGGTCGCCCATGAACCCTCTTGATTGTTACAATGACACCGTGAGCAATTTCAAGACTGTATTCTAAATGATCTCCTTCATCTTCTACTACTCCAAGGGCCTAGGTCGCTGGAGCTAATAGGCAGCATGTGTGTGTTCTGGACCGCCGCTGCATGGTACTTGGTTATGGGGTCCATAATTATATCTTCGCGAAAAGCTCTTCGACCTCCCACGCGCCAGACCAATAGTGGACTTTGCATTTGAGGCCGGCAGACGTGCCTTCTTTCTCAATGCGCTTTTGCAATCCGCGATATGTTCGGCAGAGGACAGCGTCTTCACTGTGAGGATATTAATGATTGGTTTATTCAGGGCGGACCTCCACGTACCTCCTCAAACGGAGAATAGGGCAGAAGTCGTTGGAACCATCACCGATGTAAAGAACACGATCAAAGGCAGGCTGATGACGCGCCAGGAACGCGTCAAGCTCTTCACCTGGGGGCAGCATATTCAGTTAGTGAAGACATGTAATACCGGTAGTATTACGGCACCTTTGCACATGTTGGGACTGCAGCCGACTTGGCACTTGTGCTGAGGACCGTTCGGGTCCACCCTCCTGCGCAGTTTCAGTAGGCCAGAGGGATCCCATTCGGCAGGATTGGTAATGATCTCGTCAAAAAGGTTCTCCAGGCCTTTCTCCTGCGGTAACAGCGTCAGGAAGCGGTGTGGACATATATCCTTCCCTTGCGTACCTTCAGGATGGTAGAAATGAATACAGAGTTTGCATTGGAAAGGCATAGGAAGGCGGTCTTTGGGCTGGCCTTTGCCTTCGTGGTCAAGACACCGCGCTTCATAGCGGGATGCTGGGCGGATGAGATGGTCAAACTAAGTATATATTGCTTACGAGGATAGAAACTTACAAAAGGCATGATTTTGAGGGCGCCCTCGATATCTTCCCTTGTTCCACCCTTGGCGTGCAGTTCACGCAGTGACTGCGCCCTTCGCGCGATTGTCAACGTGAGGAAATTCCGCATGAAACGAGGATGTATTACACAAGGTCCGTCCATTGCACGTCGTCTTTCAGAGTCTTCATCTTCCTGCGAAGCTCAGGCGCGAGGACCTCAAAGACCCATCGGTCTGAATCCTGATCTGCCAGAGACCTGGAATTGAGGCTAAATGAAAGATCGGCATAATGGCATTGAGATTCTTACCAGTCGAAATCAAAGACGATAAGCTGCCTTTCTACCGAGGGGTTCATTTGTGCGAAAGGTGGTGGTGGTGACTCAAGACGGTAGCTTTAGATCTGAGATTTACCAGAGCTCATTTGCTTACGCCAATCAGCTTACTCATATAACCTCTCTCCTCGGAGGCGCCCGACGCAACTCATGCCTTCCACCACCCTCACCGCAAAGGCTTCATACAAAAAGCTACCTGGAACCCTAGAGCTCACCGCAACACATTTAACATGGACGCAAGATGGGAGGAAAGCACCGTCCGTTAGCATACCACACTCGGATGCTGCATGTGAGGTGTAGTCGAACAAGTCGTTAACGGCACAATGAGTTGACCATGGTCCAAGCTCTGTTCTGCAGTAAGGAGGGTGCAGCGCAGGTGCGCCTGAAGTTAGGGCTCGTGTCGGATGAGGCAGGACACAACTTCACTTTCCTGGCACCGCAGTCGGTAGCGGTGAGCGAACGCGAGAGGTTCAAGACCGACCTAACGAACATCATCGGTTCCAACCGAAGAGGCGTGAATACCTCTGGCTCTGTACCCTCGCCTATCACACCTCTTTCTGCGCAGCCACCAAGCAATGCGCCTAGTCCTGCTGCTCCTCGACCAGTCGCGTCGTTGACTCCGTCCGGCGACTTCGCGTGGGGCATCAGTGGCGAGGGATTCAAGAACACCCGGAACTCCTGTCAATGATCCCACTAGCGACTACCAGCTGCGCATTAGAGTGCTTGTGGGCAACCCAGACCTCGCTGCACTCCATCGGGAGCTTGTAATGAGCCGTCAAATTACCGAGAATGAGTTTTGGGAAGGTCGAGAAGTACATTCATCCCAGGCTCGTGCGTGCTCTTTATACTGACGATCATGCAACAGCACATCCTCTTGGCGCAAGCTGCTCAAGAAAGTCAGCGTAAAGGAAAACCAGGTCAATTAGTAGACCCAAGGCCTCAAACCGTCGACGGAGAGATTAAAATCGTCATCACTCCTCAACTCAAGCTCGATATCTTCGATGAATATCCAGTGGTGAAGAAGGCATTCGACGAGAATGTAGATAGGAAAGGTACTGCAAGTGCTTGATATCGTTAACGACTAGCTGAGAAGAGGTCTTTTGCAGCTCTCCGAGCCCGAGTTCTGGCATCGCTACTTTCAGTCGAAACTCTTCAACGCGCATCGAGCCTCTATTCGCTCTGCCGCGGCGCAGCACGTTGTAAAGGATGATCCCATTTTTGATAAGTATCTGGAGAAGGACGACGATGGTAGCAGAGGTGACGATTTTACCCATTCAACCCATACTGACGTGTCGATTCAGAGTTGGAACCGCGAAAGCTACGCGATGACGGCGTGGATATATTCATTGACCTTGGGGCAACCTTTGAAGACCATGGAGAAGTGCGTCAAATGTTCCTCAGTATCTACACACATGGCCGACTTTAGCATCTATAGACCGGCAACGAAAAGGATGTCACCATGCAGGCAGGGAAGCAGCGCGCTGTTTTGCCTCTCATCCGAAAGTTCAATGAACATTCCGGAAGATTGTTGGATTCCGTGCTGTAAGTGGTTGACTCAGAATTACTGGTGTTTCTGATGCTCAAGGATTCTTAGTGGCGACACACCGAATAAACGTAGACGAATAGAAGGAGGGATAGAGGAGGTTTGTCTATCTATGTGCAATATACTCAGCTACCTGCTGATGCTGGGCTCAGCGATATGCGCAGTTGGATCTGGAAGACCTGCACGATAACCAGTCTTCTGTCGGTATAGCCTTGAATATGCAGGATCGGCAGCGATACTTTGAAGGACGGTCTGCTGACGCAGATCAAGATGCTGGCTACGGTGAGTGATCTGTAAAATGTCACGAAGCTCGAGTATACGACAAGTTGTGAATAGATTGATATCAAAGCCACCGTCCAAGAAGCCAGAACCAACCTTCAGGGATGGTCTTCAAACCTGAGTCAAGTACGATGAGTAGCTTCAGACTTGGCACACGCTTAGGCTTAACATGCTCCCATTAGCTCAAAGTTGAGAAGAAGGCAGGAGATAGCGCATTGAGAGAGATGACGCAGAACGTCGCCGCCCGGGTCGACGTCAAAATGCGTAGGAGTGCGTGCGCTTCCTCTCTTCCCCTCGCCCTCAATGTATCTGAGCTTGTGATCTCTTCAGATGACATTCCAGACGACCTATTCCGGCAAATGATCACCACACAGACAGCCGCCAACGAGTTTTTGAGGCAATTTTGGCTCGCCATATACCCCCGCCGTCGGACTTACAGACTGCGTCTGCGGCGACGCCCGCACAAAAGGCGGCGAAAGCCGCCAAGATGATTTCGTTCCTCGAGCACACACAGGAGAAAGTGGATGTGCTGGTGCGCACCGCTCAAGCTAGTGGCGTGGATCCCCCACGTATTCATACAGTAAGTAGTGCTCTTTGTGTGTGGAGGCTGCATCTCACTCGCCCTGTGCAGGCCATGAAACCGATGCTAGATGCAGTTGAGAAAGCAACATCTTTCTGGAAGCTCAAGAACGCTAAGCCACCGATGCCCGGTGCACGCTGATACATTTACCTTCATACCATCGCAGGTTTTCGCATTGTTGCACAGGGATACCGCACAACTGCATATGCATTCATTCCATCCATAAATCATGTAATGTACTGTAAACATAAATAATCATCACCGGACATTAGCCGTAGGGGCTCGGCTGCTTCTGCAACGATGACCCTGACGAGGTTGTACACTCATATGTCGTGAACATGACAAGTACGTGTAACGCGATGGCGTAGCATATAAACACAGTCCGTGTTCGTCGATTGCCAAGAATAGCCCTCGTCAGCACGAGAACTCCTCGCTCCAGGACATTCAGAGACTCGTAAGCTCTTGTTGCCTCCTGCGTGTAGGGGCCATCCTCAGCACGATGCGTTCTAGGATAATAAGCGGTTCACGTACCCTTCCTCGGAACGCTTGGAAAGGATTCATCGCTTCCTCACTGAGCCGAAAGTCAGACAGCTTATACTTGGATGCTAAACTGGGAACACTCACTATCTCGCTCGATACTTGCTCATGTCGTCAGGACGTCCAGCGGCACTAGATGGCATTGGGTCCAGCGTGGACGGCCGGTGCGCCGAGTCTTCCCGATAGCTCTGCATATATCGCACTTTTTCGTACAGCTTTAGGTTGTCTGCTTGGAGGCTCTTGACCTCAGCGCGTAACTCAGAGATGATGTTGAATTGCTTGCGTAGCTCCTGTGAAAGGACATTAGTTTCAGTTCCTAGCCGTTATGGTTAAGTAGCTCCCATACCTCTTCCAGCTCAGCATTGCGCTGCCTAAACCTGTCTCTTTGACCTGTCACGATGGGCAAGATTGAAGTATCCGCCGATGAGGCAAATGGGATTGGACTATCCCTCGCTGAAGAGCGCTGCGAATACGCGTCATCTCCGATAAGCTGATGTTTCCTGTACACAGGCGTTGACGTACTGCGGGCTTTTTGCCAAGGTCCAAACCGGCCAACACGTCAGCGTCGTCCGCTGGAACGACGTCACCGTTGGCAGGCTTGCCCGTTGGGTGAGACTGTATGTGCAAGAGGTCGTTCTCCAGCTTCTCGTTCAATTCACGCTGCTTGTCCAGTTCGGCTTCGACACCTGCCAGTTCACCTTGCGTGGACATTAAAGATGCCTCAAGCTCTCCGTGGATGATCTGTATATTGAGCCCAGATAGCTCGTGAAGATGGATCTACATTGGATGCCGACTGTACTCACCCGGAACTTGGTGAGCTCCTCGAGAATTTTCTTATTCTTGATAGCAAGAAGGACCTCTAGCGATTTGCCATTCTGTGCATTCGCTTTGTCTGCATTTGGATTGGGCAAGTGCAAGCCGAGAGCATCAGTTGGGCGATCCTCATCCACAAGCGTATCCGTGTCGTCGTCATCTTCCAGCCCGGCGAACTCAACGTACTAGGATTCACTCAGTAAAGGCTCAATTTCGCGACATGTCTATCGACTAACCTTCATGATTTCCAGCTCACGCTTGATCTCATCGTAGTCCGAGAACTGCTTGACCTTCTGCCGCAGTTGGTCGATTTCAGAGCCCTGCACGAAGTTAGAGACAAATTCAGCATGCTTCCCAATTCAGCGAATGAGGTGCGAAAATTACCCTCTTCTGCAATTCTTTCGATACTTCCTCGACCTTCTTCGCTGCCGCGGTCTGGGCGTCGACGGTGACCGCCTTCTGCGCTTCCAGAGCATGCGACAGCCTGTCGGTCTCAGATTCCAGTTCATCAACTTTGCCCTGAAGTTCATTCAGACTGATGTCATGAGCGCATGGCGTCGCGACAGCAACGAGGTGGCGGGCCGTACCGGTCAGAACTCTCATTGCCGCTCTTGATTGCTTCAATTTCCGCTCGAAGAAGTTCCTGTTGACATTGGTGTGAGTAAGGAGCCTGTTAGTTGTATATGAAGGGCGGGATAACGTACATTCCTGCGTTCCACTGTGACAACGCGGCTGTTGGCTCGCTCGAGGTCAGCAACCATCATATCTAATTCCGCAAGTTTAGCCACGACCTCTTGATCTGCGAAAGCAATCTAATAAGTACAGGACGTGCGGCATTGAAAGCATGGATGTCTAACGTATAGGGTGCCATGCAGCGTACCTTGCCGTTGGGTGTGATCCAATAATTTCGCCTGGTTGGTATCATGAGACATGCGGAGGTCTCTTAATTGGCTTCTCGCAAGGGTGACCTGACGTTGGAGGTCTTGTTCTCTAGTTCACCAGTTAGTCACAACAAACTTAGTGCATTTGAGGGTTCTTACCGTTCCTCGTAGTTGCGCATCTTCTCATCGTAGGTAGCGTTGAGCTCATTCTCCTTCTGAGCGACCTTCTCCTGTATCATCTCCTCCATCTTTGTAGCAGCCGTCTGTCAGCGTAAGAAAGCGTCAGAAAGGACAAAATCCTACCCGCTGTTCGAGTTGCTCAACCTTCGCTTCTGCCTTCTTCTTCGAAGACTCGAGGGAAGGCGTTTCGCTGAGCCGCTTTCGCAAGTCAGCATTCTCGTCTCGTAGTCGTTGCAACTCAGATTCCAGCTCGCGGGCTTCGGCGACTTTTACGGTTTGGTCCTATACCATAGGTCTCAGCGGCGCCGTCCAAGTGTCGGGATATTTCACTTACCACCGCAGCCTCAAGTAATGGATATGGGTCAGGAGCTTCGGCGAAGACCTTGTAGACATTTAAGAACGCGTTCTCTGCTGCCTTGGACCGCTTTGTGAGGCTGTCGATTTCAGTCTGGTATGCTAAAGCACGAAGGTCAGTCTGGCGATAATGGAGGCAGAAGGTCCACGACAAACACTTGAGCAGCCCTTTGAACGCATTCAGCTTCTCATCATCGGATATCTTTCTGAATTCTAAGCGAGAGCATGTTAGTGCACGGCAAAGCTGTGTTCAGAATACTAACCTTTGGTTTTGTCCGCTAACGCCTTGCGACCAACCACGCTCTCCTTTTGGTTCTCAACCAGCTCTATGCCTTGAGCGTCCAAAGTCTTCTGGAGCTCAGAGAGGTCGATCTCTACCAGCGACTCTCCGTCAGTAGTAACGCGACCCGCAGCGTGTTCAGCGAACCTTTCCACGTCGCTAGCGCACCAGAGAAGTTGTGCTCGGCCATGGTATCGTGCCCTCTTCTCGAGAGGAGTCTGCGCGGGCTAGTTCATGTGATTCGTCCCAGAGTGCGTGGGCGTTGTTCCAGAGGTGTAAGACGCGGTCAAAGTGTAGCTGGCTCGCCGTCATCGGCGCTAGGTCAAGTTGTGGGCGCTTGAGGGCGCTCCTACTGAAAAGGAAATCCCGACAGACATTGACCTTTACTCCCAACTCTCAAGCCTCCTACACTTGGCAATGTCAAAGCATGGCGCAACGACAGACGATGAGCTGAAAATTCACACGTATCTTCATAATGTAGGACCCTTCGATGAACAGGGGGCCGTGATATGCTACACACACCAGCTCGTCGCTGATATCAGGACCAGTAATACTGAGAAAAATCCCGAAAGGTGAGTATTGGATCTTCACCCACCACAAACACCAGAACATATGATTGCATGATTTATGCTGACATTCAATGTATCAGAGAATTCTACTGCTGTGCTAAGAACTTCAAAGATCGTGATCGCTGTAATTTCTTCAGTTGAGTAGTTGACTTCTGGCTATTGGTCTATTCAGTATTCACAAACACTACAGTATGGGCGGATGAGATAGAGCTATTAGATCGTTCAGGAAGGCTGTAGTGACGAGTCACTTCGTCAGTCGACTCCGTCAACGTGGTCGGCAATCCCGAGGCCGACATATGCCTCGCCCGGTACACCTCACAGCACCGCAGACACACGCATATATGCGGGTATTTCAGAAGTGTCCGACTCGAACAATCGTTTCTCCTCTGCGGGCTCCTCCTCCAAGGAGCTTTCCCCATTTCTTCCGTCGTCCCCGTGCCGTAGCAGCCCGCCCGCGTCAAGTTGGAGCTCATCTCAAGATGGACGTCTGCGGCACGGTAATTATCCTGATACTCTACTCCTCTGTTTGACAAGTGTTCTCCCGCACTGTTGATGAGGTGTTCACGTAGCCTGTTCGTCAAGTTCAAGACCTCTCTTTCTGCCGTCAAGTCCGCCGACGCCGCTCCTCGTTGGACATGTGGACAGCGAAGATCACGACACTGGACATGCTCGCGATGGTGCCTTCTGGAAGCCATCTATGCGTATACCTAGTCCCTCTGCTGCCTGCCGCCTTGACGAGCCCCATACGGCCGGTCCATCCAACCTGCTCCAGCGGCTCACTACCCCCTCTAGAATTGCATCCGCTACATCATCCGAGCACTCAGAACCAAATGAGCGTGCCTTCGCCTCGTCCATCCCTGGTACTGGAAACTTTGTTAGGCACAGGGAGCGTAAGGTTAGTGGTGGGCTGACGGAATTCCCCACAGCAAGCACGTCTCAAATGCTCGCTCTTCGCCCATACAGTTGCTGCACTCCAGGGAGTCAGGGTCTCCAACGAAGTGGAAAGGCAAGCACAAGGTCAATTCTGCAGGCAGCGTGGCGCAAACACGGGCGAGAGATACGAAACCAGTACGTTGGCAATCCGCAGCACCGTCTGCGACTGTTGCGACTGAACGGGCCATGTTTTCTTGCACGCTCTGTGCGATGACCAACTGCCCACACTCTGCGCTCAGCCCCATGCGGTCGCAGCATCTAACAGCACACCATCTGCTGATGCAGCTGCTGCGCATCTGGAAGCTCTGAGCAGTCTGCCGCACTACATTCGTAAGCTTGAACGCAAGCAAGCCGCCTCTGAAAAGAATATCCGCATGAAGATTAAGAGGATCGCCGAGCTCGGAAGAGCAGCTTCGTCGGTGAGCTCTGCGTCCTGTCTATCATGTGGCATACTTCACAGGACAGGGGACGTACCCTCTAACCTGCTCATTCGCAGCCTGGAATCCGAAAACGCGCGACTCTTACAAGTCTTCGGCGCCACATGCTGACTACCAGAGCTCCCCTGTCGTGTCTAATTGCCTCATCTTGCCCCATTTGTGCCCTGTAAAGTCTCCTTTACCCCTGCCCTCGATCAAGTACTGTGTATATGCTTAGAGATCACTCGTTCACACGCGCCGTGAGACGTTTCCCCCATGCATAGCGCAGACACATTGTAACGGGCACCTTTGTAATGAATATCTCGTGCCCGACGACCACAGCGCCGGGGCCATGCGCAAAGCTAGATTGTTGTGGTGTATGTCCTCGGTAGTCCCCGCCGACGGCGAGATAAACACTCGGAATGACGCGAAGAGCTCGAGCTTCCTGCGAGAACCTGCAGGCGCAGTTTACACATTGCAGGTGACTCCCGAGGGCCCTGCGAGCAGGAGTGGACACGGATTCGTTCCAGCCACGCCGCGATAATTGTCGTTTGCAAATGCGTCACATCGACGCGCCTGGCGCGTCCAGAACTTTGAGCCTACTACATGACGGTGGCGTCCACCAGCGCCGCCTGGGAAGAGCGTGAGCGACCTGGGCCAGCGGGAAACAAGCTAGGGGAAGGGGCTGGAGCGCGTCCCGTCTGCGCGCACGCGCCGCCGCGGGGGCTGTAGAGGCCTGCACAACGCTGGGGCTGAGCGGCGCCGGCGGGCCCAGTCGTCGCTTCGGGCGGGATTCGTCAAATACCCAATTCAAAGCGACGCACCGCGCCCGGGGGCGACGTGTGAGCGGAAGACGCGACTGCGACCGGGTCCGAGGGCGTGCCTGTCGTGCCGGGCCCAGCGCGCTCCGCACGCAACTGGGGGCCACGCAGACCGTCGCCGACCCTGCCTCGCTTGCGAGCTGCCGAGCAGCAGAGCGTCGGTAGCGATGGCCCAATAACCTTGAACGGACAGCTGAAGGCCGGAACAGGCCGCGCAAACGCGCTTCTGTGTGCCTTGACCGTTGGCCGTTACGAGAGGGATGGGAGCGAATTGCATCCTCGGTATATGTCGCCCAAGGTATGGATCAAGTTGTCTATCAGGGGCAATTGAGTCCACGAGGACATGGATTGGACAATTCCGCAAAATACTCACCAGGTCCGGGGGTGAGGCGGTACCCGTGGAAGCCGATGGGCCAATGGCAGGGCCGCTCGGTGCCCCTATCCAAGAGGCTGCGGTACGCGGTGCATACGCGGTTTCAAGTCTCGACATTGGCCAGTCCGCACCCGTTCACGATACAGCAGAGCAAGGGCCGACAGTGTTTTACTCTGATGGAAACGCGCTGCTGAGCCGCCCCGTCTGTTGCTT
Organism: Terana coerulea; assembly: GCA_024811115.1. Classification (NCBI taxonomy): domain Eukaryota; kingdom Fungi; phylum Basidiomycota; class Agaricomycetes; order Polyporales; family Phanerochaetaceae; genus Terana; species Terana coerulea. Next base: position 103,254 of record JAKOGH010000783.1, read on the forward strand.
CTAGCGAGTGAAGCAGAGCGATAGCTTGCCGCCTCGCTCAGTTGAGAGCGATCAGCGCACTATGCAAGATCGCTTGCTTTACGTCCACGGATGAAAAGAAGAAAATGCATCCTTCTCAGTAAATCTTCTTTTGCTTCCTGCAATGCTAGGAAGGTCCGCCCGACCGCAAACGCAGCCCGCCCTCTCTGATCAGGGGTAGGACCGGAACAGGCAAGTACGATCTACCACACGTAATGTGAAAATGCACGAATGGGGTCTTGAGAAGAGCATACGGCGCACCACAGACGCCTGGCAGAATATACGAGCTTGATGGCCTGAGCGTAAGCTCCGACGAGGACAGCTATGGCAAGTCAGCACGGCAAGTTGCTTGACTGCGGTCAGCACTCATAGCGCTGTGTGACTGGCTCTTGCGCATGCAGGGAGTAGTGGAGCACGCACCTGGTAGCGACCTCGCTAATCTCGTGGCCGGAAGTAAATCTAGAGGCTTTGTGGCGCTGGGCGCGGCTGCCAAATCGGGATCCCGATTGCGCACAGGCATGCCACCGTCACCAGGCGAGCCAGCATTTCTATAGTATCCTAGGAGTAGCAACACAGCAATGGTACAATTGGGTATGTATCACAGACATCGCGGGCCTGGCAAACACGACGCAGGTGCGGAAAAAATGGCGGTTCGTAAATGTACACGGCGGGACTTGCCTTCGAAACTTCCACGAAAAGAGACCAAAGATTGAGAAGCGTCCATGAGACGGGGGATCGCTTGAGAACACGAGGCGCATGCGGATAAGCGGAAATGTCTGACGGCGCCGAAGGCAAAGGGGCACACATACGTGAAGGGACATCCGAGCATGCTAGCAGAACAGCGTCCGTAACCAGAGCTTCAGCCGGGTCCACAAGCTCCCCTTCCACCCGGCGTGCCGCGCCTGGCCGCCGACCCACATCGTGCCTGTCCCCACTCTGATCTCTGCGCGGCCGCCATGGGCGTCTCCCCGCGTCTTCCTCGTCACGCGGCCGGGCGTGCCCTGACACTGGGAACCGCGGGAGAGGGTTGCGGACGACGAAGGCGGGGAAGAGCTTGAGGAGCTCGAGGAGCTCGACATTCGGCAGGTCGGGTGCAATCCACGTTCGCATGTACCCGTCGGCGTCCAGGGATTCGAGGCTGGACGGTTGGCGGAAGGGGTCTGATGTCTCCGTCCTGGGAGTAGGCGGCAGAGACGGGTCATCGGCGGTGGAGGACCCAGAGGTGGAGAGTTGGCCCACTGTATTTGCTGAAGAGTAGGAAGCGGCGACGTGAGAGGAGGGCTGGGGGACGTGGGTATCCAAGAAAGGATCACTGGGCGCTCTGGGGCGCTTTGTCTGTGTGGTCGAGGATATCGGCGGGGGCTTGCTGGCGCGGCGGCCGGCGGAAAGATCAGATGGAAGGGGCGTCGACTGCGACCGAGAGTGAATAGGTGAGAGGGGCGAGAAGGGCGAGTACGGTGCAGTGCCGCTGCCAAGTGAGGGCGATCGCTTGACCGTCAAGGCTTCCTCGAAGCCGAGGACCTAGACGGCGCGGCGTAAGTAGTGGCCATCATCCGCTGAACGACGACACTTACTCCTTTCAGAACGTCGATGGCCTCCAGCATGAAGTCTTTGCCACTACGATGCCCGTGGGTTACTCCGGTGTCCCCACGAAATAAGCGTGAAGCACTCACGCCGACTCTTTGAACACTGCGTCATCTATTTCCCATTCAATCCTGTTACCCCCAGCGCCTCCAAGATGGTCTGGTACTACGGACAGACGCATGACGCCCCAGAGGCCTTCGAAGAATGGTTTCGTCCCCGGCATGCCCATCGTGCACCATGTCCTCACAAACCGCTCAAACCGCTCCAGGCGCTCTTTGCGTGCGATGGGACCAAGTGGATCAGCTCTCGCATGGGGCATCAATGAACCCCCAGGAACAGTAGCCGCGAGATGCGCTTGATATTCTGCATTGCGGCGTGCGTTGACGCTGGCATGGTACGCTGTGCGTATGGAGGCCTGCAGACGCGAGAACGGGGCGCGGTGGGAGGAGGGCAGGGTAGCCATGGTCTGGGTCATGGCCCGTCCGGCGTCATCGTCCTGATCGAAATACCTACAAGGTGTCAGTGTCGCTCTGGAGAACAGGCGGGACAGAGGGATGTACCATGCACGGCACAGGTCTGCGAACTTCTCCAGATCGCGTTCGAGGGGGCGGGACGGCGTGGGCGCTCTGCCGCCGGGCGGAGGCGTCATCCTGCTGCGGGATGCGCGAGACTGGCTTCGGCCTGTGGGCGAGATGGGGTAGTTGGAATATGTCGGCGAGGTCGGCGAGGTAGGCTTCAGTTCGTGAAGCAGTGATTTGCGGTTCTCTCCGGGGCTTCCAATCGCATACGGTGCTGGAGAGGTAGATCTGATAGGTATAGGAGGCGGTCGAGCCCGCGGTGTCTCCAGTCGGTACGACGAGGCAGCCATTGTTATATATATCAAGAGATTGGGCTGTTGCAAGAACGCAGAGGGCGCAGCAGGCAGGCTTGTGCTCGGCGATAGCCAGAGGGCGGTGTCCAGAAAACGAGCACGAGGGCTCGCGAGCGGCCAGAAGGAATGACAAGAGAGGAGGCTGCGGGCGACGTTGGCCAAAGCAACGTCGAGCGGAGGTGGCACACGGGCGGGCGGCGGTCGTCAGCCTGGGCGGGGTCACAGACGGCGAGCAAGCGAGTCTGAGGTCGTCGCTTGCAGGCAAACCGGCGCCGTGCTGCACGCCTCGTCCAAGCCGAACCTGGCGCTTCCCCGCCGGCGCCACCCCTTTCCCATAATGGCATCTCGCCACGTGTTGACCTCAGGGGAGGCAGCTGCTTTGCCGGTCGAGGTTCTAATAGTAACTTCTCCGTGCCTCAATGCTATTTGAGGCAATTTCGCGGGCAAGCACAGAACGACTCGAGGAACCGTGAACGTTCGTCAGCTTGGTCGAAGGAGGTGGCCCGTCGTGAACACTGCGCAGCGGTTTTAACATGGTGCGTCGGACGTGAAAGCCGCAGAATCTCACTGCTCACTGGCGGAAACGCAGTTCCCGGCGTGGAGGGCAGCGGTCTCACCGCGCGCAGGGAACATCCTGCTCAGAACAGCGGGCCCCTCTCCCACCTCGCCCTACGCCCAACAAGTTCTCTGATTCAGCCGGCACGCGTGCCAAGGGCTGCAGCGCATCACATGCGGCGAGCAGCACAGACGTATGCCAGGGTTTTCCACGATGCGATGCGTTTGGAACACGGGAGTGCCCAGGACCATGAGAGGTAGGAGGGGCCGTGGCCGTGCTGGAGGAACGCTATACGTACTCAATACACTAGGATTTACCGTTCATGGGAACCCTCGCTGCAATTTGGGCCGTTAAATACGGCGAGTCGGACGGCTCTGGAGGGCTTGCGGCCCCTCTCGACGATGTTGTCGCACTTGGCTACCCTCTCTCTCCTCGCGGGCCTCGCCGTTGGCGCACCCGCGGCCAGCGATGCCCCGCAATGGCGCTTCGACCTCAAGCCGAACCTGTCCGGGATCGTCGCGCTCGAGTCCATCGTGGTCAACAAGTCCCTGGTGGTGATGTTTGACCGTGCGACCGGCGACCAGCCGCTCAAGGTCAACGGCCACTCGGCCTGGGGTGCGCTCTGGGACCTCGACACGAGCACCGTCCGACCGCTCAACGTGTTGACCGACTCCTTCTGCGCGAGTGGTGCGTTGTTGAGTAACGGCACGATGGTCAGTCGCGCCAAGCCCTTCCACGGTCATGTAAAGTTCACTTGACGTATCCTGTCCGCAGGTGAGCATGGGAGGCACCCCTGGCGGCAGCAGCAGCGATATCGCAGCACCCCCGGTAATCAAGCCATCCGTATTTTTGAGCCCTGCGCGTCCCCATCTGGCGCGGGCTGTACGTTGTTCGAGGACCCTGCGACCGTTCACCTCCTTGAGGAGCGGTGGTATCCCTCGTCGATCCGCATCTTCGACGGCAGCCTGATGATCATTGGCGGGTCCCACGTCCTCACGCCGTTCTACAACGTCGACCCCGCCAATTCGTTTGAGTTTTTCCCCAGGAAGGAGAACGCGCCGCGGCCGTCCGCGTTCCTGGCTCGCGCCCTGCCCGCCAATCTCTTCCCTCGGTGCGTAGCTTGGTATTCGCTCATGCAACGGTCACTCAAGGTCTGCGGCTCCGTAGCGGGTTTGCGCTCCCGGACGGCACGGTCTTCATCGTGGCGAACAACCAGTCGATCATTTACGACATTGAGAAGAACACCGAGACGATCCTCCCGGACATTCCCAACGGGGTGCGCGTCACCAACCCGATCGACGGCAGCGCCATCCTGCTGCCGCTCTCGCCGCCCAACTTCGAGCCCGAGGTGCTCGTCTGCGGCGGCTCGACGGCAGACACGACGAAGCCGTCCACCAGCCTGTCCTCGCAGCAGCCCGCGACGAGCCAGTGCAGCCGCATCAAGCTCACGCCGGCAGGCATCAAGGCAGGCTGGCAGGTCGAGCACATGCTCGAGGGCCGCACGATGCCTGAGCTCGTCCACATCCCGAACGGCCAGGTCCTCATCACCAACGGCGCAGGCACCGGCTTCGCCGCGATCAACGCCGTCGCGGACCCCGTCGGGAACTCGAACGCGGACCACCCCGTGCTCACGCCGTCGCTGTACACGCCCGACGCGCCGCTCGGGCGGCGCATCAGCAACGCAGGCATGCCGACGACGGACATCCCGCGCATGTACCACTCGAGCGTGACCCTCACCCAGCAGGGCAACTTCCTCCTCGGCGGCAACAACCCGAACCCGAACTTCACGGCGCCGGGCACGCCAGGCATCAAGTTCCCGAGCGAGCTCCGGATCGAGACGCTCGACCCGCCGTTCATGCAGATGGCCCGGCCTGCGCTTTCCACGCTCCCTGGGAACCTGCGCTTCGGGCAGACGGTGACCGTGCCCATCACCGTGCCCGGCGGCCTCCAGACGAGCAAAGTCCAAGGTGCGCCGCCCCATATCGCCTTGCTAATATGCTGCCAATATGCGTGCTGATTTATTGTGCGTCGGGGGCGCAGTCGCGCTCATGGACCTCGGCTTCTCGAGCCACGCCTTCCACTCGAGCGCGCGGCTCGTGTTCATGGAGGCGAGCATCAACAAGGCCCGCACCGCGCTCACGTTCACGACCCCGCCCAACGGGAGAGTGTTCCCCCAGGCCCGGCGGTCGTCTTCCTCACGGTGCGAAACGCGTTTTGCTGCTGGTGTCGGGCCAGCCAATCAGTCGCTGACGGTTTGGGCCATGTTGCAGATCGACGACGTGACAAGCGTGGGTGAGCGGGTTATGATGGGCAGCGGTCGCTCGCCGCCGACGTTGGAGTGAGAGGCCTCTTGGCTCCGGATCACTGGCGTTGGGGCGGTGGCGCTCCGCAGACAGTCCTTGACATCGAGACAATGTATGACTAGGTGACGACAAACGGAACAAGCTTTCTGCATTTGCATTGCGGTGGCGCACGCACTAAGGAGTATGTTTACGCTGGTGACAGGACGCGACGTCGACGAAACGTAGCAACAGCGCCACTTGTGTCCTCGATGCAAGGTTGTTTTTGACGCGGTTTTCAAGTTGAAACCACTGCGCGAATGATCACTGAGACCCGAACGGCGTCGGTGGTGCGTGCGCATGCGGCTTAGGCTGTACGCAGTTTAGAGCCGACAGGTCGTTGTTGGCCGCATCGCGAGCCTGAGCTCGGCTAAAATGCGAAAGCCCGACTCGAGTCATGGCAAGTGCACAATTACTGTAATCCTCGTTCGCCGACATAGCGGCAATGGCTGCCGCCTTGCGCACTTCAGTTCGTGTTTCAATGGCAGAAACGCAAAGCGGCAAGTCCGGACTGCCTTCCATGCTCCCTCCACCGGGTACGTAAACGAGCAAGGGTCGCGATATAACCTTGATGGGTCGCAGTACACACTTGCTTCGCCGTCCTATTGTTTTAGAGCCTGGGGCTGCCGTATTGGAGCGCACACTCCGCGGCGGCGGACCCCACCAATAGTATTAATAAGCTTGCGTATTGGCAATGCGTAGCCGTGCCGAGTATGGCGCGCCCCACCCTAATCCTCCGTCCGTAACTCTCGGGTTGCCGAGGCGATGCGCAAGCGGCGCGCTCTCGACTACGCATCACCGCCATCGGGTCGACGCGTAGCGGCACCACCAGCGCAGTACTCTTGCAGTCGGCGCCTTCCCGTAAACCAATGCGCGCAGGGACGTCGGGCGAGCGGGCCAGTTCGCCTTTCTGCGTCCGCGGCGACGTACGCGCCACGTAAGGCGCGCGCGTCGATTCATGGTTCACCCAGGCGACCTCCATGGCTGGTCCAGCAGGGCTGTGGATGAACGCAGCGGTCCGGGGCTGCCACTGCCCCAGAGTGTGTCCAGAACGCCGCGAAGCGCGAGCCTATGTAATGGCGATCCGGGCATAACAGCCGTAGCTTCTTGCGCGTCGGCTGGCCCTGAGGCGCTGAATATTGGCGGCGGCGGGGGGCGCGACGTGGACGACGGTTCTTGCGTACGCTTGCTGCAGAGGCAGCTGAGGCTGAACCGCACGGAGTGGCGAAGGCCTTCCGCGGCGCCCGCATCCATGATCGAGCTTCCGTCCGCAGCTGCGAGGCCTGCAGGGTCCGAACTCTATCATGCAAGCAAGCTCTATCTGCTCGTCAGTTGACAGCCTGGCCATCAGCCACGCCGTCCCGGCACGATGAGTCAGGCTCCCTGAGTCCCCTTTCGTCCAGCCCACGCCCCACGTGGCGCGTCCAGCTGGCTCAGCGCGAGCTGTAGAACAGGCTGCGTGCGCGGTCACCAGACCGGCCGCCACTGTCAGGCATGCGGGCGGCGCAGGGCGCGCCGCGGCAGAGTGCCGCTGTCAAGCTGTCGAACGCGGCGCCCAGGGCAGGCGGCGGCGTCGGCGGCCTGTCCTCACGCGCCGACGCGCCCGTGCCGCGCAACAGCGCGATATGAATGTGCGCGCCCGGCGGCGCAGGCGGTGGCGCCACCCTATCTGGGATCGCGCGCGAGGCCGGCGGCGGCGAAGCGACAGCCACAATGCTGCTGACGACCATTCGCGGGAACCGGTCGGGGCGAGCGCACTAACCCGCGAAAGGGGGGCCACCCCGGCGTCATGGCGTGCCTGACTTCGAGGATGCTGACTTGGCGCGTTCGTGCGTTGGACCCTGCTTGCTCGCCTTCGTCGAGCGCCGCCGGAGAACACCGATCTCACATCTGTCCTCCGCATATTGAGTTGTATACAAGGTCGGCCTACAGCCCTGGGGGTGATATCAGACTGCCCGCCGAGGTCTGATAGACACGAAAGGAACATACCGGCACCAGAGGGCCCTGCCAGAGGTGGCGCGCAGTGGAGGATACGTAAGCCCAGCGCAGGGAGAACGCAGAGCGTTTTCTATGCGTAGGGCGTACTGCAGCCACCATTCAGCACCGTCCAATGACACGGTAGTGGTGCCGCGATCATCCTTCCGTAGAATCAAGCATTGTAAAACCCAAATGTCCATCCAAGCCAATGACAGCGCCGTGTGGTCGCGGCGGGCGCTGCATTCTTCGGCCTTCCGTCGTTCCCTGCGCCCGGGAGGGCAGCCCGCCAATAGATTGACCGTCGACATAGCCTATCGACACAATCGCGGGGTGAGCTAGAAGGGCATCAACCACGCGATGCGAATCAGACCGTGTCGGCGCGCTCCTACGCGTTCTCACCTCAAAGCGTGCCTGCTCGAAGCACGGTTGCTGCGGGGCAGGGAACGTCTGCCTCGAAGCGGACACTGGTGATCTTGACGACGACGAGGGGCCCCTAGCGTTACTGCTACACAGCGTGGATCTGGGAACGCATTGCGCGCACCCCTGCATCCCAGAGGCGCTGTCGCCGACACATCGTGAAGTCACCGCTGTCAGCGTGCCACGAGATGAATAAGATAGCCCCCTCCCCATTTCAGCCTGGGAGCAGGCACGCACCCCATCCGAGCCTGGCGTTGGCTCCCGGGGAGGGCACCGCAGCAGAGCTTCTGCGGCAAGCAAGAAGGCCGGGCGACCGAGCAATAAGTGCCATATGGACAATAGACCCCGATCCCGTGGGGGCGTCCGGGCGAGCCCGAGAAGTCACTGGAAGAAGGACGGTGGCAGCGACGGATGCACTCACTCAATAATCGCTGCCCAGAGTCAATGCGCAGAAGCGTCCGCGAACAAGCCTGGTCAATGACAGCATGTGACACATGCAACAGACAGAGGGGTTCGGATGAACTCACTGTGGGGAATCTGGGGCGCGGCGATGAATAGGCATCCCGTCGCCAGCGCAGAGGGCGGCAGAGGCGAGGCACTCTCTGCGGCGAGCAACCTCCGAACAGGCGGGCGCGTCGGCGGTGTTCCTTGGCTGCTGCAGCGGTCGGCTATGGACGAGCAGCACCGCAGGTAGTATGCCGGTGACAGCGAGGCGCGTCGCAGGCGAAGATGCATCAATGGCGAGCGTTTTCCGACAGCCCAGGAAAGCTTGATCTATTGGGCGAGGCACAGCCCAAATATCAAAGATGGCCTGCGGATTCTAGAAGTGAGCAATGCGGCAGGCGAGGGGGATGGAAGAGGACGATGTGCAGTGACAGAGTCCGCGGGCAGGATAACGTCAACGGACTGGGTCCAAGCCCTGCTACCGTCGAGGCTGAGGCCCAATCGGCAGAGGGTGTGCCAGGCTCGGGACGGAGGGCGAATGAGAAAAGACGACAGGTGATAGCGTGGAAGCTGATCCACGGCGAGGGAGGGGGAGAAGGCCTGCGTAGATTCATGCACAAGTCGTGTCTGCGCCGGGAAACATACACCCACGACCTGGATCTGAGTGAGATACTGCGTTCCGACGGATGGGTACAGATGCAATCGGCCGGGGGTGATTGATGGAAACGCTGTTTACTCCTCAGAGCTGGCAGAGTTTGAATTGTGAGAGCGCTGCGACCAGGCTCGCTTTCCGCGAACGGACACGGCCCTAGTCCTGGGTCGTATAAAGGTGAGTGGTGGGAGTGCAGGCGAGGAACGACACACACACACACCGCGTATTGTCAACCGACTGCGCATTTCCTCTGCCTTGCGACCAGGCACACACCCCGTCGCACACGACCCGCCGCGCACACAGACGCCCTCGCTCTCGAGGAGCACGTCGGCCGCTGCAGCATCCTCGACGTCGAATGTATGTCTGCTTATTCGACTGAATGCTGGCCTACAGCTTACGAGTCTTCTTCCTCGCAACGCCTGGACTTCCTGACCGCCGGATGCCGTACAGCAGATATATAGTATTAGACAACCGTCAGGTGTCTTGATAGCAGGAAGCTCGTCGGAATATTCGACCATGGCGCAAGCGTCCCCTTCCGTCAACTCGCCCGCCTACTCGTCCTGGATGCCCCTTTCGGCAAACGCCGGCGCCGAACGCCGATCAATTGGTGAGTGTATAGAATGATCGTAACAGCAGCTGCAGGGCTCTCTCCCTTCCTCGCTGCGGCACCCCGCCTTTCCTTCAAATACACCTATCTCTCGTTCGAACATCACGCTGACCCCGACGCTGCGCCAGACATCCTCAAACCCCCTCCGCTCCCCGCAGCGCGCGGCATCGCAGCATGTCCATCGACTTCACCACCAACGGCGCCCACCAGAGCATGTTCGGCCAGCCAGACATGGACCCGCCCTTTGGCTCGCTTCAGGGGAACGACCTGAACTCGGGACACGCCAACTCCCACCTCCCGCACCCGCTCGACCGCAACGACCCGCTGGACATCCCCGACCACTCCAGCTACGACATCTTCTCCAGCTCCTCCTCGGGCTCCCTGGCGTCCCAGCGTTATCGCACCAACGCCTCCTCCTCGTCCTCCCTCGGCCCCAGCTACGCGCTCGGCGTCGACTCCATGTACCCGCCGCCGTCGTTCCCCGACAACCTCTCGTCCTTCCACTCGTCCAACTCGAACCCGTACGACCTCATCGGCAGCCTCTCGTCGTCCTACAGCAGCGGCAAGCCGTCGCCCATCACGCCCAACGATGTCACCGGCCTGCCGCACTCGTCCGGCTTCCCGTTCTCGAACGGCCCGTCCAAGGACTTCCCGTCGCACCCCGGCTTCCACGACAGCTACGCCGACCGCCGCCTCTCGAACGTGAGTGGCTCGGGCTACTCGAACGAGTTCAACGACGACTTCAACTCGATGGGGGTCAACCACGGCCTGGGCATCAATGCGTTCCCGCCCCCGTCGGCGCTGCAGTCGTACCCGGACCGTCTCGGACGCGTCCAAAACGACCGGTTTGGCTCTGGCCTGCCGTCCCTCTCCGCCCCCTCTCACATGTCGCAGAATCATAACTCGGATCTGATTCGTGGCGTCGCGCCCCAGGCGACGTTCCGCCCGGACACGACCCTGCCGTCGTTCGACGACATGCAGTTCATGCCGCCGAACCCGAGCCCGCTCGACTACCGCCTCCCGTCGGGCGTCGACGAGAACATGGCGCGTCTGCGGCTGCAGGGCGCAGGCGATCTCCAGTCCTTTATCCGGTACGTCCTCGGCGCATCTGCCTTGTCTTTACGTGACGGCAGCCGTCTCATGACCCTATCGCAGCCCGTATTTGGATCAGTTTACGCGGACGCCCAACCGTCTCGCCTTTGGCGAGCGCACAGTTATCGTCATGTCGTCCAAGGTGGCACAAAAGTCATATGGCACTGAGAAGCGGTATGTCGCAAAGTGCCCGCAGGTTGCCGCGGTGCTGACTGTATTGCGCCCCGCAGCTTCCTCTGCCCGCCGCCGACGGCGATAATGATCGGGAACTCGTGGTGGTCTGATGTCCATCGCCGCGGCGAGGAGCCGAAACTCGCGCCGCCCCGCGTCGTCGTCTCCATCTCCGGCGAGCCCGCGCCCCGCAGGAGGGCTCGATCGAGTGGACGAGCGCGACGGGCAAGGCGTTCGACGTGTCCGACCCGCCGACGGGCACGACCTACATCGGCCGCTGCGTCGGCAAGCAGCTCTTCATCTCGGACGTCGACGAGAAGAAGAAGAAGGTCGAGGCCCTCGTCAAGATCATGGCGCCCTCCGCGGACGACGAGCCCGAGCGGGTCATTGGCACCTTCCCCAGTCGTTCGATCAAGGTCATCAGTAAGCCCAGCAAGAAGCGGCAGAGCGCTAAGAACCTCGAGCGTACGTACCGGGCTGTGCCCCCTGCCGTACGTCTATTTGATCCCGTGCTCACAATGCGGTCTGTCGACAGTCTGCATCAATCATGGCTCTACGATCTCCTTGTTCCACCGCCTGCGGTCCCAGACCGTCTCGACCAAGTACCTCTGCGTCTCTGGCTCAGGGTCGTCCTTCAAGGGCTCAGACAATGCGCCCCTGATGGGCCTTGACCAGCGATCCCGCACCCAGACGCCGTCGTTCATTGCGAGGACCGCCAGTTGGGGTGAGTGCCTAACACCGCCTTGCGTCCGCTGTGTGCTAACGCGGGCATTTTAGACCCCTTCATTATGTACATCGTCGACGTGAACAAGCCAGCGGGTGGCATCGACACGCCGCCGCCGCCGCCACCCCAGCCGGACTTCCCCTCGCCGCCGCCTAACGCCATCCCCTTCACGAACAACGGCTCGCAGATCCCCATCTACTACAACCAGACGGTCGTGCTGCAATGCCTGACCTCGGGCGTCGTCAGCCCGGTGCTTATCATCCGCAAGGTCGACCACCAGACCACGGTCGTCGGCGGCGGGCTGCAGGAGGGCGCGAAGGGCATCGCGGACCACTACTGCTGCGTCAGCGAGGTCTGCGGCGACCCGGTCTCGCAGCTGCACAAGATCGCGTTCGAGGTGTACGACCCGAACAAGAGTGCGCCGGAGCCGGGCACGCCGGGCGTCAGCGGCGCGTTCCTCTCGTGCATGGGCGAGAAGGTGAACACGTACCGCCCCGTCGAGGGCCGCGTGTGGAACGCGAGCGTGCTGCACGGGCCCGAGGCAGACTCGCCCGTCGCGGCGCCCGGCTCACCGTCCGCGTCGACGCCGACGTCGAGCGGCGGCGCCGGCGCCGACTACTTTGGCGGCGCGAACGGCTCGGGCAGCGTGCCGAACTCGCCCGTGCCCGGCGACTTCCCGTCGAACGACGGCGGCAAGGTGCGCAAGGGCAAGCGCGGCTCGTCCAGCGCCGGCGGCCTCGCGAAGCCGCCGTCGCAGAAGGGCCGCCGGCGCCCGACGTCGGCGGGCTCCGCGAGCGGCTCTGTGTCGTCGGGCCGCCGCGGCTCGAGCAGCGACTCGTCGGCGTCGTCGGGGGCGCTCTGGCAGGTGGACATCGGTGAGACGAGCGTCTGGACCATTGTTGGCGTCGGTGAGTACATACCGTCTCTGCATTCTTTACCACCATTTGCTGATACCGGGTGTCACAGACCAAGTGCGGTACAACTTCTACGTCCCGCCTGTGCTGTTCGACAACCAAAACGCGCCCGCGACGGGCTCGTTCCCCATCCCCTCGAAGCCGGTGACGCCGTTCCCGAACGTCGTCAAGTACCTCCCGCCCGACCGCGCCGCGGAGGCCCCTTAAGCCGTGCCCGCAGTCGCGGGGATGATGACGAAGCCGAACCCGCACGCGTCCAAGATGCTGACCGTCTACGGCGAGAACTTTTCGAAGACGGACCCTGTCACGGTGTTCTTCGGCTCGGACCCGTCGCCGTACGTCGAGGTGCGGTGCACCGAGGTGCTCGGCTGCCTGCCGCCGGAGTCGAACAACATGAAGCGGCGGCCGATCATCCTCGTGCGGCACGACGGCGTCGTCTTCCCCTCGAACACTTACTATCCTTAATCCCCGTCTGGCTCTGGATTGCGCTCTCGTGCTCATTTCTTTTTGTTCGCTCGCTTGTGTGTACATATCGGTCGGACGTTCGCCCCTTCGCATTGTCATCTGTTCGCTGTCGGTATCTCATTATCTAGACCGTGTCTTGTTGTGCTCGTTGCCCTCCCCATACTACTATTCACCGCGTGTAACTGTACTTGTACAACATGTCATAGACTTTGGATCGGCTTTTTGCCTCACGAAAATATGCCCCCAAGTGTGATCGGCCGCTGCGTGTGAAAAGTGCCCCGCGGGCGCGTGAGGGGCAGCACTCGACGCTGATCATGTCGACGACCTCCGTCTTCGCCGCGCCGCTCTATCTCTGGCACCGCTATGTCGAGCACCTCTGGCACTACACGTCCGACTCGTGGGTCGCGCGCATAGCGTCCACGTTCCGCGTCCTCGCGTTCCTCGTCATCACGCCCGTCGCCATCCTCACCATGCTGGTACGCACGACCCGCGCGACTGCGGCGGAGCCGACGCCTTGCGTTCATTGACCTGTGCCCCTAGGACGTCGCCTCTTACGTGATCGCGCGCACGCTCGGTGTCGTCGACGCCACGAAGGCGTCCACCGGCGGCGGCAGCAGCGGCGGCGCGCCCGCGATCCACGTCGACGGGCCCGCGGGCGGCCTCAGCGAGCCCGACACGGAGCCCGAGCCCGAGCTCCCGCCGACGCCGTCGCTGCGCCGCGCGGGCTTCCGGGACCACAACCCGCTCGGCGACGAGGGCAACCTGCGCCTCGCGGGCGTCGACGCGTTCTCGCCCGCGCCGTCGCAGCCGCCGTCGCCCACCCTCGCGCGCAAGGACCTGCACGCGGGCGGTGCGCAGGCGCGGCTGCTGCCGATGACGCCGCTCGCGCGGTGGGACGGCGAGGAGGAGGCGGCGGGGGAGAGAGGGTATGGGTTTCCGGCGGTGGGGGATTCGGGGTCTGAGGAGGGTGGAGAGGGGGTGCATATGCGGCGGAGGGCGCGGCCGCTGGGCAGCGACGAGGCCAGCTCGTAGGCTGTACGTTCTGTTGTACATGCTCGCATTACCACTGACAGAATCCTCAACGCAGAACGGGCTTTGTGCCCCCAAGATGATAGTTCCCCATTTCCCATTGCATTCGATCTAACCCATGTAACTACAAGACGCAAACAAACCCGAATAGACACGAAGGAACAGTACACCCATACACGCCTCTATTTCCGTATATTACTTGGTGCAACGGAGATGAATTTCTTGAACAGAGAGCTCAGCACGGCGGACGAGTGCGGGAGCTGCCCGTATGCGATTTCCTGGAACTTCTCGGCCAGCGCTGCCTGCACGACCGCGTCCGATGAGTGGCGGTGGAACACTTCCGTCTCCATCTGCAGCACGTCCGGGTATCTGGGCGAATTCAGCATGGCGGGCACGTAGCGGGCCGTTTTCTTGAACCCACCTCCAGGTAAAGTCCGAGAAGAGCTCGTCGACGATGTTGTCTTTTGAAAGCGACGCCTTTGAGAGCGACGAAGGATCGCTCTCTGAGCTCCAACAGCCCGAGCTATCAGCACAGGCGAGGTTAGCACGACGCTGATGTTTTCAAAGTGTCCTATAGCGGACCTTCGAAGCAAGCCGGTACATCGATTTCGGCGAGCAGGATGGACTTCCCGTCGCAGGCGGGGACCAGCACCCTGCGTGCGGAGAGGTGCAAACTGCAAATAGTCATTGTACAGGTAAAGCAGGAGGGCTTGCCAACTATCGCGCGTGTGTGAGTGACTGTTACGACTGAAATGATATGCGAACTCACGTCTTGTATGCACTATCAGGTAAGAAGAGGATGCGGTCTGTCGTTGGGTTTGCGTCGTGCTCAACCTGCTTGTCCCTAGACGCCTTTACTACTGGGGATGCCTTGCGTTCCTCGTCCTTCATGATATGTCAGACGGGGGCAAGGGCTCAAGAATAGAGACGATTCACCTTGATGGGTATTGCAGTTTGCTTCCCCTGCTCATCCCGCCAGTGCAAGATGCTGGTCTCCAAGCTCAGAGACGGCCGGGGGCTGACGTTAAAGACTTCGCGTTATCAGCGGCGTTCTCTTCAGTGTGGTCGCTCAAGCTCTGATCTGATATAAAGTCGTCCAGCGAAAGCACATCCATGTCTGTCGCGCTCAGCATCGCGCTCTTTGGTGCGGCTGTGACAATGTCGTCCATCAGCAACTCCCTATTCGACGTGTGAGTCTTGACATACTTTGAGTGTTTCTTCTGAACATGATAGGCTTTACAGGGTCGCTCTGCTTCACGGGAACTGGTTTGCTCTCCTCTTCCTCCTCATCATCGAGATCGCTGTCACAGTCGTACCCGTAGTCGGCTCTGCTGGAGCTACGACCAGCGACCAAGTCAGCAGCTACGATGACACGGTCGAAGATCTCTGCGTCCTGTCATTAGCACACACAAGTACACGAAAAAAGCGCATATACTCACCGTCAGAAAAGACACACGACGCCGCCAGCAGGAAGTCACTCCGTGCATGCACGGCTAGCGGCTTGTGCGCCACACCCGCCGCGCTCCTCGCGGAGGGCACAAAAATCTGGGTGTCGTCAAACTTGACGCCCCTGATCGAGTCGAAGAACGCCTGCTGGAACAGCTGCGGCCGCACCGAGTCGAAGGACGGACGCGCTGGTGTGATCGGAGTCTCCGCGAGGGGCGAGGGCAGCCGAATCGTGGTGGGCTTCGTGGACGCCGTTGGGGACTCGGGCGCGCGGGCGGGGTCGACGAGGAAGTCCCGCCGCGGGGCGAGCGGCGGCGAGGGCATGGGGGTCTGCGTCTGCAGGCCGAGCCGGTTGGACAGAGCAGGCGACGCGAGCGGCGTCTGGCCCGGCAGAGGCGGCCAGCTCGGGGGCGGCGACTTCGCAGCGTGGCTCTGTGCCGGCGGCGGCGGGCGCGCGAGGGGCGGGGCGGGCGCGGGGAAGACGTCCTTCAGCGGCACGGTCGGGTTCAGCGGCGAGAAGCCTGTGTTCTCGTTCACGGTGGCCGCGAACGCCGCGGCGGGCGAGTCGACGTCGGAATTCACGTACTCCTTGAGGCGCGAGCCGCCCTTCTTGCCTTTCTTGCCGACCCCCTTCTTGTTCCACCGCGCCGCGAATGAGAGCTCGTCCGAGACCGCGTCGCCGCCGGGCGTCATGGGCCGCTCCTCGCCCGTGACGAGTCGGGGCGTCGTGAGCGGGAAGAACCTGTCCATCGGGTCGTCATACTGTTTTTGCTCTGCGGAGGCGTACGTTTCCCCGTCGGCGTACATGGCGGGGGTCGAGGCGATCGCTTTAGACCAGTTTAGCACAGCTGGTCTGGATCTGAGTGATAGGACGAGAGGACGATGCAGATCGTAGATGCGATGCTTTGTGTATATATAAACGCGCTTCATTCCGAAGCCGCCCTACACGCGCCTGCATCGTGGTATGAGGAACGTGGTCACCTCGAGGCGAAGCGGTACCTTATCATTTGCATTGCAGCCAAGCCGACGCCTTCTCGAAGAATGGGCCCGCTTTCATTTTACGCGGCGGGTGTGCATGCTGATAGTAGCGGCAGAAGTGCAGGGCCATGGCTAATATCTAGCATGTGATTTGAGGGCGCATCAAACTTGATCAAAGCGTCGGTGGTGGGTCAGAAGATCATCATCCGAAAGGCGGGGCGCCACAAAGAGATCGCCTTCCTATTCTGGTAAGCGAGCGCGAGATCCGTGTGATGACGTCGGTCGCGTCGTGCGGGGCGCGATGACGTTGCTCCTCCGGGTCATGGCCTCTTGTGACTTGCTTGTGACACGGTTGTGGCACAGCTTGGATGACGACTGGTGCGGTGGCGTATAAAGACAAATGGACGTGAAGATCAACGGCTAAATTTTTCTCGCATTACTTGCTTATTTGCTGCACACCACCACAACCCCTCTGCTCAACTACCATGTTCGCCTCTCGCGCCGCCATCGTCGCCAGGACTGGCACCCGACTCTCCGCCCGCCGCGTAGGAGGCGCTCGAGTGACCCAACGCTTTAACTCAGTTTCGTCGTCTGTGACACAACAGGGTTCCGCGAGTGGCCATCTCATCTCCGGCCTCACTGGAGGCGCGGTTGTTCTGCTTGGAGGTGCGCTTGGGCATGGCATCTCGTTGACATGGCTTTGCTCACGCTTTTGAAGGCTATGCGTACTACCACTTCTCGGGTACCAAGCAGACAGTCGAGACCGCAAATCAAGTGCACTCATACTACCAAGATGCGAAAAGGACGGTCGCGGAGAAGACCCCGAAGAATCCTAACGAGGTGCTCAACTTCCTGCGCAGCGTTGCCAAGTCGTATGCCGGCGTGATCCCCGGCGCATCCTCCTACGTCGACTCCACCTTCGACACCATCGACCAGCTGCACGACTCGCACGGCCAGGAGCTCGAGAAGATCCTGCAGGACACGTACGACGACGTGACGAACATCCTCAAGGAGGTGAAGGACAAGGGCGTGCAGGGCGTCGACGCCGGCGACGGCCGGGAAGCTCGTGAGCGTGCTCGGCACGCGCGTGGGGCAGCTCAACGAGCTCGGCAAGAAGGCGGGCGGCGACGCGTTCGCGAAGCTCGAGGAGAAGTACCCGCAGGTCGCGGGCACGCTCGGCCAGTCGTACAGCCAGCTGCAGGCGCTCGCGGACGGCGCGGGTCCCGAGGCGAAGAAGCTCGTATCAGACACGATCAAGCAGATTCAGGACATCCTCAGCAACAGCAAAGGCACGGTCGACGGACTGAACAAGGCGCGCAAGCTCGTGGAGGAGAAGGCGCAGACGCTGAAGGAGACGGTGTGGGACAAGGCCGCGGAGGAGGTCGGCGCGAACTCGGAGCTGAAGGAGCTGCTGAGCGAGAACAAGGCCGCGTTCGTCGCGGCGGGCTCGAGCGTCACCGGGCTCGGCGAGGTCATCAGCCGCGTGAAGGAGGCGGCGAAGGCAGGCGGGGACAAGGAGAAGATCAAGGAGCTGAAGGAGTTTGTCCAGAAGAAGGCACAGGAGGCGCAGAGCCAGGGATGGGAAGGGCTGCAGTCGTGGGTGAAGGCGATTCCTGGCGGCGAGGAGGTCAGTGCTTCATGTTATCTTCGTTGTCTTCGCAACTAAATTTGTTACTGCAGGCACTGAAGGGCTTGTCGGATGTGGACATCAGCTCGCTCGTCAAGCTGTCGTCGGCGAAAAGTGGTGATGCCAAGCAGCTTGCTGAGGAGACATACCGTGATGTGTTGAAGGTCCTGCAAGAGAAGGCTGGCAAGGCAAAGAAGATTGTCGATGAGGGCAAGGACGAGGGCGAAGGACAAAGCCAAGAAGTAATCGTGAATTAATTGTCGGAACTCATCCTGTCGAATTGTAGTCGAGCATTGTCGCATAACACACGGACCTCTCCCATATGTATACTATATATAAATAATGCATGCGCATATACCCAGTCCTAAATACGTTCCACCGATAGTTCGGCAAGATCGAGGGCAGCTACCGAGCAGCAACGTAGGTGACAGTCAGGAGGAGCAAACGACGAATGAAGGCCTAGCGCTGAGGCGGGAATCCCATCAAAGCGGGGTTTCTGAACAATTTCTGAACTCTCCTTGTTTCTCCGTTGCCTGCCGTTGCACTGACGTTGGCCGACGGCAGCCTTTCGCACATCCATCCATCTTCGACAGCAGTGTAAACCGAAGGCAGGATGAGGCCCCTGCAATACACGGGACTCAACACGTCGTGCAACTCGACCTCGTAGCGCATACGCACACAAATGGCGTCCTCCACCAGAATGTCCCGCATTTTCGCAGTGCAAGGTCTCGCAATACGGTGGCCTCCACACAGGCTGTTGAATCCAGGACTACACCGGCGACTACAATCCACGAACGCTGCGAGCTACGGGGCAGGGTCGGTCGCTTCACATCTGGCAGCGGCAGCGGGCGGCGCAGCAGCAGTGCTGGGTGGAGGTATGCACCATGCCATTTTTTCCTGTTCTTGGTGTAACGCTCCCGTACAGTTTACTACTACTACCACGTCTCCGGCATCAAAGCAATCGTCGACAAGGCCCACGCAGTTCGCACCCGCTACCGCGAAGTCAAGGCTGCATTCACGGACGAAGAGACCCGCCCGCGCACGCCGGCGGAGGCCGTCGCAGTCCTGCGGAGCCTGTCTAAGTCCCGCGCGGGCCCGGTGCCGGACGCGTTCGTCGACATGGTCGCGCAGTTCCAGGGCAGCCGCGAGGAGGACGTCGACCGCGTCGTCTTCGGCGCGGTCGACGACATCCAGGCGATCCTCGCCGAGTCGCGGGCGGCAGTGGCGTGCGGCGACGGGGAGGCGAGCGCGCGGGGCGGCGGCGGGGAAGACGGAGGGCTGTCGGCTGACGAGCGGATCAGGATCGCGGGCGTCGTGCACCGGCGGGCGAAGCAGCTGAAGGCGCGGTTGAGAGAGAAGAGGAGCAAGAGCGGGCGTCGAGTGCCGTCGCTGATACGTCGCCAGATACGCAAGGAGCTGAGGATGTCCAACGGCGCGGTCTCACAGCGGCTTTGAGAAGGGTGCGAGAACAGCGCGCAGGACGGTCTGACGAAGACGAGAAGTGATCCTGGTCTGGGATGTCTGCCTGGTCTGGGTTCCCTGGCTATCGATAGCTTGCTCCCGCTGCATGTAAGGCTTGGGCGTCCCTCCGCTGTGGTCTGAAATATACCGTTACGTACCTGAAATGAAGCCCGTCTACGCAGGGTCGCTCGTAGTAAAGCTGTCGTCGCTGGGAAGCTTTCGAGGTGTTTGAAAATATCTGCGCTGCCATAGGTCACAAGGCCCTTTCCATATTCCCAAGATGATCATCACTCCTTTACGTCCAGCTCTCCCATAACTTTCTCCTCCAAACCTCGGCGGACGGTCCCTCTGTTCGGATTCCTCGGAGGGCGACCCCGGGCGTTTCATGCAACCAGCGAGAAGGCAGCCAGAGTGGAGCACACCCAAGGACCAAGGCGACTTTGTCCGAGAGCAAGAAATCGGGATACGTGCATGACGTTGTACGGCCTAGACACACGACCGCAAGGGCATCATGTCTGCAGCTGCGTGGGTGGCCGGGTAAAACGATCATGTACTCAGGACGCCGAGACGGGATGAGTTCGTTGGAAGCCGGAGGGCTGGGGCCTGGCCTGCCGAATCACGATCCTCGCACCTTTCGGAGGGACGGGCCCCAAGGATTCGGCGTCATGGGTAGCGCGGGTGCCCATCCATTACGCAGGAATCCCGGGCGTGCAGTATCGTATTAAAGCGTCGCTATCTCTCATGCGAAGGCCTTCGACTACCGACGACCCCCCTTGAACCACCATGCCTGCAGTGACCGAAGAAACCTACAACGGCACCCCGCTCAGCCAGCTGTTCCCTGAAGAGAAGCCAGGATGGCGTGGGTAAGCCATTGGGCGCAGTGTTACCCGTACTAAGAGACTCAATGTTATGATTCAGCTTCGTGGAATGGGAGAAGTACCCCGAGCGGAAACGCATCGCAAGCGAGGTCTTGAAGCAGAAAACGTTCACGGCCATACCTGGTACGTATTCGCCCTTGCCCCCCAAACGACGCGCCACATCCATCGGTATCTATGAATCCCGCCTTATTGGGAACGCTCAGCTGCGGCTGAAGAGCGTATCTTGGCTTCTCCTTCTGCTCGCATGACCGTCTATGTGTACAGGGTTTTAAGCGACCTTGCACCTGAGGACGCCTGGGTATATGTCACATTGCAGAACCTTCCTACAGTCTTATCGCGGCTAGTTGCAGCTGTACTCAGGGTTGTCGCCCAAAGTACTCATCTCTTATACGTACAGAATTCCAACTTGTGCCACTTCCGAAGACAAATCCTATCCTCGTCGGACACCGATGGAAAGAGTACCATGAGGCGCTGGGCCTGAAGAACATCGTCGACTTCAGCTGGGAGATGGTCCAGAAGGAGAAGGAAGACATGCTCCACGTCCTGGACTTCCCGTACAACGGCGAGACCCTTCCGGAGTACATTATCGGAGACGGCAAGCTCACTAATAACCGTCATCATTTGTATGTGTGCCCTCACCCTTCGCGTTGTGTGTTGTTCTCATGCATTCGTGTAGTGTCCGTAACCACGGTGGCGTGCCCGATATTGACGAGGACGCGATGGAGTTCGAGATCGGTGGGCTTGTCAAGAACCCCGTGAAGATCTCCCTGCGGGATCTCAAGGATCCCAACATCTTCCCGTGAGTTACGGGCTCTGAGTTGGTCGTCAAACTACTAGCCGCTGACATCCTCACTACAGCCAGGCGGAATTAACCGTCACCTTGCAATGCAGCGGCACCCGTCGTCGCGAGCAAATCTCCGAGTACCCGGGTGATGGCGACGAGCTCATCAACGCCCCGTGGGGTGAGGGCGCCATGTACGTCCCGCTCCCATCATCCCCCGCCACTGCACTGACGCATATATCCGCAGCGGCACGGCGGTCTACCGCGGCGTCCCGCTCAAGAAGGTGCTGAAGCTCGCCGCGGGCGGGATCCTGCCCGAGTGCAAGCACCTCGAGTTCATCGGCGCGGACACGTACTTCAAGAAGGGGCAGGTGTACAACTACGCCGTCTCCGTGCCGTGGCGCAAGGTGCGGAACAACGAGGAGGTGCTGCTCGCGTGGGAGATGAACGGCGAGCCGCTGCCCAAGATCCACGGCGGCCCGCTCCGCGTCGTCGTCGCGGGCTACATCGGCGCGCGCAGCTGCAAGTGGGTGTACCGCATCAACGCGCTCGAGGAGCCGAGCTTCGGGCCCGTGCAGCGGGCGGAGTACTTGTACTACAACCAGCAGGTGCGTCGCGTGTTGTTGTATCTGTGCATGGCGAGACTGAGGGTGCTTGGTTTGCTAGATCGGCAAGCAGAATGTGGCGATCAGCAATGGCTTTTCTATCCAGGCTATGCCTGTCTCGTATGTGACTTTCTGAGTGTGGCACACTGCCTCACTGCTCACTCGTTACGCTCTGCAGGAGCGCCATCATGACGCCCGGTAACATGGACGTCGTCATCCACGATGGCAAGATCGAGATGAAAGGCTGGGCATACAGCGGAAACGGCAACTGGGTCGAGCGCGTCGAAATCAGTCCCGATGGGTGAGCATCCAGCTTCGCATTCGATGGTATGACAAGCTGAGTTATATTTTCACGTAGTGGCCACATCTGGTACGCTGTCCCACCCGAGAACTTGACCAAGAAGGTGCGCTTGCTCTCGCCGACTCGCGTAACAACCGCAGACTGACTTCGCCCTGTTGCAGCACTACCACGCGTGGCGGCTGTGGAAGATCGACATCCCCGTTGAGGCCGAGGGCTGGCTCGAGTTCGCCGTGCGCACCTGGGACTCGTCCAACAACACCGAGCCGACCTACGTCCGGTCCGCCTGGAAGTAAGCCCTCCTCCCATGTCTTCTTTGACGTCTTGTTCACGCCGCGGCGCCCGCCACAGCTGGGACCTGCACGTCACGTCCTCCGCGCACCGCATCAAGCTGTACAGCGTCAACCGCTCGCGGCCGGCGACGGCGCGGCGTCTGAAGGAGCTCGAGGAGAAGGGCGAGAGCTTCCTGCCGCTGACGAAGCCGCTGCCGTTTGAGGTCGAGTCGTTCGCGTCGTATGAGGCGGCGTACAAGAAGGATCCGCGGGAGCCGGAGGATTGAGATGTCGCGGCTGAGAATGTCAGGGACTGTCGTGGTAGAAATCGGCCGGTGTTGGAACCTACTGTAAGATTATGATTCGAAGGCCGCGGATTCGTGTGAGTGCCCGTGCAGTATGCCGCTTCTTTTGTATTGTAACAGCAGTTCGCAAGCATTGTGTAGATTAATTTTCTAGCCTCCAAGCAGGTTTACCAAACGATCATAACCTTAGAAGGGTCTGGTTCTCACTGAGTTTCCAGTGAGGCTCACGCGTATGGACATGTGCACAAAATCTGGCGCCATCTCATTCGGTAGATCTCCGCATACAAAGCAGCGTGTGGTGTGGATGACCCCCTACAGACTGTGTTCAGCACTCGCGTCACACCGTGAAGTGCGTACCGTACATAGGCTTTGAAAGTCCGCCTAACATTGCTGTCATTCAATTGGTGAGCATGCAAATAATGACTTGGAAGCTTGTGTACACCAGTTTCAATGTCTACCCGTTGAACAGGGCCATGAATCCTCAGAACGTCGCTGCCGCCGCGCCGCTCATTGCGCATGGCCTGGATCCAGCTGCAATGACAAAATTGCTCGTCCAAAATCACAGGCTGGACCGTCATCTGGACCGCCTTTCGATACCTCGCGCTGTTGCGGGCCGCGTGCTTGTACCTGAGGAAGGTGTCTTTGACGATGGCATGTGGAAGGCCCTCCTCGACACACAATTCGCAGAGGCCCTGTTCACAATCGTTGACGATACGTACTTATTTGGCTATACCAAGGAGGAGCTGGTAGGTTGGTCCACCGACCTGCGCACATACCGCACCGCAACGCGAGTGAGTGCAATCCATTCTTCGCCTCCATCTGTACTACACGGCTGATCCGCGCTTCCTGTCGGAACGATAGCCGTATATCGTGTGGATCTGCCAAATCTTCGCAAGTTCGCTCAGGTTCTTGGTTCGAGCGTGCCGCTCGGGCTTTGCCAATTTTCAAGGTTACCAAGGCCGTATTCTGGGTAATGTAGACCTCATGACGCGCAACTCATTCAGAATGTGGCGCAACCTCTGGGAGATCAGGACGCCGTTCATAGACTCACAACCGGAATGTGTGGATGATGACAACGACGTATCGCCAAAGGTGGTGCACTCCGCCATATCATGGATTGCCTTCACGCTGTCACAACTAAGGCGTTACCGCTGGTAAACTTTTGATGTCTGCCTCTATTGCTTGCATCTCATTTATTCATTAGGGCAGCGGATATCAGCCAAGAGCTGAGAGAGAGTCATATACCCCACGTTCTGTTGGTCATTTGGATTCACGCCAAGGACCAGGAAAGCCGGATATACGCCTCCCGTGTGCTGCTAGACGAGCTGGAAGCCAGGTTTATTAAGCAAGGCGATCACGGGAAACAGTCCGCGTTTTTCAAAGAGGCGGTTACGGACGGCTGCACAAGTCCCTCTAAGATTGCTGCCGCGTTTTGGCGCGACTTCAGGACAACAACGCAAGATATCACCCAAGTGCTCTACCTGGCACTACGGAAACTACGTGTTCTTGATCCCACGAGCGACTGGACCACACCTGGCGGGGATAAGGGTGCCGGGTTTAAGGAAACCTTTAGTCCTCGTCTCGTTGCAGGGAGCTTAGCTGCCTGGCGAAGCCATATGTGCATGGGAGAAGAAGCCGATCCGGATACCAATCTCGAGATCATCATCCTGGAATGTGGTTATCTCACGTACGTACTCTCAGTGATCGAACTTTCTAACAAATCGTTGAAGCCTCAACTTCAATTTACCTCAATGATACAGACTCACTATTATTCCGCCACATGCAGCCCCATGTGAGCACCGCGCAGCCTGCATACATGGCATAATAGCCCTGGTCGCAAGGGGATGGCTCCCGCATGTGCAAAGAATGACTCCCGCGCAAAAAGTGGCATGCGTACGTCTCATCCTTCCGTCTCTGCGCAAGCTAGCATACTCACCGTTCCGGCGTTGCCTAAAGAGAGCCTGTTCGTAGTCATCAGTTTTTGTCGCCGCTGGGTGGCAAACTTTCCATCGACAGGGAAAACTATAACCTCGGAACATGCAGCGCTCCTCCGCTTCAGCCGCAAGCTGTGGCAAGAAGCCACGGACGACCTGCGTGCGCGAAAGCTCCACCAAATTCCAGCAAGCCACACATTCAAGCCCGCGTTTGATGCGTGGATGAGTCTGGGGAGGGCCTTACGCGAGACTGACGGGCATATGCAGTCGGACGAGCCAGATGCCTACCAATTCTCGCCGGTGGAAAGGTGCAACTGGCACGATTGCTTGTGCAGCGTGCACAGGCCCTTACATAAACTCCGAGCATGTGAAGGGTGCTGGGGTGCATATTATTGCAGCCCGTCGTGCCAGAAGAGGTGTGTGGCCGATGCTTCTTCGAGTGCTCCTTTGATGTCTAACGTATTCCAGTGACTGGGAGCGAGGCGGGCACCAGCACCGATGCCGCAGCCTTTAGTGCTCGCAATCGGAACGCTATACGCATGTCGTGATCGTCGGCGGCGTCGGCTGGCGCCTGAAGCTATATGCCATGACTTGTTATTAAACCCAACGTAGCGGCTCATAGCATTGCACGAGGACTTGGTATACTGGTTGCACAGGTAGTGGCGTTTAATCTATGTGGTAAGACCCGCATTCGTGTAGGTGTAATACGTATGTAAGTCTTGAATAATGTTACAGAAATCGGAAAGTGTATCAGACATTCAGCGCAAGCTCCGGTATCGTCGTCTCCTCGGCCTCCCACTCTTCTGTATCCTCTTCTACCTCGCATCCTCCTTCCCCTTTTCCAACCCCCTCTCGGCCTATGCGGAAGAGCGCAAGGAAGACTTGAGGTTGGCCAACGCCTTACCAAGTTCGTTGAGGAGCACTCGAAGTGGACTCAACTCGCTGAACATGGTAGAGGCGCTGTCCCATGAGCCCCAACGAAGGGAGTCATGTACCTTGTTCGTCTTCTTCAGGTTCTTCACGATTCGTCGTTGGCCGAGCTCCGCTTCATCTACTCCGTGTTCTCGATCTCCTTCAACTCCGCCCGGAGAAGTGCCAGGGCGCCCTCTTGCGTAGAGACAGCCTGGCATGCATCGGCGAGCTCTTCCTCGGCGGCCGCCAACGACTTCTCGAGATCGCCGGGGAACATGTTCGAATCGAACTCGGCCAAATCAGTCCGAGAAAGGAGGACCGCGATCCGGGCCTTGAGGTCGTCGAGGGACTCGGCGAGGTCCTCCACGAAGGCGTTGCCGACATCGCGAGAACGCTGATAAGCTGCCAGTGCGTCGTGGTGACGCTGTTTGTCGTCCTCGTAGGCCCAAGTCCCTTTCTTCAGTTCCTTCTCTGTGGCCTTCAGAGACACCCACTCCGCTTCAAAGCGCCGACTGGCCGCCGCGAGCTCGGCAGCGGCGAAAGCCTCCTTCTCGTCTTGCTGCGCCGTGAGAGTAGCCCGCCGTGTGCGAAGAAGACGCACTTCCTTGTCGGCCTTCTCGCGCTTGACCTTCTCGGCGGCCAGGGTGGTGTTCAGCGCGACGAGCTCGGCGGTTTCTCGCTCGTCCTCCTTCGTGCACCAACTCATGTGCATGCGGTGTTCTACGACGGCGAAGTCCAAGGTCGGACGGATGCTCGCCGAGTGCTCTTGCACGGCGGCAAGGACGATGTCGAGATGGGCAGCGTCGGTTTCGAGCTTAGAGATGGCGTCAAGACACGTCTTGCGGTCGTCGACAGCGTCTGAAGAGAGTGTCGCCAGGTCGTGAGCGCGACAAGAGTGAGCCTCAGCCAGATCAGCCTCGAGCTCCGCGTAGGTCGAGACGAGAGACTCGTAGGCTTCCTGAAGTTCCTCGTGTTCGGCCGCGAGGTCGTCAAGCGTAGTGGTGCGAGCATTCAGGTCGTTGAGCGCAGAGCTGAGTTGGGCGTCGAGCGGCGCGATGTTGCCGTTATGCGCCTGCTGAGTGTGGTGAGTGGTCGCCTTGGTTGTCTCGGTGCTCGCGCGGATGGCGGCGATCTCGCGCTCGAGGGCGGCGATGTCGTCCTGAAGTGCTGCAGCCAAGGCGTCGTGCTCACGATGCAGAGCAGCTGTTTCTTGGGTAAGAGCGTCGAGCTTGGCGTAATTCGCGATCTTGGTTCTCCCCAGCTCCTTTTCGAGAAGAATGCGGTCAAGGTCAAGACGCCCCTCCTTGGCACGGGCAGCATCACAGGCCGCGTGAACCTTCCGGTAGTGTCCCGCCGTCTTCATAATCTTCGCGGCGCCATTGCGTTTGCTGGACGACGTGCGCAGGCGATGAGCCGCAATACGTGCCGTGAGCGCCTCGAGTTCGACGAGCTTGTCAGCGTAGGACGCTGCCTTATCGTCCGACAGGCTCTTGAGGGTGGCAGATCGACTTTCAACCTTGACATGCGATAACTCGAGGCGTGTCAGTAACGAAGCGTACCAAAATAATTTAGGTGTGGCTTACCACATGGGCCTCAAGCTCTGTTTGAAGGTTATGACATCCGTTAAGAAGCTGAGACAGCGTGCGGAGCTGATCCTCCTTTCGAGAAGCGCATCGTTCGATCTCGTGGGCTCGAGCCTCAACGTGTGTCGTATATTCGCAAAGCTTGGCCTGCATGGTTACATTCTCTTCATGCTGTTCGGCGACAAAGCGCTCGAGTTCATTGATACCGAATATGAACTTGAAGGCTAAGACCATTGCGACCTGAACCGATGGCAGCTGTGGAGATGATGTCAGCCACATGGCTCGCCCATAACGAGCGTCGAAGCACTCACCGTCGAGAGCCAAAGGATGAGAACAAGTACCAGTTCACGCAGGAAGCTGCGAGCGAACACTTCCGTTACAGGTCCATAAGCAAGGTATCGATACCCAAGGCAGGTGCAGGCATGAGATACTCCTGAAGGCGACGAGGTGACGAGCGAGGACAAGGTAGCAGTGATTTCGCAGAAGTATTGACCAGCATCGTCGAGAGAGAGCTGGGAGGCGGAAGGACCGAAAGAACCAGAGAGGAGGCCAGCCAGATAGATAGCCAAGATCCCGAAAGTCTCGAAGACGGGACAGAGAGTGCTCTGCGCTGCCTGGAGGGTGGCAGCAAGAACATACAAGACCAACTCGTAGAGAGTGGGCACTGCGCCTCTGTTCAGAACATTGAACATGATGTGTGAGACGATCGAGACGATGTGGAGAACGCAACTCATTTATACGCAGCTAACGAGGCTAACGGCTGACCGTGATGACCATGTCCAACAGCTTCTGAGGCTGACCAGGCAAGTATCAACGGCTCATACCATCGTAAGCGCCCAGTCAGCTTGTGAATGCCACCCGCGCAAAACTGCCAGCTTCATCCTGTTCCCGTAAGTAAAGACCCGTTATACAAGAGAGATACAATGACATTACATGAGCGTCGGAGATAAAGCAAGCAACACCGCGTAGTCTTACAAACATGTTCACCGTTTCCGGGTCATTATGTGTACTGTGTCGCTCAGAGTCTGGCACTCCTCTTCCAACCTGCGATGGGCAATTCTATAAGCGCAATACCTTCACGTCAATATCAAAATCAACTTACTCTCTAATCTTCCGTTCCAAGTCATCTATCTGCGCGTCTCTCATTGACATACTCTTCTCGTATTCTTGTACCTTTCTTTCGAGCTTCCCGATGTATTCCGGGGCTTTCGAGAGTACTTCCAACTGGGCCCGCATGGAGTTGGCAAAAGAAGATGTGGAGGAAGTGCTTGAGCCTTGGGATAGCGCATCTTTCTCTTGTGGTAAGGGTATCTCCTAGAGTATGACTAATAAGGGATGTTCTCACGAACGAAGGGCACTAAACAGACTTACCAATTCGTACTGGTTGGGGTCCAGCAAGTCAGCAACCGCCGCGGTAGACGTCGGCGAGTTCGGATATAGCACAGGTTCAGGACTGCTGCGTGGGGGCGTAAGCATCCCAGGACGCTCTGTTTGGCGAGTGTCCTGCTTAGTGGATGTGTTCCCTGCTGTTACGTCCGGACGATGCGTAGCATTTGAGCTTCCGCCTGGCCGAAACTGGCCCTTGGAAGGAGAGGTCCAGAATTGGGTTTCTTCGTCTTGACCCTCTCGCGGCACAAGGTTCGACGGGGTAGTGATTGGGAATAGACTTCCAGCAGTAATCGACCCCTTTGTGGGAGTCGTCCGAGTAGAGTCCAGGCCCGCCTGAATGCTGATCCGCCGTCGTTCCCGTTGCTCAGGAGTGAGCGTCGCGGAAGACCTGGTGGGCGTTCCCCCTTGCATATTCGCGAACCGCTTCGACGGTGTGCGTGGTTCGTCGCCGGTGGGTGTCTCTTCTCGCGGTCGCTTTTGACCTGCGTGCTGACTACTGGCCATGGTCTCAGCTGGTTCTGTGAAATTCGAAATATCTTTCGTGTGGTGCGGGGAGCGGGATATTGGTTGGCTGAGTGACCACCCTGGAAAGATGTCAGTCAAATAATAGTAGCAGTGCAAGACCAACTCAACAAAAGAAGTTACAGCGCTCTTCCTGAGGTAATCCGCAGCTGTAGAATGCACTGCATGAGAATTCCAATTATTACTCTCTGTACAGCACGACTACTGAGCAATAACAAAGGTGCTCACCGGCCTGGGTGTGAGGGGGATCTGCTGACTGATTTTTCGCGACCTCGTCGTGTATGTAGCACCTGACAATTCCGTCGTCTGAGCGTGCACTAGCAATGTGCACAATTGTAGGAGATATAGGAGGAGGGATAGCGTCAGACTCCTCTTTCATGTGCTCATGTACTCTGGGTTCAAGAGAGAGTGACCTAATTAGGGGCCACACAGACGCTTTGCTGCTTTACCAGAATAGAACGTGCTTCTCACGCACTCCCGACGCTGAGGCGCTTCCGACACTTCAGGCCTTTAGCCGACCTCTTCGTTAACCAAAACCAACAGGTGGTGGCAGCCATGCTGTCCGTACTGAGACAGGACGCAAGAAGCCTCACACACTCGTTACGGGCTGTCCACTGTCGCTTCGCTACCACCGCTTTCGTTCCTCCTGCGGCGGGAAGAACCTTCGAGCCCCCTAACAGGTCTGGGAATAACCGGCGAGGGAACAGGAGGGACGGAGGAGATCCTCGGCTGCGACGGAGAGAACCCCCAAAACCCAAGCCAGAGTCGCCCAACACCTTCACCGGCCATGCAGAGTTCCACGACAGCGTCGACGGCCTCGAGGCCGCCATTGCATACGCGCGTGCGGCCTTGAAGAAGCTGCAGCTCATGCCCCTGCCGCAATTCGCCCGCGAGGCCATCCCGCCGTCGCAGCCAGCGTGGATGAACAAGGCCGCGCTGGCCGAGTACTTGGGCATGAAGCTCAAGCCGTCGCGACACGCGCGCATCATCACTCTGCTGCAGCAGCTGGACCAGTACCGGCGGATCGCCACCGTCGCGGGCTACGAAGAGCTCGCCGTCACGATCAACGGCGTCCTCGAGGTGTTCGAGCGCGAGGACAAGGAGCAGTTCCTCTCGCGCGGAAACAGGAAGCCGGTGCCGTTTGACGAGTACGGACGGACGTACACGGTCGGTCGGCGAAAGGAGAGCGCGGCTCGCGTCTGGGTCATCCCGAGCCACGTCGCTTCGCAAGCTGCCCCGGACGCTTTGGCAGAGACCGCGTCCACTGAAGACCAGGCTCCCGACGTATTGAGCGGGCTGCCCGCCTCTATGCCCAAAACACCCCAGCTCTCACAACGGGCCGCTCCAAAAGTCCCTGCCACCAACATCATCGTCAACAACGCGCCTCTCGTGGAGTACTTGTGCGTATGCCTCTGCTGATGCCGAATACTTGTTGAAGTTTAACGTTCGCTTCCAGTGCGAGCCCGCAAGACAGAGAGCGCATTATCCGACCGTTGAAGCTCGCGGGACTGCTCGGCGCCTTCAACGTGTTCGCTATCACGCGTGGAGGCGGAACGACCGGCCAGGCAGGCGCAATCTCTCTTGCCCTGGCCAAGGGCATCGTCGCACACGTGCCAGACGCGACGCCAATACTGCGCAAGGGTGCGTTCGCCGTGTCTCTTGCATTGCCCACAGTGATCTCCTAACGCTATATTGCCAGCCAAACTGTTACTCCGTGACCCGAGGATGGTGGAGCGTAAGAAGCCTGGTCTACGCAAGGCCCGTGCCGCCGTACGTTCTTTCCGTGCTTCGGCCTATTTCCACTCGACTGACCGCCCTGTGCACAGTACACCTGGGTCAAGCGTTGATCCTCTTTGCATCAGTATCTTATACACTGCTCTCTATCCTAATGCAACTGCCGTGCTGGAATGTCGCACTCTTGTGTTGAGACTCGGTCGAGTTGTAAGCGTGTCGGCAAACGTGTGCTTTAAATATGTAAGTGGCCTATCCGTCTATCCGTCCACAACACGACCATCAGCTCAGACATTTGCAGGCCTCGACCGCCATCACACCATATTCCGAGGTCTCGTCCTTTCGGCGGCGGGGCACCGCGAACTCGGGCGCATACGACGGCTATGCCGTCGGTTCCGACGCCGCGAGCCGCTCTCGGTAGTCCAGCGATCGCGCCAGTCAACAACCTCGAATGTCACGGTGCCGCAGCCTCCTCGGTGAGCCTCCTTCCTTCGTCTGACCGCTTCCGTGCTCAACTGGACATGGCAGACGTGACCGAGCGGGAGGGGCCTGGACGCAAAACGCGCGCGCCGGCACAACAGGTCAAGACAAGAAGGACTCACGCGCCATACGAGAGAAATGGCAGACATCACGGACACCGCACAGTGGCAGCCTCGCGAGGCTGAATGCAGTGCGCGTGTGCGCGATAAATGACTGGCAAGCCCGCGCACGCTGCCTCCGCCGTTGGGTCGCGACCAGCACGCCTGCCCACGTGTCAAGAGTCAGCCAAGCCCTCCAAGAACGAGAGGAACGGGACATACGGGGGCCGAGAAGGTCAAGCATCGCAACGCTGCGGAGCTCGACCGCACTACCGCGCGGCGCGTGACAACGCCAATGAGCAAGCCGAGCATGCTCGGTGCACAACATGCCGCGCAGCCCACCCGCGGCGTCGAGAACTATCCTCTCCGGGCAGATGAACGCCGTGTCCCTTTGCCCGCGGCCGAAGTCGCGGCGCAGAGCATCTCGCCATTGCCTGCACATCAAAGTATGGGCACCTGCCGACCGTCGGCCTAAGAGATTGCAAAGAACGGGCGCAACGACGTACTGGTGTAGTGGACGATGCCTCAGAGCGAGACGAACGCACGGGACACCAAATGGCCGGTTCCGCGACATCGTCGACATGCTCGGCTGGTGCTTGCCCGCGGACGCGGCATGGCTGTCGACGAGCACGGGTCGCCGGGGAGCGCGAGGCACGCCGCTCCATATCAAGCGCAGACGCGCAGAACGCTCGCCGCGACTACGGGCATGCGGAGTACACGTACAGTGCACGCTCGCTATCAAGCCGCCGCACATACAAGTGCACGGGACACTGCGGCTATAAATGAGGAGAGCCATGAGCTTCACCAAGCAAGAGGGTAAGCAAAGACTCACGTATAGTCCCCTATGCACCCCAGTACTAACGTCCGACAATGCGGTCACCTAACCCTTGCGCACCAAGCTGCAAGCATTACAGCGCGGCATGCCGCATTCCTCAAGAAGAGAGTGGTACCGCGCAGCTTGACGCGGGGACATAGATACAAGACCGATGAGATAGACACATACAATGTACATTAATGCCTTGAATGATAATAAACGAGGTATATGACATACCAGCTAGCAGGGAAGACATTTGAAAGGCTTTGGTGTTATTGCCTTGCCGCCTCGCGTGCAAAGGTCCCGAGTCAGCCCGAGCGGAGAGAAACAACTCTGCTGTTGTACCATTCAGCATCAGTACTCGAAACGAGTGCAATAGAACAACATACTGATGTATTTGAGGCCCACTTTGTATCGTAACGTACTTATCCGCGGCGCGCGACAATCATTCATCCGTGCGTGACCTGTAATAACTTGAAGACCTGCGTGAACATCTCTTACCGCAGTTCATCTCGAGAGTGTATCCATCACGGCTGTTAATGATGCAACTATGCATTCACGGGGTCAGTACAGCGCTCTCGCGTCGTACATACTCAATCTATATAGACAGGACGTGACCATGTATACGGATAAGTAACTTGAAGTGTAGTACTGATAAACATCTGCTCGGTACATTGCGAGGAGTGGTGGTCGAAGATCGTTAGCATGCTGCTCACACAATCTCGTAACCATGAGTCTGGCTTAACTTACCTACAGATAAGAACCAGAAGTGTGGAGATATGTCTGAGGGGAGCGTCGTCCAATACTACGTGACCGTCTCGGCTTCACGTACATTGCGAGGAGTGGAGGTCAGGCGCGGTCGGCCAATCACAACGACGG
Source organism: Terana coerulea (assembly GCA_024811115.1). NCBI lineage: Eukaryota > Fungi > Basidiomycota > Agaricomycetes > Polyporales > Phanerochaetaceae > Terana > Terana coerulea. The sequence continues at coordinate 136,107 of JAKOGH010000783.1, forward strand.
CGTAAACCCTAGTGACTTGTTGGTAAGGGCGTACAATGTGGCTCAGTGAGCGTAGCTTACTTACCGATGGCCTGCGCTGATCCCATAATAGTTGACGGCGAGCACCTACAACGACGGAGTGGACTCACGTACAAAGGCTGTAAGGTTAAGGTTAGCTGCAGCTCGGGACGTAGAAGGTGGTATGACGGGGCGCACCATGGTCTGGCTTCGGCTGACTGCCAGTGGGAGCGAATCGGCCGTCAGGTGGTCTTCAGCGGCACGAGCATGCCCCCTGTGCCCTGAGCATTGTCCCGGGCCGAGGTTTCGAGGTACTGATCACATGGCTTGAAATAACATATTCGTGAGCGACATGATGCATTACAGAGACTACGAGACACACCGTTTGATGGATAAGTACGTCGAATGGGCTGCGAGCTCTCACGCCTACGCCGCCCAACGACGGCCCGTGAGCAGAATCCGGCGGTGTCGTACATGTATGGGGACATGGAATGACCGTCGCTATAAGGAGATAGATTCTCTATATGTACAGAGTCAGTTTGAGCCCCTTGACACGGTCTAAGGTAACATTACCGGGATGTTGCGCATGGGGAGCTGCATGAGAGGTATGTCGATGGACGAAGCCTGCTTCTTGCCAATGGTCAAGGCGGCAGGCTCAGCTCGGGCCGATGTTCGAAAGGTGCACAAAATGCTCTAGAACGCCTCATTGCATGGCTGTGATCATTGCATCAGTAAATGTAGTAAGCTCATGCGAACGGCCGCGTACTTATAGTGACCAACAGCTGCTTATACTAGTAACAGTGCCGTAGAGCACCCCAGCACGGTGGCATTGAACAAAACCCTATAGATGACTGGTCAAAACATATTCATAGCGAGGGCTTGACGTTCCTTACCTATAGCCGTAGTCACACGTTTGTAACCTCTCTGATTTAATATCAGTGCCTTGAAGCGAAGTCACGTTAGCATTGCTTCATGATCAATGATACAGAATACATACCAGCATACTATGCAGCTTGCCATCCCATGCAACGAGCGAATGGGAAATGGCGTGTGTAGCTTGCCGGAAATATGTTTGCGGCCTTGGCAGCTTCAGGGTCCCAGGTCATAACGCGCCGTGCTGCCTCGAGTGGTAGACACCAACGGTGCACCGCTGGGCATATTGACAGTGCGGTAAGTACGGTGATAACCGTTATAAGCACTCACTCATCTGTGCATATGAAGTCAGTAATTATGGTGGCGCGGCAGAAGCGACTGCGCACTTGTTGGACATCACAGCCGCCAGTGATTGGTCATTTTGCCACAATATGCCAGTGGCCGCAGTAAAGCCGTACAAGCCCTACTGACATTCATTCAATGTATTGTTGAGAGGCTCACAGTTACTTACCCAAACTGACTAGCTATTGACCATAGCCGCGTTCACTATTGAGCTAGGTCTCGTAAGCCCGCGTTACACAGTCAATAGTATCGGGTACGTACAAACTTTGTTCAAAGCAACATTCGCCCGGCGCGACGAGTGAGTGGGAAATGGCATGCAGACTATGAGCAGACGGCTTGTACTAAATGTGACATGAGTGTGTGGTACAGTGAGACTAGCGGAATGACTTACGTGGTATGCTAACAAACTAAGCCACTAAACCTGTGCAATTCAATCAGTAAATAAAGGGATGTGAGAAGAAAACTGGTACTCACCTCGGCCGTACAGTACGGCGGCGACGAGACGTAGTGTGTACACAACATTGTACGTATAAACAAACAATAGAACAACTATAAATGAATGCTTGAAGTTAGCAAAAGAGCGAATACAAATGGGTAAGCTAGCACTTGCCTACTATCAGAATTGGCTCTGCTCTTGCCGGTCCTCCTGACGCTAAGGGAGCGATGCAAAAAGCGAGCGAGCTGCGAGAGCAACATCCTAGATGTTGACGAGAGAAGAGTGCGCATTTAGTGCGACACGTGAAATGGCCAGCTACTGAGCGAGCAGAGAAGAGGGATGACGGAGATGGAAGAAAGGGAGGAAAGGATGAGGGGAAGAGGATGCAGTCTCTAGCTGTTCTCCTCCTGTCCTTTATACCTTTCACCTTGGCATTTTCGGCCTCTCCAGCCCTCCCGCCCGGTCGCACCCTTGACCCTGTTTCACACGTCGCACCCGCACGCCTGGAACGCTCCAACTGCTGAGTGAGACGGTAGCAAAGAAACGGCTGAAATCGAGTCCGGCTCTCTCTTCGTGCCGTTCCAGTACAGCGGTTTGATCGTGCATCTTGTTGAGCGCGCGTATCATCACGGCATGCCGTGAGCTTGCGCTTGCGTTGCGAGGTCCATCCGTCAGGAAGATTCGCTTCAGCCAGCCGGCCAGAGCGTGCAGGAAGGCTTCTAGCACCATTCCACGGCCTGTCAGTATCCAGGTACATCCGGAATCCAAACAGCATGCGCACCTCGGCTAAGCCAGACCCTCGATCCACCTCAGCTCGCCTGGCTTGGGTTGGACGTCGCTCCCATTCTGTGGGCTTCAGCAAGCCTGCGGCGCAAGCCGAGCGCAAATCCGACGTCTGAGGAAAAAGCCAAGCACTGAAAACAAGTGCAAGACAGCACTCACCTGCCAATCTCACAAAATTAATGCCAACAGCATGCGAGGTTGGAGTGTTAAGCAGGTCGTGTCGTAGACGAAGACAAGTCGAGCGTGAACGGCGCAGAGCGCTGTGAGGGCGCTGAGCGTGCTTCTTCTTTGTGGCGTTGATGGCTTACCATCTTTGGCCGCTTTCTGGTATAATTCCGGCTTTCGTCCCAAGCCCTGACTTGCTTTGACTGAAATCCATGCCCAGCTTCCGCGCCTTCGTCCACACTGATGTCGGTAACTGTGGTTATTGTTGTAAAATCCGGAGCTTCTAGGCTAACACACATTCCTTGCCCACTCAGCTAACTCAGAGTGAGGGATTTGCTTTCGAGTTTCAATACATTTTACGGACAGCTGATCTAGGCTATGAAGCATTTGTTTCATTTGTCTATATGCTTGTAAGCCAGATAAAATAATGATGCATGAGAGAAGACAAAGCTCAAGCCCAGGATATCTGGGGCTCTCGCTGGCATAATTTCTGTCATGTTCACCCCAAACACGTAATATCATGCCGCTTGCATGACATTCACACATTTGGGCTGCCAGGACCAGAACACACACATCAGAAAGCCACTGGACCCTTGTTATGCGACCGGCGCTGTCAAAGCACCGTGCCGCTGCTAGGTGTTGCATCATGTTTGGTGTGCCGCAGCCGAGGCACCTGCCCGGCAGGCGTGATGTCCCTTTGACGGAACAACATTGCGTGGGACTTGCACACCATCCAGGGGTCATCCGGCAGCTTCTCTGTTTGTCCGTGAGACATACCATTTGCCACTCCAAGAGTACACCTGCTTTGGGACCTTGGGAAGAGATTTGAGTGAATAATCTTGGGCAGTACCAGCACAGACTGGCAGAACATTACAGCCCTGCCAAGCTATGCTGGTATGGCCAAAGGTGCATAATTGCACAGGAGAATATTTGCAGAGGGTTTGAAACTGATGATCAAAATTTAGTTGTGCACGTCTCGAGGTGCCAGCTCGAGATGTCGCATACTCACCCTTGTGTCAGCATGCCTTTGTGTGTTTCCCGTCTTTCTGATGCCGCTCCAAAGCCGTGCCCACCGCCACCTGGTATCCATGGCCGTGCATTCAGATCTTGGTCGGCACCACGCCTTGTAAATCTTTGTTGCAATAATCTGCCCTGCCCCACTCCCTTCCTGCCTCTACATTCTCAGCCGCCAATTCTCTGCACATCCCAAGCACCGCCGATTGTGCACTATCCTGTCTCACAACCCCCATGTCCAACAGGTCGCGTTCCGGCAACCGGGGCCCCGTCGGGCAGATCTTCAAGCCTGCGCAGACATTGCGTTCGGAGAGAGAATAGCAGGAGGGCGGCGAGCGTCGAGAACGCACGGTGCGTGCTGTGCAGCCAACGGCGCGTCGACTGGGTATGTGTCCTTCGAGTGCTCGCACGCGCACGGCCGCAATGTCCCTGCTGCGCTGTCTCATTGTCGTCGTTCGGCGCTGACGGCGCCATTCTACAGGTGTGTCCATGCACTCGGACGAGGTCAGAGTCCCAGCCGCGGGGCGCAGGTTAAACGGACGCGTCGCCGTCAGTCACGAAGGCGAAGACGGCAGACCTATGGACAAGCGTGAGTACCAATAGATTGGATGCAAAAGCGGCGAAACTTACCTGGACGTCCGCGCAGGTACTCATCTGCCCGAGACGGTTGCCCGGGGCCTTTGACCACACGTGAGGACAATGCGCGCGGCGCACAATATGTCGTCTAGCAAGTGACCGTGTTGAGACGCCAGGCACCGCCGATCCCCATGGGAGTGTGATGTTGGGGGCCTAGGACGAAGGGCCCGTCGCCTACAACCAGTGTGCACGCGAGTACAGACGAGCGCATTCCCTGCTCTGCCATCCTTCGACGCCCGACCAGCGGGCCATCTCGCTGTCGAAGCGCATTCGGGGCCCTACCGCTGGTTCGCAAAGGATCCCCGTGTGCCGCGCGGTGTGCCAGCATGCAGCGCGCCTGACCTGCGGCCGTCGTGCCATCGTCGGCGAAGAGGCCGTGCCGCGTACTCTCGACGCCGAAAGCCCGTCGTGCTGGGGCATCTGGACCTTCAGCCTCTTCCAGGCCCAGGCAAGGCTTCGCGACGCCAGGGGACGACGATGGAGGCGGCAGGGGCGAGCGCGACGACGTCGGTGAGCCCCAAACGCGTACTGCTGAGGCCCTTCCGGCTGACTTTGGATAGACGCCCGTATTCCCGTTTCCAAGCGAGAACGACGCCCGCGCGCCGGGATTTTGACAATGCGCTGAGGGATGCCGCTGTGCGTGCCTTCCTGCGGCTCGACGCGAACACTGGCAGCCACGCCGACGAGGGCCTCTCGTCCTGAGCAGGGCCCGCGAGGGCCCTGCGAGGTCTCTTGCCGCCGCGCTGGCGTATGCGAGAGACGGTGGGGGCGACGTGCGGCGACACAGGCACGCTCGACGTTCGTGCTCCAGAGGCCTTTCGGGCTGACATGCGATAGACGCCCGTGTTTTCACATTCAGGCGAAACGACGCCTCCCGCACCGAGATTTTGACAACGGGCTACTGGACGCCGCCGCGTACGACGCCCCGCGGTTCGACGACGACGCTTGAAGCCTCCCCACGAGGTTCCCTCGTCCCCGAGCAGGGCCCGTGAGGGCCCTGCGAGGTCTCGTCGTTGTCTTGGCCTCTGTTCAGTGGATCGCGTACCCATTTCGCCGTTCTACGACAGAACGGCGTCCCGTGACCGGGGTCATCATGGTGCCCCGTCGCCGACATTGTTGGGTGGGAGGGCCCTGTGAGGTCTCGTCGTCGTTTTGGCCTCTGTTCGGTGGATCGCGTCCCCATTTCGCCGTTGTACGACAGAACGGCGTCCCGCGACCGGGGCTCTCACGCTGGCGCGTCACCGACGTGGCTGGGTGGCCTCGCGAGCGATGTGCGTGTGGACGCCGCGTGTGTGGCCGGTGAAGGCGATGTACGCGCGGCTGGACGAGCTACTGCGACCGTCACGTCGACGGCCGACTTTGCCGTTCTGCCACAGATCGGCGTCCCGCGACCAAGGCTCGCTCTCCGGCGTGGCCTCGATGTTGCATCATGAAGCCCCGGCGGTGGTGTTGGATACCATTGCGACGGACGCGTGCGGACAGGACCGCGCCGCGGCGAGGTTCGTCGTTCCGCAACAGAACGCCGTCCGGTGACCGACGTCGTGGGGGCTTCGTGGTCCAGGCCCAGTCGCTGGGCGCCGACGACGCCACGACGCGTCGACGCGCCGTGTGCGCGCGACGTGTCGGGGCAAATTTCGCGATTCCGCAACGTATCGCCGTCCGCCGGCAAGGGTCTCGCCCATGCACGTCGTGCTATCCACGGTGCGCGCGCCGTGGCATGTCTACGATAGTCTGTACGTGGGAGAGGAGAGACATCTGTGGAGGCCGAGGGTGAGTTTTCACGATTTCCGTGCGAGAAGTGGGCGTACTGATCTGAAAATTGGTGTGTTGGGTAGGCCAGTGTGGGTGAACCCGGGCGTGCACTTTCGAGGGTAGCATGCGGATGGACGGGCTTGCAACGTCGAGAATTGGGTCAGTTTCTGCGATATCTGGACGAGTTCAGACTGTACTGACCTCCAACCAGCGTTCCCGCGTAGCCCTCGTTAGCGCGAGTCAGGCACGCTGCGTTCTAATGCGAGCATATACGCCGAGGGTGAGATCGCGTTTCTACCCTCTGTAGCACCCTCCCGCGGGCGCGCGTGTGTTGTGCGAGGTCAGACGGCCCAGGCGCATCTTGCTGGGTGGTTGCGGGGGCCGGTTTGCTAGAAGGACACGCGGATCTCGGTTTGGTGCGCAGAAACGCACGCCCAAGGGTGCGGCTTGGACTGGCGGGGCCAGACGGACGCGGCGCGTGAGGTGGAGACGTCAGCGCGCGAGTGATGTGCCTGTATGCGGGGAGAGTGTGAATTCGCGGACGAGAGCACGAGAAACGCACGCCCTCACCGAGATTCGTCGTGCTGCCTGGCCAGGCCAAAACGCGTCGTCGAGCGAGACTGCGCGCAGAGCGACTGAGCGAGCGACACCGAGCGAGTGCACGCGCCGCGATCGCAGCATACAGGAAAGGAAGCTTACCGATAACTATAGCCATTGTAGTGCCCTTTCTCGTGTTTTTAGATAGCACACTTTAGCCTTGCGAGGGCGAACCCTTGGTCCTGCGATTCGTAGCTAGCGCCCGTGTCCTGTCACCTGCAGTCGAAGAGCGTCGCCGTCGACGCGTCATGTCCGTCGTCCGAGTGCGAGCGAGGGCAGACTCCTCTTTCATGTACTCTGGGAGAGAGTAACCTAATCAGGGGCCACACAGACGCTTTGCTGCTTTACCAGAATAGAAGATGCTTCTCACGCACTCCCGACGCTGAGGCGCTTCCGAAACTTCAGGCCTTTAGCCGACCTCTTCGTTAACCAAAACCAACAGGTGGTGGCAGCCATGCTGTCCGTACTGAGACAGGACGCAAGAAGCCTCACACACTCGTTACGGGCTGCTCACTGTCGCTTCGCTACCACCGGTTTCGTTCCTCCTGCGGCGGGAAGAACCTTCGAGCCCCTAACAGGTCTGGCAACAACCGGCGAGGGAACAGGAGGGACGGAGGAGATCCTCGGTTGCGACGGAGAGAACCCCCAAAACCCAAGCCAGAGTCGCCCAACACCTTCACCGGCCATGCAGAGTTCCACGACAGCGTCGACGGCCTCGAGGCTGCCATTGCATACGCGCGTGCGGCGCTGAAGAAGCTGCAGCTCATGCCCCTGCCGCAATTCGCCCGCGAGGCCATCCCGCCGTCGCAGCCAGCGTGGATGAACAAGGCCGCGCTGGCCGAGTACTTGGGCATGAAGCTCAAGCCGTCGCGACACGCGCGCATCATCGCTCTGCTGCAGCAGCTGGACCAGTACCGGCGGATCGCCACCGTCGCGGGCTACGAAGAGCTCGCCGTCACGATCAACGGCGTCCTCGAGGTGTTCGAGCGCGAGGACAAGGAGCAGTTCCTCTCGCGCGGAAACAGGAAGCCGGTGCCGTTTGACGAGTACGGACGGACGTACACGGTCGGTCGGCGAAAGGAGAGCGCGGCTCGCGTCTGGGTCATCCCGAGCCACGTCGCTTCGCAAACTGCCCCGGACGCTTTGGCAGAGACCGCGTCCACTGAAGACCAGGCTCCCCGACGTATTGAGCGGGCTGCCCGCCTCTATGCCCAAAACACCCCAGCTCTCACAACGGGCCGCTCCAAAAGTCCCTACCACAAACATTATCGTCAACAACGCGCCTCTCGTGGAGTACTTGTGCGTATGCCTCTGCTGATGCCGGATACTTGTTGAAGGTTGACGTTCCCTTCCAGTGCGAGCCCGCAAGACCAGAGAGCGCATTATCCGACCGTTAAAGCTCGCGGGACTGCTCGGCGCCTTCAACGTGTTCGCTATCACGCGTGGAGGCGGAACGTCCGGCCAGGCAGGCGCAATCTCTCTTGCCCTGGCCAAGGGCATCGTCGCACACGTGCCAGACGCGACGCCAATACTGCGCAAGGGTGCGTTCGCCGTGTCGCTTGCATTGCCCAGAGTGATCGCCTAACGCTATATTGCCAGCCAAACTGTTACTCCGTGACCCGAGGATGGTGGAGCGTAAGAAGCCTGGTCTGCGCAAGGCCCGTGCCGCCGTACGTTCTTTCCGTGCTCTGGCCTATTTCCACTCGACTGACCGCCCTGTGCACAGTACACCTGGGTCAAGCGTTGATCCTCTTTGCATCAGTATCTTATACACTGCTCTCTATCCTAATGCAACTGCCGTGCTGGAATGTCGCACTCTTGCGTTGAGACTCGGTCGAGCTGTAAGTGTGTCGGCAAACGTGTGCTTTAAATATGTAGTGGCCTATCCGTCTACGCTGGCCCATCCACAACACGACCGTCGGCTCAGACATTAGACTTCATGGGGGTCCGCGTTCGTCTATTTGTAAGGCACGGAAAGCTGGCATTGTACTCATCGCCCGCGCGTCACAACGCGCAAATACTATGAGCGGGAGAAAGACGCCGCGGTTGGATGGCATTCTAAAGCGGACCCAGTACGAGTATAAACGAGTGAGAGCGGTAAATATACTAAAAGCAACGAGATGTATGAAGACGGTAAGAAGACACAATATACAAACTGGCTCGCTACTGGAAGTACAGCTGCTGCACTTCGCCCTGAGAAAATGGTAAGTTGCACGCCGGGCACTTGCGTTGTCGGCTTGATATTCGTTCGTTGACGCAGTTCTTGCAGAATGCTGACAGGAACGTGTGAGGATCCAAGACGTGGAATGAAGAGGATATGGATCACTCACAGTGCATGCACTTCGTCAGCACGGTATTGCGCATATTCATCCTGCATGTCGAGCACTTGAGGATGCTCTGTTACGAACACTTGAATACGACTTCTTTCCACTAGACACAGATCATGCACGTACCATGCATTTGTCCACCTCGTTCTGAAGGTCTGACTCTCGCGTCGTGGAACTGGAGGCATTGTGGGTCGCCATTGCCTTCGCCTTCGCCGCATGCTTCTCGGCCTCTTTCTTCTTCTTGAGAAGTGCCTCCTCCTGTTTGATGAGCTCCTGCTTGCGGCGGGACAGATCCTTCAAGAACTCCCTAACGACGATCTCGGACTGCACTCGCATTGGTAAGTGCTGGTTAGTCAAAGAAACCCACTTACCTCATCCGCCCGCTTGCGTTCCGCGTGAGCACGTCCGGTCCACTGCGCCATTTCACCCGCCTGCTCGTTGAACCTATTCTGTGCATCCTTGAAAGCAGCTTCCGCAATTGCTAGCGCCTTCTCGAGGTCATGCTATGGAATGCAGGGATATAAGAAAGCTGTGTTCGCAATGAGCGGCGGATGCGCGCACCGTTCGTGATATAGCAAGTTTCTCAGCCTCGGTAAGCTTTTCGAGAGACTTGGTCTGTTTCTCGAAGTTGCGCAACAAGCCCCTCTTCTCTGCGTCTGAGGCCTCCTTGTCGCGCATAGCGGCGAAGAACTTGCCATCCGACTTTGCTTTCTGAATGAACGATACATCAATTAGTGACACAACGAGAATAGCATGTCGGAAAGCGTACGTCGGCTTTAGCTTGGCTGACTTTGTCCTCCATGGCGAGACGGTCAAGAGCTTTGCTCTTCAGCTCGTTATCCAGAGTTTCCCACGCAGAGGACAATCTCTCAAGCTCGGCATATAGTGACGTCTCGGCCTAGTTGTGGGTGCGCCAAACGTTTTGTCAATACGTTTTAGGGAGAAAACTCAAAGTAGTGGTCGAACCTGTTCATGCTGCTTTTGCTGCAGTCGCAGACCCTCGAGTTCAATCTCCTTCTGCCGCAGCTGCTCCGCCAATGCCGAAACCTCCGGGTTCGCGTCACCGAAGACGGCCTTCAACTTCTCAAGTTCCTGCTTCGTCCTCAGATACTGCACTTTGGCATCATCATCGGCGGAGTCCGTGGTTTCCAGAGCTTTCAGACGCAGCTCTGACGACCTAGAGAAGAAACCCATGAGTTTAGCCACAAATTTGAGAAACGCGGAAAGCACTCACGCAAGCCTCTCCTTGAGATCATCCACATAAGAGCGTTCGGAGGAGGAGGACTTGAACAAGAAAGTCATCAGGTCCTCGTCGTTCGCCTGCGCTGCAATGCGGGTCCTCAACCGACCAAGCTCCGACTCAAGGGCTTGAATGCGATCCTAAGAGTGCGAGCCTGTCAGAGAGCGGTGGCAAAAATGAAATGAACGTGACTTGCTGCACGAGTCTCTGTAAGAACCTTGAGTTCATGCACAGCTTGCACTTTGCTCATATCCTTGGCTTTGCGTTCTTGCAGCTCGTAGTGCTTCTGATCGCGCTGCTCTCTTAGTCGCATGATCTCAGCATCACGCTTTTCGAGGAGACTTTGAATCTCTTTCTTGTTGGACTCCGCTGCTACCTGTCCGCGAGCACAGCTAAGCAGAAGAAATGGTGTACCGGCGGATAACCGCATACCTCGTGTTCAGCCTGCAGCTCCTGGCGTGCGACCTTGTGGGCTTCCAATTCCTTCCGCAACATACTGATCTCCTTGCGGTTCTCGTCAATAGTCCGACACATTTTGGTTGCGTAGCTTTGAAGATATTTGTAGGATGGATGCTCAGCAACCTGAGTCTCAGATGCTGCTTTCGCCTGTATTAGAGGCCATTTTCAGCCCTGCGGTCGTTTCTATAGACCAGATTGATACCGCACGCACCTCGATTTGTGCCTTCAGCACAATAGCATGCATCTTCTCATTCTCCGCAAGAAAGCCCTCTATCCTGTGTCCTCGAATTCTTGCCAGCTCTTCCCAGTCCTCTGGTTCTGGCGTTGTTTTGCCATTCGTGATTGGTGCATCAGAAGTCTGTGGGGATAGGTGAGTTAGGCTGATATTATGACGCCCCCAGATGTAGCACTGACCGTTGCTCGTGGCGATGCCGAAGAGGAGGGAATCGGTTCCGTGGTCTCTGCTTTCACTTCCTCTGGTTCCTGCTTGGGTGCGTTCGAGTCGTGACCGCCTGCATCCGAAGGATACAATGATGAGACTGTCTTGCTTCTTTGTCGGTCAAGCCGCTTCTCAGCAGCAATAAGCCTCTCGTGATATCGCTCTTTCTGGGCATCTGTGTCACGTAGTCTGGCTTGCAGTAGAGAAACCTCTGCACGCAAGGAAGCGCACTATGCTTGAACTTGAGCCACAAATGAGGAGGATTGTGGCCGCTACTCACCTCCGTTTGGGCTGTTTGACTCGTCCGACGGTCTTGATCATGCAGCAGATCAGCTTTAGCGTCCCCAGCAACCCGTACGAATGCTGTGACCAGTTGCTCTGTCGCATGCATCTTGTTGCGCAACTCATCTACATATTCTGGATCGGGGTCGTCTGACACACGCGCAGCAAGATTGTACACGTCTTATCTGTCGTAAGTCAGACGAACTTGGATAGAAATGCAACTGAGGAACCTTACCGTGCGTGTTGACATCAACTGGAGGAAGGTCTTCTGGTTTGACCAATGAACGAATTGTTCCAAGCAACTTTACAAAATATGAGACATACAATCAACTAATCTTCAGATTAGGCCTCGCACCTGTGCCCAACATGCCTCTAAGGCCGCCAAGCCAGCTTCGCATGTATTTCGTCTTCGTTCAAGGTCTGCTATTCGCGACTCATTCCGCTCGTTTTCCCGAGCGTAGTGCTTCATGCGCCGGTATATAGCATCTTTCCTGAACATCTGAATACACTGTCAAAGGCTTTTCACACATCATCTGGGGATATCGTTCACCTCAAGGTTGTCGTCGTCCTGTGGCTCGTCCGCGTCTGACGCTGCACCGTTCATGGCGACAGGGGAATCATGGTTGACCGAGACAGCTCGTTTCTTCGCATGCAGAACGTCGCCTTCATCTACTCTCGGTCGTTTTCTTGACTCCATGGAGAGGAGTAAGTGAAGAAGGATATAAGTTAAGGTGGGTGTGGTGGCAGCCCTGGTCAGAGAGCGAGTCGCAGGAGATGATGTATTCGAACTCCGACTGCCCATTTTGGTCAAGGTCGCTTACGCGCAGGTGGCCCTTGGTGGGCCGTTCTGTCTCTGAACCTGAACCGGGTCTTGAACAAGATTTTGCAAGACCATCTGTGTTAAGTCTGTTCATTGACGTGAGGGTTAGCATTTTTGTAAATGGCTGACTCCCGTGGAAGCACCTGCAGAACCATGCACGTGAAGCTGGGGCGAGCACAACGCGACGTGTGCAAGCGCCAAGCTCAGAACGCGTCTTGACCTTCTTCCTCGAGCAGCATGGATTTCACGGATATTTCTTCGGATTTTGTCGTGGACGAGAGCGGATCGAATCTGCTGTCGGAATCGCTGGTTTATTCCTCGTCATCACGGAGTGTTGGGAGCACTGGCCACGGTGGGGACGACCTCTCGCTCTCTGAGCTTTCACTCCACGACCGACCACCAGCTCAACCCAACCGCCGCCGCCCTTTCAGCCTTCTTGCTCAGCCGACATCCTTGAGCGTTGATGGAGAAGAGAATGACGAAAGTGCTTTGGCCGACGATCTGGAAGGAGAAGGAGAGGGATTCAACGAGACGATTATGGCCGAAGATCCCGAGAAGGCACAGAGGGTCGCTGCGAAGACGCGCGAAGAGAAACTCCAAAGTGATCTGTACATATTGAAGAAATTGAACGCTGCTTTTGACTTGTACAAGGACGCCCTGCGAGAGACGAAGTCGAGTACAGAGGTACGTGATGGCCTAGTTGTATACAGTACACTGATTGCAATGTGCATTCTACAGAGGGTAGCAGACCAATTAGTCCACACAAATGCCCTGCTCGACAAATATGTGAACATACTATCTAAGTCAGAGAAAGTCACGAAACTCATTCTGGACGAACGATGGCAAGGTGCAGCAGCAGTGCGTTGCCTTCTACGCATACTCCGGGTTGCCTCCAGTTCACGGTGTCCGATAGGATGAAGAGCAAGTAGAGTTCGAAGCTCGTGCAGAGATCGAGCAACGAAGACGGGAAGAAGAGGAACGGGCCCGTGCGGCGCAGCTCGAGAAAGAACGGCTCGAACGTGAAGAGCGGGAGCGGCTGGCACAATTCGAGCGAGAACGATTAGAACGCGAACGCGCCGAAACCGCCAGGAACGCTCCTCGAGGAAGCGGTGTAAGGGGCGTACGAGGGACCAGAGCGTCGATGAGAGGAATGCGAGGCACGACAGGCGTCGCTCGCGCCGGTATGTTTCCCTGCTCCCTAGCATTGAGGAGCAAAGAATAGACGGCATTTTCTTAGCCTCGACTGCGGCCACGCGCAGTGGAATATCACCGACTACTTCCTCCGGCGGGATTCCTAGACGTACTACAATGACGTCGACCTCTACCCGAGGGGCTCGTCCAAGCGGCATCGCGCGGAAGACATAATTTGTTAATTTTTGCTAATTGTACATGGTAAGTATCATGGTCCCGCTTGCACAATCGAATCTGTATTTCATTGGCTACGCTGCAAATGTTTCGTCCACCATTCCTCGAAGGGGTTCCAACCAAGACCGCCGGTGCCCTCCAAAAGCTCTTCAGTTTCGTGGGTATAGAGATGGCAGTCGCGTGGTCGGGTTGTGGCGGCTTCTCCCTATTTACATAGCTCCATATTAGAAGCTGTACCGTAGAAGTCGAAACGGTCAGTGATACTTACAGTGTACGGTTCCGCGTCAGGTATAATGTGGCCATGTGGCAAACCAAGGATCTTAGCGAAGACCAAGCACATTTCGTACTTTGTGAACGGCTCCTCGGCGGAATAGTGTAGGATAGGTGGGATGGGCTTTGTCGCGGGCAGACCGGCTAGACGGACCAAGAAGTCGGCAATATCCACGACGTTCGTTGGGTATCTCGTCGCGAAGTGGTCCATCTTGTACGTCTTCCCACTTTGGTCAGAGACCACATCGATCAAGATGTTCACTGCCGTATCGCTGTTGTTCGGAGCGGGTCCATATCTACGATGACGTTCGCGTCAGTAGCCGGTATGTGCCATCTAACAGGGTATTCACAGCACAGGAACTCGAAGCACGACGGTGGCTGCACCAGTGACTTCAAGGACTGCGAGTTCGCCGTCTCGCTTGGTACGGCCGTAAAAGTTGAGGGGGGTTGGTAGGGGCAGATGGCGGGTAGGGCGGGTGTGTACCATCGAAGACGTAGTCTGTGGAGACATACACCAGCTTGAACTTGAGAGACTTCGCCAGCGAGGCGAGGCGCGCGGGCAGCTCTGCATTCAACTAGAGCAGATAGCGAGAGTTAGACGGCCACTTGCTGGACTGCCAGTAGGCTTGCCTTCTGTGCGGCCTCTGGGTTCTATAAAATATGTTGAGTTGCAGACGGTGTCTTGGGGCTAGTACACGCACAGCTGATATTCACCTTCTCAGCAACGTCTGGCCTCCTCTCAGCAGCGCAGTGGATGACCCCTTCGAGTCATCGTCCGAATTTGAGCCTAGCTCGTATATGCCTCAGGACAACGATCACTCACAATCGGGCTTGAACTCCCCAAGAACGTTCTCGACCTGCTCCTTGATCAATAGATCAAGCACCTTCAAACCATCTTTTGGCCGAGAGTGCGCGAGTCCGAGTACATCGGTTCCTGGAGTCGCTTTGAAGGCTGCATACACGGCCGAACCAAGCACACCGGATGCACCTGGTGACACAAGAACATCACCGCCAGTTCAGCAAGATTGGTGATATCTGACAGGAGACTGTGCACCTGTGATAATGACTTTCATTCTCACAGTCTCACCCTAGGTTGGGTATTGATAGTAGGTGTATCGGATAGTAACTTGAATAAGTGAGACTAGGATTGTGGCGTCGAGCGTCTGTGCTATTTCTCACGGCTCCGAGCTTGTCTATGTCATTTGTACAGTATAAGCTGAAATCTCACAGTCATTATGCCTCCGGACCTTGAGGCTGAATATCTCTCAGAGTCTCACACTGATCCACCAAATTACCATGATGCTGGTGAGCGTAAGCCTCTGGTGTCCCGGCACGGTCATCGATGGAGTCGATGGGAACATACGGCGATATGGCCATGACGTCAAGCCCACTCTGGGGAGGCCGAGTCGTATAAAGTCAACCGGAAAGGCCTCCGGCAACCTCACCATATTCAAGCACCCAATACCCTTCCACCACCTAACTTATAACACATCATCATGTCGTCTGGAGCAGGCAGCACTTTCGGCACCCAGTCCCCGCCCCTTGAGGCGACCGGCGGGCAGGAGCCTTTGGGCGTGTCCAACATCGAAGGCGATAAGCCCAAGGGCGTGTCGGACGCTAAGCAGCGCGAACGTATGTTGATACAAAGCTTGCATTGTTAAATGTCATTGAACCAGCATTACAGAATATTTCCAAGGCTCTACAGCTTCGGGGCAGGATGCAGTAGCGGAAGGGGAAGCTAAATCAGTACGTCTGCAAAATGCTGCGGAAGTGGTGGTCTCTCAGCAAGCAACTCCTTTAGGCTGAGAAGATCAAGCAGGACTGAACCACAGCCATGCCATGGACTACTTTCATAGTGTACAACATAATGCTCGCGTTAAGGAAGGAACTTGCTGCATGATCGTTGTCTGCTGTACCTTACCTCATAGAATGGAAATATGCATGAATGCCAACTAACCGATGGACAGAGAAAAATGAATTATATTCCGATGGAGGAGGACAGTCGCAATGGTATCACAAGTAGGACCAGTCATAATGGGTCATTATCTCAGCAATGTCAAACATAACAGAGACTCGAATGCCAACAGAGAACAAGAGGTAGTGGCACGTTTACAACGTGCACATACCATCGTCGATGATCTGGTTGCAGCGACTGCACTTGATTCGGCGGTCCAACAGACAGAGGCCGATGCCCAAGGGGAACCAGAACACTGCAGCAAGCACACCTAATATTATCGGTGAGTATTGAGCGCAAACGAGACTTCGCTGAATGGGCTTACCGAGGAGACCATAATGTGTGTGCGGTATGTGTCCTTGCTGGAGACAGACCATCTGTGGGTGGTCCGGAGGGAGCAGGGATGAGACAACGTCGTGTGTCACCGGGTTCACATAGTTGTAGACGGCCGTCGGAGGCATGCTGGGTCCCATGAATGGCGCGGGTCCAGCACCTGTGGTGGGCTGCGGAGTCGGCGGTGGTATGGGGACCTTGACGTCTCGAGCATCGCTGGGCCCTGCTGCGACGTATGGCCCAGTAGAGTTGACCTCGCTGGTGACCGAAGCATCGTATGATGGTGGGAGCTCGTTTGAGTTCTTCTGTGGGGAATTGTCAGCGACGAGTCTGACGGTCGTGGGCAAACGGCGATACTCACCATGGCGTCCGAGGTTGAAGGGGTATCTGAGTAGGGTGCGTCGGGGGTCATGGAGGGTTATATAGTACTGGGAGCAAGGCGATGCTGGTAGTACGGGGACAAGCTGCGCCTGATACTGCGGCTACGACGTCCATCCGTGGCTCTCGAAGACTCCAACGCATGTTGGCTCACGCAGCACCGCCTGCGGAACAGCTCTGCGCAGGAGCCACGCGAGATACACGTGAAAAGACGAGGGCTAAGCGCGCAGTAATTCGTGATGGGACTTTTTGAGATCGCGTTCAAGATTTCGTTTGCCTTGCTTCCTGCAGCCGCTCTTCCCTCCTCCGCTACTTATCCCTTTCACCCCTCTATCTTTACGACTGTCTCTTTCACCATGTCTAGCGCAGGACCATCAAGTATGAATGTAGACGGGCCCACTCCTGAGAACATGACTTCTCGCGACTAGTCAGTGTTGCACTCCATTGACCAAGCGCGTTTATTAAGACCACGGAATGTTGTGTTTAGTTACGCGGACTCATATGCGCACTTCGGTATGCTATAACTTTCAGAATCCGTTGGTCATACTCATTTATCGCCGTAGGTATACACGAGGAGATGTTGAAGGATTCTGTCCGAACAGGATCGTACCGTAATGCTATCTTGAACAACCCCCATGTATTCCAGGGTAAGACTGTCCTGGACGTTGGATGCGGTACCGGAATCCTGAGTATGTTTGCTGCCAAGGCTGGTGCAAAGCACGTCGTTGGTGTGAGTGATACTATGTGGCTTTGGTGTACCAGCTTACACATCCTTGCACAGATCGATATGTCCAACATCCTGGACCAAGCGCAAAAATTATTGATGCCAATGGCTTCTCCGACAGTCAGTTGCGACCCTATTAAATCTCACGATAAAGTTCATCTCGTCACACTACGCATATAGCCATCACCCTCGTGAAGGGGGAAGCTTGAGGAGGTGGAACTCCCTATCAAAGAATTCGACATTATCATCTCCGAGTGGATGGGCTACTTCCTCCTCTACGAGTCCATGCTCGACACTGTCATTGAAGCCCGCGACAAATACCTCAAACCCGACGGAAAGCTGTTCCCTGACGAGGCCACGCTCTACATTGCGGCTATAGAGGACATGGACTATAAGGAAGAGAAGATCAACTGTACGTATTTCAATACCCATGCAAGAAGTCAGCAACTCATCATTTGCTTTTGCCTAGTCTGGGACAACGTCTATGGATTTGACTACTCTTGCATCAAGGACATTGCTCTCCGAGAGCCTCTCGTTGACACTGTTGAGCTGAAGGCTGTTGTCACCGATCCCTGTCTTATCAAGGTACGCCGCATGTACCTACGTCGGAACCGCAGCCGTTGAGCCGTCCAATCTCCAGCATATCAACCTTCTGACAGTCAAGAAGGAAGACCTTGCCTTCACTTCGTCATTCTCAATCAAGGCTACCCGCAACGATTGTATGTGGCATCCCTCGTGCTCTCTATCATGCTCAACGTCGGTGTCATAGACGTCCATGCCTTCTTGGCCTGGTTCGACATTTCATTCAAGGCTTGCCGTGTCCCCGTCAAATTCTCGACTGGCCCTCATGCCAAGTATACCCACTGGAAGTATGTCGAGCTCCGTGAGCCTATAGGAACCCACACTGACTGATCTGGCTACGTAGACAAACTGTTTTCTACACACCCGACACGTTGGCTGTGTCAGTCGATGACCGCATTACGGGCGAGTTGACGTGTGCGCCCAACGCCCGTAATCCCCGCGATCTGGACATCGCGATATCTTACAAGGCACCTAGTGATGTCCAGCAAACGTCGATTCAGTACAAGATGTGCGTCATGCGTTCTTTTCCCTCCTGCTTTCCCCGATCCAATTGCTGTGAGCCCTCGCTGACCAATTGTCAGGTCTTGATCGACTTTTTGACATTACACCTAAAATTTCGCTGTCGTGCTGTTTTTGGCCCTCCACGTATAATGCTTACGCACGCGGCTAATTGCGCATTCACTGCCACCTCATGATCGTATTCATGGACACATCCACGCACCCAAAATTGCTTGTCCCAATGACATTTCGCATCTGTAGGTACTAAGTAATTGAAGCAACTGTACTTTTTCTTGTGTGATCCTAGACGCTACGTCGGTTGTCTGACATCTGTTTTTGTTGTGCTACGCCATGCAAGATCCGATCTCGTTGTGTCGTGCGATCGACAGCGTCATCTTACTCCGTCCCACTCTGTCTGCGCCTTAGACGATCTCGTACTTAAACAGGATTGCAGTGCCGCCGTTGAAGGTCACTGCTTTCGACCCTAGCACTCGTACAGTATCCGTCCAGTAGAACCTCTGGTCACCACTCAGGACTTTGTCCGACGCTTGTCGCTGCTCTAATACTCCCCCTGAATGACCGTTGTGACCAACTACGTCAAGCGCTTCAACACTGGACTATTCGGAGGGCCGCAGAAGAAACAACAATGCTCAGCTCTAGAGCTGCTTCCGGGAGAAATCCTGCTCGAGATATCGGAGTACTTGCCCAGTCGTGAGGATAGGCTGAACTTGGGGTTGGCTGTGAGTACAACTTCTACGATGCGCGTAAATGCTGGTACGACTCCCACACTGACGCGCTTTGCGCTGGCAGTCTCAAGTTCTCTACCCGAAAGTGCTCGCATCGCTCTATGTCTCTGTAAAGCTAGAAGGATTTAAACAATGCCAAGAAACCCTTACGATGTTGCGCGATGCCCCCGAGCTCGCCCGCCATGTACAAGAACTCGAAGTTCTACCCGACAAGGTCTTCGACTCCAGAGTAGCTGGCTACGAAGAGTCTGCAGCGTGGTGCGCAACCATCTCGCTACTCGTTGCAGATGCCGCGAAACATATGGACGCCTTGCGGAAGTTTGTCTGGAATGCTACGGCTGCTCTCCCTAATGAGAGGATGTGGGCGGAGTTGCGGCTATGGTCAGTGCAGCCACAGTCTATGGTAATCGAAGGGTCCTGACTTAGCATCCACAGCTGTCCGAACCTGAAGAACATTGGAACCAGCTTCGTGCACCTTCTCCCAGGTCCGAAGAGTAACGTACGTTGATTGGCTTGCGATGTCTTCGCGACCGCTAACAGAGGTTCTTTGTTTAGCTGTTCGCCTTCAACGACTTGGAAGGGTTCTCTCTACATGTCAGAAGCACTTTCTACCTCACCGGCTATGATTTTGCCGACATGGGTCAGTGCACAGTTCGTCAGGTCCCTCTAGCTTGAGCTCACATTGTCTCGGCAGAGAACCTAGTCATCATGAACCGCATGTGGGATATGCTCATTCACCGTTCTCCGAACCTGCGATCGCTGACTGTATCCGGTGACTGGGACGAGCCGCTGTACACTCCCAGACTTCTGGAAGGCAATTGGCCCAAGCTCCGGAGTTTGAAGCTGTCGCCGGTATACTTCAACGATAGCGCAAACCTGAACTTCCAACAAGGGTCGCAAGAACTCGTTGAATTCCTCGAACGCCATCTAGCCATCGAAGAGCTTTCCCTACGGCACCTCCATATCGACCTTTCGCAGATGTCCCCGGACGCGCTCCCTAACCTCCGCGTATTTAACGGGAACATTGCTCACCTGCGGGAGCTGGGCATTAGGGGCCAGCCCTTGAATGCGCTTGGTTTACAGAACCCATCGATGTCTCTGTCATCATCCCCTCTCTCCAAGACGCTTGATACTCTCGTCCTCCCTGACGCCATGGCTCTCCGGGAGCTTACGCCGCTCGCCATCTCGAGCATGCTCATTGATCTCCGTTCCCTCACTTCACTCACCATCATGTTCTCGCTCGAGAGCGGGTACGACACCAACGGTATCTTCCGCACCATCGTCTCTGCCTGCCCACAGCTCCTCCATCTTGACCTTTGCTGTACCTGCAAACCATCCTTCTACCTAGTAAGTAACCCCATACTTTCATTTGTTCGGGTCAATTACTCGTTTGCGTGTCTTCCAGGACGCATTCTCTCGCACGCTCCGCAACCTGACGAAGCTGCGCACGCTATCGCTCTCCCTGGTCCGCGTACCTGGCGAAGAGCCCATGCAGGCGGGCGCCATGCGCATTGCGCTGTCCAACCCCCGCCTCGCACGCTTCAAGCTCGCGTTCCTCCCGGCGACCAGCATCCTCCGCCGCCACCCCTACGCGCCGCTGACGCCGACCGAGACCGGCCGGTACATCCCCATCCGCGACGCACACGGCATCCCCGTCAGCCTCATCGCGTACGAGAGCTGGCACCGCTTTGGCGGGTTCGGCGCGAAGATGGCACGGCGCATGGTGTGCGAGCTCCGGCCGAGCGGCCATCCCGACGCAGCACGGAAGGGCTGGAAGCAGCTGTTGGTCGAGAAGAGCCCCGCCGGTGAGGAAGCTCGCTTGTTGGTCTTCTCGGCCTGGCTGTTGATGCTGGCATCGTGGGGAATTATCAGAGCTATGGTGGCTAATGCCGGAGAGCCGCAAATAGGGACGGACCCAAGAGCGCACCAGGGGATGATGGCGGAGTGAATGGCCAGCCCTACCACTTTCATTTCCGCACGTCTTATTTATCATATATTCTACATACCCTCTCACTTCATATTTTGTTGTACATTGGCAATCTCATAGCATGAGCAATTAATTGTACTTATCGGCTACTACATTCTTATTTCGCAACATCTGCAGGGAAGCTGCGGTTTCCACTCGACTTTCTCGAAGGTACTCGACATGTGGCCGATTCTGACGGACTTGTTGGGCCTCTGTGGTGTAGCAGTGGGTCCTTGGGTACCGGAGGCTACACACGCTACCGCAGTTTGTAGGGTAATATGACTTGGTACGTGCGAAGTAAATAGGGAGTGTGATTATCGACATTGCGAACGATACGAGGTACGATAATAACTAGGAATAGGTGATAGAGTAGGAAGCAGACGTCGCTGGCTAATTTCTGAGTTATTATGGGTCTAAACGGAAGGATAAATATGGAGACGGCTCGAGAAGTATTGAATTGAAGTGGATGTAGTGTAGAGAGTTTGTTGATCGGAGGAGAGGTTGCTGAATTTAGGAAGAGCTATACGCCCACTGCCCGCGAATGAGTCTGTCTCGTGAGGAGACGTCCTGGTACTCGGTACCATCCTTCCTAAGCCAGCGAACTTCTATGTGGCGAAGTGAGCTCGAATGCTGACCAAGTAGCTCAATCGCCGCCCTATTCTCCTGGACGTCCATCACGGGCTCGGGGAATATGGTGACTGAGATGGTGTGTAGATGGTGGAGTCGAGCAACTTCCTCCCCTAATCGACTAAGAGCATCCTAAAGGATGATAAGTAAATAAAAAGAATGTACGACTGTGGTAGAATACTCACTTTCATAGTGCCCCACGAGAGCGGGCGTTCCGGATAGTCTATTCCTAGGTCAAAATCGACGCAGAGAACAGATAGCTTCTTGAATGAGGATGCGATTGTCGCCACTGTGCTAATGGCTTCTTGGATGCTGTTTGCGTCGATGGAAAGCTGTAGTTGCTGTAGTGTCCCGGAATTATCGGCAAGCTTGCCTAAAAACTCTAGGAGATCTGCCGAAGCGAAAGTGGCCGTAACGAAAATCGTCTGCAGTCGACGCGCGGGCGCGAAGGCCGCGGCATCTTCAATGCTATCGCTCTTCACGGCAACTAGGTTAGGCAGAAAGGCGGGTGAAGTGAGAGGACTGTTGAGATTATCTTTCCATGCCGATGGGGCGTGACCGATCAATTCCAGCGAGAGCAGCGCACTTGCGAGAGAGAGCGTCCTGCACAGCAGAGAGCAAATCTCTTCGGCGCGCGGAAGTGAAGGCCAAGGCCAAGCGATGCGGACATGTCTCAGCCACTGAGCGGGAGCTTTCAAATGTCCGATTTGACCAGCTCCGCACAGTATACTGAGCATGTCTGGACCAGCAGCCACCCAATATCGGTCCGACCTCGTGACTGTGTGCCTGCCCAATTGCAGGTGGACATTGGCGTATAAGCATGCGCCGCAAATATTATAGAGTCGGCGGCATCCAGTGCGCATAAGACGAGATAAGTCCGCGCGGTCAAGGAGCGGGGCTATATGACCTTGTAGAACTTCTGTGGGTAAGTCGTCCATAGTGAGGAATGCAGAAACGGAATGAAAGGACCTGAACTTATATACGCCGCAAAGCCTTGATTTCTGAGTACGCCAGCCACCCACATAGCAGCTTGCGCGGCCTAGCGGTGATGTCGATGACCCTTTCCTGTAACCCCGGAAGGTCAGACTGATCCTTGAAGCACTGGTAACGGCTTCGACCCATCGGACGTGCATCGGGCATGGTACCTTGTTAGTTCGGCAATGTAGCCCGCGATGACTCGCCATGCGCAGCAATGTGCATTACTCAGTCTTACGGCAAACTATCATCGTCTCTATGCGATGGTGGCCGTGTAGCTGTTGTGTAGCTGTAACTCCGGGCGGAGGATGGACGAAGGAGGCAAGAAAGATCGACATGCCGAATTGAGCACTGACACTCACTGCCACGCTGCGACGGGTTCCGCCAGACGCCCAAGGACAACGTCGCGAAGACACCGGCACGTCTTGTGCATACACCTCCTCCAACCTCTGACGGTCTTTACCGGTGGCAACACTCCCCGGCGGTACATTTCAGGAATAGCTTCAAGGCAGAGTTTCAACAACATAGCAGCTGAAGTTGAGACACTCTCCGAAGCAGCATGGGTTTCACAACCCGCTGTGTCCTGAGCAGCGCTCTCTTGTCCTCCGTCCTTACACATGTCTCCGCGTTCTACCTCCCGGGGGCTGCACCTCACGACTACCACGAGGGAGAGCCAATCAATATTTTTGTCAACGCCCTGACTCCGATGCTCGCCGGCACTGACAATGCCAAAATAGTGCGTGGTCACTTCATAGCCTTCGCGCTTCCAACTCAACTTCTTGGATCCATGCATCCAGAAATCCATGATCAACTGTGAGCTATTTCCGTCTATCCCCTTGCTTGAGAACGGCTCCAATGCTCTGCATGTTAGATGACTACTATCATTCGAATTTCCACTTCTGCGAACCTGAAGGCGGTCCAAAGAGTCAAGCCGAGTCTCTAGGATCTGTTTTGTTTGGCGACAGAATCTTCAACTCCCCGTACAATGTAAGCTTTCAATGCGCCAAGGGATAAATACACATGTGCTACACAGAGCTTTAGATCAGAATGTTGCAAGACAATGGCACTTGCCAAACATTATGTACATCACAGGTCCCACCCGAGGACGCCAAATTCATAAACGAGCGCGTACGGGAAGATTATGCTCTGAATTGGCTGGTGGACGGTCTACCTGCTGCTGAAATGAAGATTGACACAAAAACCGGAGACACCTTCTTCGACATGGGTTTCAACCTCGGTAACGACGAAGGCGATTTCACGGAGATTCCTGCACTCAACAACCATTATGACATCGTCCTCAAGTTCAGAATTTTCTACTCTTCCTCGGTAGTACAGGCTGTCCTCATATGTTGTATAGGTACCATCAGCCTCAACCCGACGTCTATCGCATCGTCGGCGTTTTGGTTTGGCCCGTAAGGTACGCCAAGCCGATTAACCACGGAGTCGACTTACCAATATCTGAAGTACAGCAAAGGCGGTGACCAACTCGCCGCCCCTGATTGCAGCAGTACCAGCGAGGGACAGGCACTGATACTGAAGGAAGATGCCAATAACACAGTGCGCTATTCGTACCGCGTCACCTGGAGCGTACGTGTTTCCGCATATGAACCACGTCACTCGACCCCAAACGTGTATCACAGGAATCCGATACGCCTTGGGCGACCCGATGGGATAACTATCTCCACATTTTCGACCCGGTGAGGCTACATACAATAATGAGCGTTTTCCACCGCAATGTGTTGACCATTAAGATAGCGCATCCATTGGTTCAGCTTGATCAACTCAGTCGTGATCGTAGTATTCCTCTGTGTCATGGTATCTATGATCCTTTTGAGAACTGTTTCTCGAGATGTTAGTCACACATACTAGAGTTCTTCATCTACGCCGCTGACATCGCTTATTACCTAGATCAGCCGTTACAATGCCATTGATCTCAGCGTGGGTTTCAAACGACCGGTAGCTGCTTGGCCGTAACGCTAATGCCTTGGAATTAGGAGGATGTACAAGAAGACTGGGGATGGAAGTTAGTTCATGGGGAGGTCTTCAGAACTCCTCAAAATGCACTAGCTCTATCCGTCCTGGTCGGTAATGGTGCTCAGCTATGCGCCATGGTCGGAGTAACTCTAGGTCAGTAAACGCTTGCGGTGGCGTAGTGCATACACTGACGTATTCGTTTCATGGCCGGCAGTGTTCGCTTTGCTCGGATTCCTATCCCCATCTAACCGAGGCTCCCTTGCCACCGTGATGATGATTTGTTGGACCTTCTTCGGCAGGCAAGTGATTGTCTTGTTGTCAGTTCCTAGTAAACTAAACAATGTGGCGAACACTTTTGCAGTGTAGGCGGATACATCTCTAGCCGTGCTTATGCATCCATGGGCGGCACCGACAAGCGCAAGAATGCCTTCCTGACGGCTGTCATCCTGCCGACGTATGCATCTGTCCCGTTAGCTCTTGTTTCGTCTTTGCTCACCAGACCGCAGCGTCGTGTTCGGCGTAATGTTCGTTCTTAACTTCTTCCTGTTGACGGCTGGATCGTCAGGCGCTGTACCATTCGGTAAGCTGTGCACACCTGCGGCGGAAGGACGGTCGGCTCACCCCGCCATGTAGGAACGATGGCCCTGATCGTGCTGCTCTGGTATGGCATCTCCGCCCCGCTGTCTGCAGTCGGCTCCTACTTTGGATCAAAACATGGTGTAGGTGCATACTATGATCCTGTTACAGCCTGGCTTCATCTATTCACAGGGCGTTCAACATCCGGTCAGAGTCAATCCTATTCCCCGCCAAATTCCGCCGGTACCGTGGTACCTTCGACCTTGGGTGAGCAATCACAAAGATGGTGCAGTATTTCTTGGTGTGTTGATCAATTGGCCAGGCGTCGACAATGTTCGCCGGCATCCTGCCATTCGGTGCGTCTGATCGTCCCTCGCTGTAAGAGTGTCTCCCTGACCACTTTTTGACTAAGGTGCCGCCTTTGTTGAGCTCTACTTCGTGATGTCAAGCCTTTTCGCATCAAGGGCCTACTATGCTTTCGGCTTCTTGGCTTTGACAGCGGGCGTCGTAGCGCTGACAACGGCCACGGTTTCTATCCTATTCACGTACTTCCTTCTTTGCGCGGAAGAGTACAGGTTTGTGTCTAAGCTTAGCCACGTATCCGTATTCTCAATGTTTGTCGCTAGGTGGCATTGGCGTGCATTCTTGACCGGTGGCGGAAGCGCGTGCTGGCTGTGGGCGTATGGCTTGTTTTATTGGGCATCGCGCCTGTCTCTTGGGTCGTTCCAGAGCACGTTGCTATACTTCGGCTACTTATTCTTGATTGCTTTGTTCGACTTCCTTGTCACAGGTACGACAGTTCTATGTTCGCAGTTTGCAAACGCGCTAAGAACCTATTACAGGCACCATCGGTTTCTTAGCAGCATACTGGGCTACCAAGAGGCTGTACAGCTCAATACGGATAGACTGAACGCGTGGAAAACAAGGACCGTGACGCCCCTGCACAGGGTAGTAATACTGGCCAACCACATTCATTACATCAATGACATCCAGATACCCCAATTTCCGATGAGCCCGCAGTTGCCACGACACGTTTGTGCCTCCCGTCAAGCATTGTCGGACATCATGCGTCGGATACGGCCAGAACCATACGTTTCTTAGAACCTGCGCTAATGATGACGATGCGTCCATCCAGAAGATCACCCTGCGTAACTGTGCATTGGGCATCCGGCACTGCGGAATTATTGACGTACAGCCCTTTGATCCTGACGAGGTCGCGGGCGGCGCCTACCACAATATGACTCGTCATCCAACATCCGCGATACAGTCAGGTGGCTGTTGCACTTACCGTTGCTGCGTACCAGTCCGTGCGTCGCCGCTAGCTTCACGACTGGGGTCTCGAGGAGCTCGATCGAGGTGCAGAATTTTAGCCGAGGGTCGCTGTGCAGCGCGCGAACTACGTCCTCCGCCTTGATCGAAGAGTAGTCGCTCTCATATAGCAGGCGCGTCACAATCTGTGCCTTATGCACCGCTTCCTCTATGAGCGGGGAGCAATGCATTGGTACAAGGATTCCATACGAGGCTGAATGGCAGGACGTACCGCCATGCACCAACTCCGTGACTTCGCTAGCAAGCAGGCGCTGCGCCGCATGCGCCTCGGGCATTTGCTACAGCAGGTTAGGTGGAGCAACGAAAGAAAGGATGATACGTTCGTACTTGATGATCCATTAAAATTTCCTCGATTCTAGGCAGCGGTAGCAGTGTAAACATCCTGAGGTATTGTCCCACATGCGAATCGGGCACCCGTAGGAAGAACTACGCAAACGGTGAATCCTGAGCTTAGTTTGAAACATGGCATACATACCTGGTAGAAGTCAAAAACACTGGTTACATGCTCATCCAGTGCAACAGCGTTTCCGGCACTCTTCCCGAATTTTTCTCCAGACGGTGTTGTCAGCAGAGGAGTCGTGATCGCGAAAGCCTTCTCCAAGTGCGTCCCGTCTTTTTGTACGTCCGGATTAACCCTGTTGATAAGGTCAATACCAGCAACAATGTTGCCCCACTGATCCGAGCCGCCAACTTGGATGGTGCAGCCCTTGGTCTGGTGCAAGTGCAGGTAGTCGTAAGCTTGCATGAGCTGATACGTGAACTCCGTGAAGGATATTCCTTGCTGAGAGTCCAGCCTCGTTTGCACGCTAATAGACCATTGTCAGCATCCGTGGGCTAGTGCGTTTAAAGCAAACATGCCTCTCTCTGGCCAGCATCGTGTTGACACGCGCATGAATGCCCACTGTTCTGAGGAATTGCAGTAAACCAACGCCGTCAAACCATTCCAAATTATTCAAGACAGTCGGGGGCGGAATTTCTGGTGATTCGACGCGTTTTCTGGCATACGTGATAGCACCGGCAAAGAACCGGTTGAGACTTGCGACAAGGTGGTTGACGTTGGTCCCTACAACGCTAGCCTCCGATAATGGTCGTTCAGTGTTACGTCCAGATGGGTCCCCGACCAGGCCAGTAGCTCCACCTATCTACGTTATGATCAGACAAACGCATATAATCTCCGAACAGCTACGCACCAGAGGAATGACACCATGACCTCTTATATGAAAGTGGAAGAGACACAGTAATGGCAGGAGGTGTCCTACGTGTAGGTACTTTGCGGTTGGGTCAACACCGCCGTAGATGACTTGACGCTTCGTAATTATAGAGCGTAGCTTTTCTGGGCTTCAAAATCTCAATCGTGCAAACAGAACTTGTACGCCTTTACTCACCTGGAAACTTGTGACACCAGCCCTCTACTCTCGAGCTCGCTCAGCACGTCTCCACTTGCATGTATAGAGCGAGTATGGACATGACTAGTGACCAGCGAAGTAAGAGTTCGTCTGTAGGGTGCCCTTCCAGCGAAGAGCTGCCTTAGCATGAGCAATCTCAGCGCAGGGTGGAAAGTGCTCTTGGTCAACACGACTCAGCTCGCCCAAGACCGCATCATCCTGCCGTACGGCTTTGTCCGGCGGATCAATTGATCAATTCAGCGGAATTGATCCGCGGTTACTGGTATAGCACACTGAGCACAGCGAGCTTGTATTGTTCCTTCAATCTCGATTCTCCTCTCTCCTAAACTTTGCACTGACTTCAACGATCTGTAGGTTCTGTGAGTTCAGCAAAGTCTATTGGAGGTCAAGAAACCCCAGAAGCGGTGTGTATGTCCTGTGCGAGCCTTCAGCTTGACATGCTGATCTTCGCAGTAAAACAACGCTTCGGTTCAACCGGATCGCGACAAGACACTTCGCGCCACATACATTTTGCTGGCTCTGCAGAAGACAAGCATCTCTCTGGATCCGTGTAGGACCTATAACTGGAGCTCTGTCCCGACATATCGATCACTGCATTAAGGAAATTAAACCTCGATGACTATTCCACCTTCCCCTTCCAACTTTCAGTTCGCTACCATCGGCGCGCAAGGACTTCTGAAAAGACTCGCATCCGCGGATTCGATTGTCGAGCCAGACGTCGATATGGCAGCACCGCCTTCCCCTTCGCCTCCACCGCCAGCAGCTGCGTATCCTGAGGTCTCGGAGTACAAGCCAGGGCGTCTTTCTTTGTTGGCACGGATGGCAGAAGCGCAAACGTTGAATGAGGCGAGTCACCCTAGCTCCCATCCGTCCGGTGCTCCGGCAGCCACACTCTCGCAACCACACGCGTCTAGATCTACGCAATTCGAACTGTTCTCAAACGCGCTGAAGTCGAGCCATGGTGGTGCCTTGCCTCGGACGACCGCATCTGTGAACTCTTCTGAACCTACCAGCTTCTATTTCAATGCCATCGCGAGTGGGAAGCATGACGCGAACCCTGGGCCCACTCCAAGTTCCTCCCATACATCCCTTTCGGAATCCAAGACGACCACCAATGGTGCCGGACAAAGTCCCCATTTATCCACTATGCTTAGCGGCGCTACCGTGAGCAGAGAGCAGAGGTCTGCTGATGCACCTTCACGGCCTCCGGATCAGCTCTTCAACCCTCGCCCATCCCAAATATATACCTCTCCTGCTCCTTCTCCAGCAGAGCTTTACCGCACCATGAAAGAACATCGCGAAGCCGAAAGCGAACTCGGGGAGATACGCCTCCTGCGAAACCGTGTCCTGGACGAGTATAAAGAGTCTCGTCGTCGCCGTGACGAGGTTATGCATGCGCTGGAACGCGAGCAGGAGCAGATGAGCAAGTTGGTATCCGTTTCTGAAGAATGGTTCGAGAAAGCGGAGCACCTTCTGGAGACTCACACGAAGAAGCTCGCAGAAGGTAGCGCCGCCATCGAAAAACTCGTACAGGAGGAACAAGAGCGCGAGCGTGCGGCACGGGAGCAGGAAGCGGAAGCGGAGAGGGCCGAAGCTCGAGCTGTTGAAGCCGCTCGTGCCGAAGCGTTGGCGAGGGAGCAGCAAGAGGCGGAAGCACGCGAGGCAGAAGAACAAGCTCGAGCTCGTGAAGAAGCTGAGGCATTGGCCGCCCGTGAGCTGGAAACGCGTCGCGAGCAGGAATGTTTGGAAGCTGAGGCGCGTGAGCGTGAGCGTTCGAAGGCAGAAGCAGAGAAGGCAGAGGCAGAGGCCAGCGTGCGCGCTGACACAGAGCGGGCCAGGAAAGAAGTTGATCAAGCAGCAGCACAAGCCAGGGCTCGGGAGGAGGAAGGGCGGGCAAGGGCAGAAGCCGCCAGGGGAGAATTGCGGAGGCAGCAGAAGCTGCCAGAACGAAAGACCTGGAGGAACGTTTGCGGACGGAACATAAGTTTAGGGTGTGGAAGTCGCGAGGAGCGGGCGACTCAGCTACCCCTCAGTTCGCCCAGCACCTTGCGATACCGCCGAACCAACGGCGGGAGCAATCCAATGGAATCCGTGAGCCAAGCGATTCAGTTCGTCCACCGTCTGTTGGCGAGGTTAGGCCGGCACCTCTCGTTTCAAAGCAAGACGCCGACGTCGCCGACACGCGAAACGCGTTGCATCCTGATGGCCCTGCGAAACAAGAAGAGCCCGCAGATGGCGACGCTACGCGGAGTTTTCAGGAGGAGCAGCTCAGGGCTCAGATCCTGGAGAAGAAAAGGCATGTCGCCGCTCACTCGGTTTCCCCAGCAGCATCTGTGCCTCTTACCACGACACCGAATCCCACATCGCCAGCATCCCAGCGAATCCTCCCGAAAGGGTTATCCACGGGGAACGTCAAAATCAACCGGTCTAGAAAAGAGGAAACAGTTTTGTACGTTCAACCCAAAGCACAGATAATTGGGCAGCCCGAAGCCCCTCGGGTGCCATCGCATTCGCCGGTGCCATCAGCGCTGCCAGCGACGCCGCAAGGTAAGAAAGCACGAAAGAAGAACAAGGACAAACCTGCGGTGAAACCTGAGCCCAGTCCGGCTCCGTCTCTCGATGCGAACTTCTCGGCTCATGCTCAGCCAATCTCCCAACCGCAATCAGCAGTGCCGTCAGCGGCACCCAGTATCGTATCATCCCCGCTGTGCGCCCTCAGGGGCTACCGGCAGGTCCTTTGGTCCACGCTTTACCCCTGAACCCTACCGGAAACTCACCGCCTCCCCGCGAAAGCGCGAATAACGCCGACAAGACTCAGCAACAGGCTAGAGTTACCTCGAATCACGGCGGTCGCTCTGCGCAAGCTGCAGGTCCGTCGAGTATTCAGGGTCAGCCAGCCCCACAACCCGCAACCGGTCAGGACCGCGTGGAAGGCAGTAATGCTTCTGTGGATAGCGGTAACACACCCCCGCGAGCACTGACTCTGGTACACGTATCACTTCCTAACCTTACGGATGTGGACGCTCTCCAATATCCCTACACGTCTGCAGATGACGAGGCATGGCTTGTCGCCGCTCCAGACCCTGTAGACGTCTATTACGCCGTTTCTCGTGGCCCAACGCCGCCAGAGGCGCAGGCGGAGTCGGACCATTACTCGCCTACCCATCACCATTCCGGTGATAGGCACTACGAACCAGGATATTCTCCCCCACCATCGCTTCGGGAGTCCCTCTCACCTCCAAGGAAAAGGGCTCGTGAGGACGAAGACCTGTCTCCGCCGTCTCGTCGCCCGCGATACGGGGATCAATCTTATAGCGGTCGGCAAAATCGTTCTCCTTCCCCAGTGAGACGCGATCGGGAGATTTCGAGGGAAGGGCAACGGGCGGTGGATTTCGGCCGCGAACGTTCGAGAGAAAAGCAATGGGCTATGAACCTGCCACGCGAAAGGTCAAGAGAAAGATTCCAGTTGGAACGGGAGAGGTCAAGAGAACGACAGCGGATCCGGGTGCAGGAGCGGGAAAGGCCGATGGCAAGACAACGAGCGTTCTCTCCGCCTCCGCCTCTTCCTGAACGCAACCGTTCTCCTGTTCGTGTCCCTCCATGGCCTGCTCCGAACACCTATCGCCCCAGTCTTCCCGCGGGTGAGCGATAGGTCACCAGTCCGCAGAACATGGCCGCCTCGCGAGAATGACCCACCGCCCCCCTACGAGCGCAGGCGAGGCCACCCAGACACCGTGGGTTTTGAAGACCGCCGCAGGACAGACAATGTAAATTCACGACCAGCGAATAGTTATCGCCCGCAGACGCCTCCGCACGGCATCCAGCCGACCATCCACGCGACACCTCTTGCGGACAGGCTAACTCGCGATGAGTCTGGGCTACTGTCTCGCATAAGCGATGCACCGGCATCGGCAAATTTGCCTCCTCGTCCTCCTGTCAGTACCAGGGGCCACGGTAGGCCGCACGGAGCTCCTGGGAGGGGTGCCGCCCAAGCGGCTGCGAGAGGGCGCGGGGCGAAACGAGGTCGTGGTAGTGCTCCAAGGGGAACACTGGAGTCTCGTATTGATATGTGAGTATACATGGAGTGGGTGATTCTGATGTTTCTTCAGATGTTTGTCATGTCGCATATTTCTGGCTATTCTTGTCATCATCGAACTGTCTAGTCTTTCAAACTTGATGCTCTGCTCTGCTTTTTCGGATACCGCTTTCCTAAGGTGGGCAACACATAGATATGTATCTTAATAATTCCGAGGTCTCCTATGGACATAAACCATGCGCGGATACGGAGGGTATGAATTATGCAGATAAATATTCAAGGGGTCGCAAGCGGGTACACTCAAAAATCCAGATACATGCTAGTACTATGCTACAGTCACCTACACCAATTTGAATGCCTAACTGGCGCCGCAGATGGAAAGTTCGCGCATCTCTTGCAACACGCCCTCAACCTGACATTTGCTCATTAGCGGCGGGAAATTTTGGATGACGAGTACTAGCTATTCTCACCTGAGCGTCGAGCTGGCCTGCTGCGTAATCGTCTCGGACGCTGTCTGCAAAGTATCTAAATGACAATCGTCAATTAGGTCATAACCGACTAATATTCGCTCATACCGCTGTACGCCACCCAGCTTCTCGTAACCTTCTTCAGCGAACTTGCATTGCATCCGAATCATAGCCTCGAAGCTCGGATCGAAGAAGGGAACTCGCAGTTCGAGTAACTGAGGGAGCTCTGCAATGAGCTGGTCATTGAGCAGGTCGAACACTTCCTTCGCATCGTCATGTTCTTGTTGGGCCTGTCGGATGGGTATCAGTGTCAAGATGCCCGAGGTGCAATCGAGTGAGCAAACCTTGGGGAGCTTGGTCGGGTCTTCACTCGGCTTGGCGATGAGCTTGTTCAGTCTGCTGCGCGCCGCGTCGTAGTCGAGGAGCTGGAGATGCCAGGGTTCAATATATTTCAACATTCTATACAAGTAACGAAGGTTACACACCTTCTTGTTGCGCTTGGCGATATGTTCATTCACGACCGGAAAATACGCGTTCATCTTGCCTAATGGTTCCATGATCGTCTGCCTGTAAGGAGCTTCCTGCCATGAACGTGGTCAGCGGTCCAATGCCTCATGGCCCATCAGCTGGGTAGCCCGCACCATTTCGCGTGTAATACCCGTGTCCAGCTCCTCAACTGCCGCCTTGTATGCATGCGCAGCCATGGCTCCCTCTGAGGTCTTGTCGGCGGCACCGTAGAAGACGTCGATGGTATCTGCCAGGCGAGCTTGCGTAGCGGTCATAGCTAGTGGTGCCTGGAGTTGAATGAGAGGTATAGATGTTGAGATAGTACTTGCGTACCCTTCATGGCATCCATGTATGCCTTACTGTCCTTCTGCAATGCTTGGCATTCCTTCTCGTAGCTAGTTGGGGGTCTATCAACGAGCGAGCACATGTCAAATATACCACGGAACTCACGTCTTGTACTTCACTTCCTCGTCAGCAAACTCGCGGTCAATGGTACGTTCAATCTGACCCGTCTTTTGCAGAAGCTAGACGGCCATCACGGTGAGCATCATACGGCGCAGTGCAGAGCGGCACTATAGCCTAGTTGACGTACGGTGGTCCCTGCACGGTTCACAGACTTCTTGAAGCTATATGACGGACATTAGTCTTTGCGGACATAGTCAGATACCAGCATACCCAGCCCAACTCATCTTGCGGTAGGTGATGCGAGTGCGGTGTGCGGTGGATGTCGATGAAGCAGTAGTAGAGGATATTGGGCGTTAAGCTTCACAGCGGCGCCTCACCTGATGATGGATGACATAATACTCGTCAACTAATTCAGACGCTTAGAATATATAGCTGGCTAAACGACCAGACTCTTCATTCGGAAGAATCGGAACCACAGGCATATGCCATAGGTAGCTTTATGTCGTGTAAAACATGCGTACAACCTCGCGAAAGAAATTATCCAAGAAGATATGACGTAGAATACTGGGAAACATAGACAAGCAAACGATGCAAATAAGTACCTGAGTACACCAGAAAGTCACGCTCGTTGACTCTGACTCGGATCTGTTGCTCTGATTGAGCTCTAAGTTCTGATGTCCGTACAAAGGGGATGAAGGTTGAGCGTACAGTGCGGGATGGTCAATGCGACTTCTGGAAGTCCCTACGGATAACTAGTACTGTCAAAAACGCGTCGTGAATGCTCCGCCACCCAGAGTGGAGCCGCCAAACAAGAGCAGACCAGGCTCAACCCCTTGTGAACGCCGCACCCACTCAAGTGGCCGATATTTCGGAGTAATATTGCATTCTTACGTCCACTGCCATACACTAACCATGTTCAGCTGCTTGCTTGTCGCTGGCATGGAGGGGTACCTAATTAGGTACTGACTTCGCCAGAATAGGAAGGTCTTGTTAACAATGCGCGGCGGACCTTTCTTTTTGCGGCCGACAGTCGCACCTCAGAAATGACAATATGGGCGAAGCATCCAATGATGGAATGTCATGAGATGACTTTGTGGTAAAGAGAAGCCGTGGTGTTATTTGATACCTGGAGAACTCGGACTGGGTAGGCAGCGCGCGTCGTGGGCGGCTTTCAGACCATCACGGCGTAGTCCTGTTCTTGGCATCCTCGGTGGTAAGAACGTGAGCGTCGCATGGTTGGCTTTGCCGCCGCAAAAGAGGATTGCTTCGAGCGACGCCAGATCCATGGTCGAGGTCGGAGGCGCGCGCTGGATTGGGCACGGTGTTTCAGATACACGTGGTAACGCTTTGTCCCCGATCCGGGAGGTCTGGCGTGACTCCTGGTCACTGGCGTGACATGCTGTTTCTTGCGACGGTGGCTGCAGAGCTCAACTTCGCTTCCTCCATGTCCTTGTCGTCTTGCCTTTCGCACCTCTCTCGCTAGCAGCAACCCTGTGCAGTGTCTGGCACCAAACACCCGCCGTCGGTTTTACTCGACCTACTCGCGCGGACAGGCTCTGAGTCTTCGGCCCTCAATGCTACTATCAAAACACGAGCGACCTCCGGAAAGTGTATCTGCTTCATCTCATAACTCGTCTTCCATATCATACCGTCGAACAAGTATTCCGTCCATAACTCCTGTTCTCGTCTTACCCGTCGCAAGCTCCAGTAATCTGTCTTCTCCACGTAGAGCATCACTAGCGCCGCTTGACCCCCAAGTAGCGGCCAATATGTCTTTCAACGACAAATTGTCGCCTCCTCCGAGCTCAGCCTCCTCATTCAACACGTATTCATCCTCCGACTCGAGCATGGATGTGGATCGCACCCTGGAAACTGCGCGATCTCTCATAGGCCGGCCAATTATGAACCGGTCACAGGAGGAGGATCCAAGCACCAGTCCACAGTCGTTGAGAAAGCGTTCGCTCTCGGGGCAGTACGTGGATGAATTCTTATATGCTGTGATTATTGGCGAAAATGCTCATGTCTTCTCCGTTCGGACCGCTCAGTGGCAACGTCGTACGAGCATCGCCATATCCGCATCCGCGGGTGACCCAACGACGGCCCAGTACCACACCCTCAACCAATGATCCTCGAAGGCCTTCTCTTCCCAACATTCAGCACCCCAGCACCACTTCCTCCGGCCTTCGTGTACCGTCCCCTACACTTCACGGTAATTCAGGCGCCGAGTACCCCACCCATTCGTCACCAACACACCCGCACAGCGAAGATATTTACTCTGGCTTGTCTACATTTACCTTTGGCGCAGCTCGACCGCTACCTTCTCCTCATGCTTCAGACACGTCTGACTTGATTAGCCCGCTTACCCGTGTCTCGGGTACCGGTAGCGCGGATCGCACTCCTCGGCCGTCCATATCCAGCACGTCTAGCGGGAGGCGCAAGTCTCGTACCACTAAGATGCCTGACCCAGATGACGGCGATGACGAGTATGAAGACGAAGACGAGCGGGTGCGGGGAAAGACTCGGTCGAAGATGAGGGCTATCGACGACGGCTCCAGACGACCTTCGCTGCCGACCAACACCTACATGCCGGTCGTCTCGACATCTAGTCCACCGCCCGTCCCTTCTTCCTCCCATTCACAGCTTGAGCTTTCTCCAGGAGGTAGCTCGGCTTCGGACAGCGCCTTTGATGAGTCTGAGGCAGATCCAGACGATGGAGACGTTGCTGAGTTTGATACGGATGTCGAGTTGGATCTACCGCACGGTCCTGGGCGCATGTCGGCACACGACCCTCCGCTTTCCGACACTGCGTCTCAACATACATTTGGAGCCGGAAGCTTCGACCATTTTGGTTCAGACTCGTTCAACAGAGAGGATGGCATGAGCGACGAGGAGGGAGAAGGTGGGGCGAACTCTCCTGTTATATTCACACGGGACCAGAATGACGAAGCGTTTGACGACGGCGATCGTCCTCTGCCATCGTTGGCTACTCAGCGGCCGGTTAACGTACCTTGGGAAATCTCGACGGCGAACGCATGGGAGGGCAGCTCTGGGCACCGAGATAGGGAGGACAGTACTTCAACGGTGGTCGACAGAAGGTGGAACAGAAGCGTCGACGATGATTTAACTGCAAGTTCCATGTATCCCGATGTCCAGGCCGCCAACCAGCAACAAATGCGCGCCGATTTCAGCCCTATTGACCCAACCGACGCCAGTCCTGCGCAGGAGACTGAATTCAACTACGGTGGTTATGACATTGACTATATCCTCGGCTCACAACCAGACAGCACCCATCGCAAGTCTTGGTCCTCAGGCGCGCCATCGTACATCCAGGGTGGCATTCGAGCTGAGTCCGGTGAACCTGGTGGACTGGGCGCCGCTTGGGACGCGGCGTTTCGTGGCTCGCGACGGCCAAGTACCGCTACTGTGAACAGCGGCGACGATCTATTCAGCCGGCAAGTCAGACATTGGGACCCGGACTACGGAACACGCAAGGGCGACTGGAGCTTCAAGAAGGAGTCAACGGACGGACGTGGCCCGCACCGAATGCCACTCGCCACTGCTGTCGCGGCAGCAACGTCGGATCCGAGCAGTAACACGATGCAACCAGGGACTCAGGAGCTTTGGAGACAGGCCTACATAGGGCGGTTCAAAGTCGATAGACTAAAGATGGGTCGTGAGTACCATTATATTACCAACCCTTTAAAACCACCACTAACCGGTCGTACAGCGGACCAGCCCTCCAAAGCCCCTCAGCAGCGTCTGAACGTGCGGCATATCCATGATCCTTACTCGAAAGGGAATAAAAACGGCGGACCAGGTTCTGTCATACACAAGCATTCTCGCGCCGTCGCTTTCTCGATCTTCCGGAATCATGCGCTCTTCAGTCGGGTTAAGGGTCAGCGCACTACGCCGATGCATACAAGCAGCAGTATATTGCTTGCCAACAAAAAGGTCCAAGAGCAGTATACTAGCACCCGCACGACCAGCAGGTTGAACTCTCATGGGCTATTGGAGGATGTTGGAACCCTTGGCGCGTCCAGCTATTCCCAGTCACGGACCATGATATCCAGCAACGCCTCCGCGCGAAGCCGGCCATCCACCCCTCAGGCTCATCAAGATGGTTCGCAAAGCGAAGGCTATGTGAGCGACAGGCACGGACAACCGTCTGACGGGTCGTCTCGGACGGCGGTGGACAGCTCCTCCCAGTCAGGCACGCCACCTCCTGCTGTGCTGCCGAAGACAGTGGGCAGCATCCACAGCACCAGCAAGTCATCGTCCAGCATCGACACCACCGAGTCTACGTCGCAGTCTGCGGACAGCCAAAGCTCCGCCTCGTACGGTAACGAGCCGGGACCCTCCACCGATCGGACTTCGGCTGTCTTCAGCCACTCTGTCACGTCTCAAAATCAAAGCAGACGGGGTTCCGTGGAGATGGACGACGAAGAGTCACCGCCGCGGACGTCGCACGCCGAAGCATTCGCCACCGTCGACTCGAGCTATTTGGAGCACATGCGTGGTCGTTCTGACCGTCGCCACACCGAGGAACAGTCTTCTCACGGGTTAGTCGGTGCACTTCGTCGCAGGCTTCTGGGATCCGCGAAGGGTGGCTCCAAGGTTCAATCCACCGCACCACCCGCAGTCGCCCGCGAAGGCAACTACACACCGCCCTGGCTCACGATGGCCCCACGGTCCAAGCAAGAGGAGCGCGAGCGGGTTATCCAGAACTTGAATGAGTCTTTCAAGGATGTTGGCTTGCTGCCGACGGCTCGCATTAACAAACTGGCTTCTTCTTCGAAGACGAGGCGTAACAGGCATCCCAACACTACCAACATCTTCGAGAAAGTCCCTGCCGAGTCGCTGTACATGCTGTTACCGCTGTGGCCTGGGGAGACCGATCCGACTTCGAGCGAGACGCGGGAAGACCCAGCTTCGTATGTGGTCCCGGTCGAAGAACGCCAGTATCTCTTGGTGTATTATGTGCCGTTCGAGGAGGACCGGTCGCAGGGCAAGAAACCAGACACGCAGAAGAAGCGTGCGCGAGCCGACACTCGTTCTCTGGCCGCTGCCTCGTCGGTCGCCGTCAACGACCGCATCATTGCGCTGAGAGCCTTCAAAGCGGTCGCTCGCCTTGTGTCCTACGCCGACTTGCGAGAGACCGGCGTACGAGTTCCTTCGCTCGGTCTGTCCGTGACGGGGCCTCTCAAGGAAGCAACCACGTATCTCCCGCCGCCGTCTATCCGCGAGCAACGTCTGGACGATATTGTCATTGGCGTCTGCTACTCCCGACAGCTAGGCATGGAATTCGTCCCGGAAGGCCTCCAAAAGCTGGGGCTGTGTATGCCCGTGGACACGCCCGCTCCGCCGAAAATCTCTTCAAGCGAAGTGGATGACGAGGAGGAGACCATTGTCGTTTTGACCCCCATCGGCCGGGCGGCCGTTGAGATGGCCTGGTTGGGCTGCATGGCGGTGACTAGTTTCGGTTCCATATGATGAACACGCAGAATTTATGACCTTTACTGTATCCACAACCCACAATTATTCTTCCGACACGCTCGCACTCCTCTCCACGCTCGCAACATTCCATGCTCGTCGTCCATACCCTCAATCTTGTATACATCTGCCCGACGTCATCTGTAAATATTTCTTTATCTTGTAGCTAGCTCGTGGCAGGAGTAGACTTTCGCTGTATTTTTGGATTTTTTTTACATGTCAATGTATCCCTCAGCTATCCTTACAGATTCTCGTACGCCGTCAGCGCATTCGACCTTACCACAAAAAGCACCAGAGCGATCACCGTGGAGAACATCGACGGCGCCGGCAAGAACTTATGTGACCTCCGCGCGAGAGGAACACTGGGAAGGTCCGCGATAAGATGCACGGTAATGCGCTATGGGAACAAACAAAAACCAGGAGAATACGACAAGAATTATGGTACAATAGTGAACCCTTCGCATTATGGCAAAATGCCATCGTACTGTAGACATTACGACCGCGGGGCGTGTCTGTGACGTGTAGCTTCTAGATAGAGCAGGGAAGAGTATATACGAATAATCTTAGAGCGATTGCTTAGAACCAGGGAAGTATCTGCGCAGGCCTGAAGGGTGATTGGCACGCAACGACTTGATAGCAGCATCGCGTGCGTAGTGGATTCGGAACGAGAGTTGCTGAAGCGCAGCCTTCACGCGAGAACGATCCAAGTGCGCGGCGCGCGTGTCCACTACAAACACAACATCAAAATATACTCCCGTCGAACGTCGAGGAGGATCTTACCGATTTTGCCATGAATGAGGTTGAGACACTCTTGGACACGCTCAAGTTCTGTCTTGCGTTTTTCTGGGAGACGCCGGGGAGGCACCTTCTAGCGTTGGCAGCGAACTGGACGATAGCAACGTTCTCTTCTCCTCCCGCACATACTCCGGCACGTCGTTGAAGGTGGCATTGAGGATCTCGACGTAACAGTCAAGATCGTCGAAATAGTCATCCTTTTCCGCACCGCTGACGACGTCGAACATAGCTTCTGACCCGGTTGCGGGGGACAGCATCTCGATCGTCGGCTGCAGGTTCGGAAGCGACGCATAGGGCTGCTGGATAAGAACATTTCCACCCAGCAGGAACCCCTGAGAGAGCCACCTTGCGACACGGGTGATCGAAGGGCAGCTACCGCTGAAGAAGCTCAGCAAGAGTGCCTTGCAGTGCGGGGCGAGGAATTCTGCGTAGTGGAGGATTCTACGGCACAGTTCAGGTTCCTGAAGGACAAAGCGGATAAGAATTTCTGTGTACGGCCGCACGGCTGTGAACGCACCACGGAGGAGTGGCCACTCGAAGAGCTCGGGGTGCGAGAACCGATAATGTCGACAGTGAGCATGATCTCTGTTCGAAGTGATGTGCTGGTGTACGGATCCAGGCCGACAAGTACGATTGCTAAAATCAAGCTGGCGGCTTCATCTGCAAGTACACAACCATTTCTAGAGGTAACAAGGGTTTGGGATTCTATATTTCAGATGGAAAGACTGTGACCTACTCCGCGAAGGACTTCACGACTTCGACTAGGCGAGACGTCATGTCGGCTCGGGAGTCAATGGGATCGCACATCTTGTGATTGGGAGCTTCGGATGCTAGACCGCACGGCTGCATAACATCGAGCTTGGCTCCTAGGCTGAGGAGGAACGACGCAACTGGCGTCGACAAGGCAACTTGGGTTGTGAGCCTGGGTGACAGCGCGAGCAAACTCTCGTAGCTCCTTTGCCTGACGAAGTGGTCATCACAGACCGCTGTTGATATTTCGTGATCAGCGATTGCCATTGACTGAGAAAACTGTTAACGTACCCAAAGAGAAGAGCCATGCAACAACTCCAGGTATATGCGCTGCTTGCGACCTGAAAAGAAAATGTTTGTTGAGGAAGCGAGGCAGCCGGCCGGCATCTGGAAGGTGACCGACGGTCAGTGGCAAATCAAGACAAGAGTCCATACAAAATACACTGACCTTCGCTAGTAAGCACGTTCTGCAGGGTCTGAAGAACTGGATCACTATTCACCTCCCGCTTGGCGAAGGGCAAGCGAGGCAAAGAGGTTGCATCTTGATCTACACTATCCTCTGAAGCATCCTCCCAAAGCGGAACGCCTTTCACCTTCTTCTTCTTGCTGCCTCGAAGAAGCCAACCCTTACGGTCGGTGTCCAAGATTTTGCCCACTGCCTCGCCCTCTTTGTCTCCGAGATGCTTCGTCGCCTCTTTGATATCCAACTCGTTCTCTACGTCCTCCTCATCCTCATCGTCGTCAAGCACAGAGGTTGCGGACTGCCCTGGCTGCCGATGAGTGTGCTGGCCAAGGAGCCTCATCGCAGCACCTTCGTCGTTCCACATCGCGTCCTCGTCCTCTTCCTCGTCCATCTCTTCCCGCATCTTGCCCTTGTTCTTGGCGACGGCCTCCTGCGCCAGAGCTGCTTCCGCGCGACGCAGCCCCTCTATGCCCTCTCCCCGCTTCTCGGCCTTCTTCTTCTCATTCAGCAGTTTGTCCAAGGGGTTAACGACTTTCTTCTTGGGAGCTGCACGGACCGCGGGACGAAGCGCGTCGTCACTACCTTGGGAAGTCGAGCGAAGCTTCTCCCCTGGGGAGCGGCGGCGCAGATTGTAGCGGGTAGACGGGCCAGGATCTGGGTGTTCTGAGTTCTCTCTAGTGCGTGGAGATGAAAGCAAAGCTGAAAGGGGTGACGACGGTGGCGGGGCGCCCTTCTGCGTAGGTGGTGTTTGAGCACTACGGATTTGATCAGCCACACACAACACATTTACTGAAATTTATGGGACATACCGTGACTTGAAAGGATTGAAGTCCAGAGACTCGTCGTCGTCACTGCTGATATTATCGTTAAACGTCTCGTCCTCGGAGATGTGCTCTCGCGCCTTCCTGGCTGCCTCTGCTTTCACTCTTTCGATAAGCAGTGCGGTCTTCGACGCGGTGTCAAGAGCCACAGGGTAGGGGGGAAGAGCAGGAGCGAGCTCGGCAGGTGGCGGTGTGGACGGCCGCATGTCTGTTTCCCATAGGTCGGGCTCGGTCAGTGGAGACGATGCGGATGTAGGCGGTGGAGACTGTCTCGTAACGTTTGTAGATGAGGGAAGAGTGGCTAAAGTGGCCAAAGAGGAGTTTAACGGGATGAGCTGTTGACTGACTTCAGACTCGGATTCGGTCTGTGAATGTAATGGTGCAGTAGGTTCGGGGGCAAGAAGTAACTCGGCGGACTCGGTCATATCAATGTCCATGCCAGCATCATCTTGTCCTGGCAGAGCGGAAGGTTCAACGGGAGCAGGCGACAGTCCGGTCGGGGACGTCAAGGGATAGTCGGAGGTTGGAGGTGACTGTTCATAGTTAGCCGTAACAACCACTGTCTCCCTTCTCCACCTCTTCACATTTTCCTTGATTTCTTTGTGATCCTTCGCCACAGCCTTGGGCATAACGAGTTCTTGCTCGTCGGACAAGCTGCTCGGAACCTCTTCCTCATCCGCGTCCTCGCCTGAGAGGTTGGTCAAGCCTATTGGCTCCCGTGGCGTGATCTTGCGTCGCTTAGACGAGGTTGAGCGACCACTAGGACTGGAGGGAGTATGGTCATGCGGAGCAGCCTTGTTATATTTCGAGGGAGAGGCTAGGACCTTCGGCGCAGGAGCGCGAGTATATGCAGCATTCAAGGAAGTGGGGTCTGGCTTGTACATGACACCGTCATTAGAGTCTGAGTCGTCCCAAGTCAGCTTGCGCTTCTGTCGCGGTTTGAGAGGTACCGCCGTTGAGGCTCCTGGCTGCACGCGTCGCTTGACCGTCGTCTTCGCGGTCGAGGTTTGCGCCTGACGTATAGTTGCAGGTTTCTTAACCGAGCCAGAAGCCTTGGAAGTAGAAGTAGTGGCGGCCTTAGTGGCCTTCGACTTTGTGGGTGCTTTGCTAGTACCGACGACCTCAACTGAACTGCTGTTGGTATCGTCGGATACGGAGATGTGCGACCTGTTCACACCAGTGTAGACAGGTTCGTCTGCAGAGCCAGAAGACACCGAAACAGCGGTTGCAGTCGTTGGATGGATGACCCTTCGCGTCGTTGGTTTCTTGCTTGTCTTGGGCATATCCGTCTGCGATGGCCCTGGCTGCGACGACGACGGCTGCGAGGAAAGTGGTTGAGAGGATGAAGGGTTGCCTGTTGAAGACCTGCGAGCAAAAAGTCGGTGACCTTGCGGTTACCTTTGTCGGTCTTCCCGATTGTTTTGCTCATCGCGTGCGACGATGACGACGACAAAAGAGGAGTAAATGAGGAAGCCACTCGCGAGCTGTGACGCGCGCCGGTTGATTTTGGCCGAGTCACGTGTGACGTGCTGTGACTCTCGCGCCCGTCACCCGTCGCGGCGACCCCGTGTACCAGCATGCTCATTCGGCGAGGACAACTGGCACTCCGTTCCGCTTAGCAGCCATTGCATACCACCCACCCGCGAGCCCGAACTCGTACAGCCATATTGAGTCGCTCTGGGTTGTCAACTAATATATATTTAGGATTGGTAGAGACTATATACTCATATACATGACATGCGTATGCGCCATGCCCAGCGACAGCATATCATCAGCTCGGTGTGTCTCACAATACACTACGAACCCAGAGTGAAGGCTTACGGGATGACCTCTCAACAGCTCGAACGAATCCTGTACCAACTGCACACCGTTTCTTTCCTACTCTCCCCGACACTGCTGCCCTACATATGTCGGACGATGTTCCAGTTCTTGTTCGCACGACCGCGGGACATGGACCCCAGGATGTCTCTACGCTTCTGGATCATCCTCGTCTTCATCTTCAACGTTGGCAGCGTATGGGAACATGCGACAGAAGGGGCGACAAAGGGCAGGTCGGTCATACTGGACTTCGTTGGACCAGGTATGTTGCACGCCCCTTCGTCTGCACCGACATTCATGATACCATGCATCGCCTTTAGGATGGGACCCTACGAAACTGCACCTGCTGGCCCTCGACTTCGCAATTGTTATCCTCAATATTATCCTTGCAACCATCTCCTACGAGACATCGCTACAGTCCGCGATGCCGACGGACACTCCCGACCCTCTCCTTCCGTTACCTCCGCCATCCACACCTTCAACACCTATCTTCTTCAACGACGAGGACAATGACAAACTGCTCGAGTCAACGGCTGAATCCCCCTACGTCCTCGACCTCCGGCTGTCTCAGATAGTATGCAGGATTCGGCATACGGCCCCCCGCCACCTGAGCGT
The DNA here is from genome assembly GCA_024811115.1 of Terana coerulea. Taxonomy (NCBI): domain Eukaryota; kingdom Fungi; phylum Basidiomycota; class Agaricomycetes; order Polyporales; family Phanerochaetaceae; genus Terana; species Terana coerulea. The sequence goes on from JAKOGH010000783.1 coordinate 180,139, forward strand.
GAAATTTCCGCGGAAGACCTCCTTCCTTTGCCCAATACTACTCCGTGGCAACTGACCAATACCTTGCAAATCTTGATGCGAGCGAGGGAGCGGGCGAGACAGCGGGCGAGGTCAGAGGCAGATGCTCGACGAGAGCAAGAAGGTGGCAGTACTAGTACTGAGCGTCGGACAGTTCCTGGTGGCCTCGATCCTACTTAATTAATCTAATAATGTTGGAATTCATATCGTAATGCATGTTTGGACCATGTCACTTGCTAGGATACCATTATTCACCACTTGCGCTTCATCTTGTAAGAAGTGAGTCCTTCCTCGTAGTAAGTGTTCTAGACTTCGACTTACAGCTTGTTGCAAGCATGCTCCGAACTTCGCAAACTCCTCCTTGCAGGCGTCCTTCCTCACGTCTGTATAAGTTGCCAGAATGCACTTTCCGTAGACTGATGCTTGCGAAGCGCAAGTTGTGGTGGAATGGAGTGCGAGTCGACGAAGAGGCGTGGTCGCTGTGGTGCCCGTAGCTTGCATTCGTTCGGAAGGAAGTGACGAGAAGATGAGAAGGTTGAGTTGGCACAGGCGTTGACCGGATAGCACAGAGCTCGGGATGTGGTTGAACGAACCCACCAGTCATCGAGAGTTTCAACGCTATTATACAGCGACGTCAGAGGCTGCTGAAAGCGCCCTTTCCACGTGGGCGTCGGCCGTGTGTGGGCGCCTCCTCCCTACTTCCGGTCTCGCGTTGCGTTGGACTGAGCTTGCTCTTCATCTACTTACGACATCGCTTTTTGGCGAACCATATAGCGACCCCCTTCGCGCTGCATCTCGATGGAGAACTAATTACGACACATATTTCTGAGTAACAAGATACCCACTACTACTCCGGCTTGAATACCCAGCAACTGGCCCCTCTCCTCGCCCGCAACAATCATGCTCAATTATAAGCTCCTAATTGTCTGCATTTGTATCGTTATTGCATTAACTTTATATCTCTTCTATTGGAATCGTTTTGTTGGCTTTGTCATCGGTCGTATTTTGCGACTGCTCTCTTGGAACCAAGGAGAATCCAGCATCTGGGTGGAAATAGGTGAGCCTGGCCACTTTCGACCGTGTTCATGTCGTCTATAACACGCTGTTAGGCTCTATTCACTTTTCTATTCTTACTGGGAGAATACTTGTCAAAGACGTCGCATATCACTCCAGCAACCAAACCATACGGATTGTGAAGGGTCAGATTAGTTGGCGGTACTGGATTCGCGTCCCTGCAGGCGAAGACGACCTTAGTCATGCTCGAGTAGTTGGAGAGGATCTTGGTGGTACGCTGGCAGCATTCTGAATAATTTATCGAACCTGACCATCTTTATGGATACTTAGTGAATTCACAGAAAGCGCCTCTTTCCTGTCGACTGCATATCTCGCTGCAAGGCCTTGAATGGTTTATATACAACAAAACCGCAGCGTATGACGGCATTGTTTCTGCTATGGAGTCCAATTTCAGCCATGAAACAGAAGTACCTCAGCAACGAAGAAGCGGCGATGGTGTAGGCTCTCTGCGCAAGATCTTCAGCTGGACCTCGGTCATACCGGATTGTATGTTCTGAAGTGTCATGACCTGACCTGCGCTAATTGCGCATGCAGCAACCCATCTTGGCCCTCCTGTTTCTCTCGTTTCTTCAATTTACAGTCGGACCCCGCATATAGTCAAGGATCTCGCGTATAAACTCAAACGGCAGCTGCCTAACCTGGATCCCAAGGACCTGTTACCCCTCGGTATCGAAGTTTCGAAAGGCGCTGTTATCATTGGCAATGCCTCCACCCCGAATCTGTTGGTCGCTGAATTTCGCAGCACAAGGGGAACCTACGGCATAGTTTCTGTAATGCGCCCGTTCTCAACCTGCAACGTGGGTAGCTAGCTCACAAGTACTTATGTTTTAGGCTCGTTCAAAGTACGATCAGTACAAGCAGATGCTGAACCTTGCCTTCCAACATGCCTCGGTCTCCTTGTCGAAAACAAGCATCATGAAGGCTCGATGGTATCTACTGGGGAAAAGCTGCATAGCGGCGTACAAGAAGCGACCGACCATCCTTTGCGCACTTTCTCTTACCTCCCCTTCTCAGCATTCGCGAAGCTGTGGCGCCGTCATTCGCTTTGGAACATACTCACACCACCCTCGCACAAGGCTCATAACCCGTTACGAGACCCGCCCACATGGACACGTCGTCGCGGTAGGGAGGCACTTGAGGAGGAGACACCCTTGGGAGCGGACTTTGCCACGTTGGAGTACGCGAAGGAGACGAAGGTTCTTGAGGCCCCGGTTCTCGAGCTGCTGTACTATGCAGACTCAGTGGGTCAAGTGCCTCGAGAGTCCGAGACCGGAGAAGTCCATGTTTTGAGTGCAGATCCTTTCGACATTGGTAACGGAGACTTGCCTCCGGAGTGGGGTATCGATTTGGCTATTCGCGGAGGCGTATTGCGTTATGGGCCTTGGGCGGATCGCCAGAGGTTAGTCCTATGCATTTCGTTCTCTATGTCGGCCGGTGGCTCTGACCTCAGGTTCTAGGGCCGTACTTCAGCAAGCGTTTTTCCCTTCCACGTTCACCGAGGCCGAGCCAATGGCTCCCCTGAAACCTGGTGACGCACGGGTGTGGCCGTGCATGAAGATTTTGGTCGAGCTTCGGGACGGCGTCATGTTGCAGATACCCTTCCGCGAACCTTCGAAGAACTGGCAATGGGATGGAGAAGTACACGTTCCAAACCGCCCTCGCAAACGAGAGGCGGCTTCCATACATCTCAGAGCTGGGGACAGCTCCACGATCAGCTACATGTTGCCTATGGTCGCGACCGCGCGGGGATACGAACCGACGCTCAACGTCCACCTCGATACCGTTACAATCACGTCCAGCCTGAATGACATACGCATCCTTACAGCAGAGTCATGCGTGATACGTGCCGACATGTCATCGCCCCTCAAGTGGAACGAACGGCGACAATGGACCTTCGCCATCAGTCTTCGCCGCCCTATCTTCTATTTACTACGGGACCACATCAACATGTTTACAGACTTGAGCAAGGATTGGGCATCAGGACCACCTTCCGACTACAACCGCTTCATACCAGTGTTATACGCGGTCGAAATCGACATGCAGAACTATGAGATCAATACTTACGTCAATGACCACAACATTATAGACAAGCCACTCATTACCGAGGAGAATGGTTCGTGTTTGTGCTTCATGTCCTGCACGCTTTGTTGACATCTGCTCTTCTAGCGTTGATGACACTGTACGGCAAGAGGCTGCAGAATGGTATCACGATCCCTATGACGAAGTATCGACCGGATTCAACGAGTGTGTCGTTCTGGATGGAAAGCCCGGATGTCCATGTTCGCCTTACCCTTCCACGGTGGAATACCCGCAGCTTATACTCTGCTCCTCATCGGAATACCGATATCGGCCGTATTGGATTCCTTCGTTTGGATGGATCGTTCAGCTACTTCTCCGATGTGCACGTGGAGAACATTGATCAACTGAAGCTGTCTTTCGAGGTTTTGTTTTCTCTTGTTCGGGCCGTGTCCCACGCTGACGTTCTTAACAGATGCGCGACGTGATCTATAAAGCTTGCGGCTGGACCATCCGACACTTCATGGTTCTTCGCAATAACTATTTTGGAACATTCACCCACTTCTCTACGCTGACCGAGTATCTGAAGAAACGCAATCACGGTCAGCTCGGGGATCCAATCGACTTGCAGTATCGTGAAGGTAGTGTACGTAGCGCGTACGCACCTGCAGAGAGCATGATGGACTAATTAAATTGCAGTCAAACACACTGCAGGTTCAACTGGACGTGTCTATCGCCACTGGTTTAATGCTAGTGCCTTCTGGCCTGCGAGGCTTTGAGAGCGACCATACAGCGGGCAAGGAAGCCGAGATTGGCACATGCGTCATGCTATCCCTCCCTGAACTCCAGGTTCACCTACGTAGTCATGACTACTACATGGGTCAGTGCGTTTTTCTAGGACTTATTGGCACATGACTTACGCTTGCGCAGAGCTTGCTTTCAACATTGACTCAGTCACGGGTACCGTGCATGACCATTGTTCTGAAGATCTGCGTCGGGCTCCTCAGATTCAGCGCACTGCCAAGGAGACGTTCGTTTTGGATGGTAAGTGGCTTTTTCTTCTTCCGACCACGATAACTCACGAATTGTAGGGCTGGACATCGTTGCACACCGGCTGTTCGGACCCCAGCCACAAACTGCTACATACCTCTGCATATGGGATATCCACGTAGGGCGTCTCATGGTTTACCTTGGTGCTCTCGAGGCGCGAATTCTTGCTGCAACTGGTCGCGCTTTCGCATTGAACTTCTCGGATCCTCTGAATGCTCCTGCCGCTGAATATGACATCCCAATTGACCCAGATGGTCAGTGTGTGACTTCGAATGCAACGGCACCGAATAACCTGAATATCTTTAGTGACCTTCCTCAAAATTGCCTTGGATGAGCTCACTGTCGTTTGGCATGCAGGAAATGCCGCGCTAGAGGTTAGGCTTTCTGAAGGCCTGCGGATGGACAGCAACGACCTTGCAGGCCAACTCTACAGCAAGGTCACAAGCCTGCGGGTTCCTGATGTCTCAGTGAAAGCCTTGCTATCGAAGGACACTTCGCAGGATGAGTGGCACGAAACTGCAGATGCCCGTTTTGATGCACATATCGACATATATTCTGCACCTCCGGGATGGCGAGAGAAGGCGCGGCAGCAGGCAGAGTTCTTGGCCAAACAAGATGGGCATACATGCCGAGCGCTATTTCTTTACATGCCCAATTTGACGGTGCCCAATGACACCATAGCGCCAGGTATACCTATCTATTTGACGATGCTCCTGTGAGACTAACCGTCGCTTGTCAGGCCGTGGCGTTGTCGACATTGATCTGTTTCTACCACAACTTAGGATCCCTAGCCCTTCCTCTGAACACACGCGGCCTCCGCCTCGAACAGGTGTACTACACACCAACTTCGATGCCGCCCCTCATCGGTATCGCCGTAGTAGACATCGCGGAAAGTCAGAGTCAGACGCTGAAGACTACGTCTCTGAAGCCGACCGCGATGCTCGCCTAGCGTAAGTCGCTTATTAATGCGACACATGACTTTGATATTTACTTCAGAATGTAGTCGGTCGCGTCCTGTTCCAAATACTGTTGCAGAAGCCGATAGCGACAGCATCTCTATAGGGGACGAGGAAGACGTCGAAGACTCCGACGATTCGTATGATTCTGAGAGTGAGGAAGAAGATGGTAAGCAGCTTTTTCTTGCATCCCTTGTCGGACTGATAATTAGTGCTTCAGAGGGGTTACCAGAAGCCTGGCCCTCTACGTGTGACTACCGCAAGGCTGTCCGCCAGTTTGTGAGCCGTTCTTTGGCACGACCGTCCCTGTGGCACAAATCTCCATACTATCTCAGTCGCGTGAGTTCTTTACAATCTCTGCGAGCTATGTCTTACTTGGGCCTATGATAGCTTGCGACATCAACAGTCCCAAGCTATCTGAAGGAAAAGCTGTCGGATTGGGTTTGTGACAATGAGGATGTAACAGAGATTCAGCAATGTGGCCTTGACTTCGGCGAAGACGCGGATACATCAGTCGTCAAGATCATGGCCTACCAGGCAACTACGGTCCGCCTCACTCCGCTTCTCTTGCCAGTCATGAGCGCGCTTCTTGAAGACACTACTCAACATGTGAGTGGTTGTATTGGCAATGTATATCTACCGCTCACATCTACCGTAGCAATTGAGCCCAGATTTGAGATTCGACGGTATGATTGGTCAGCACGTACGATCTTCTGCGTCCCAAGACAGCCCTCTCAAGAAGGCCTCTGCCATTGAGCTTTGCCTAACATCGGTGCACGTTGATGTCGTGCAGTCTATTCCTACGGAGGGGACAGGGACCCGTTCTCGGCCTTCAGCTCCGCAACGCAACTCTCTAGCTAGTATCGAAGTGCTCGCGAACAACTTTCGTGTGAAGGCCAGCTCGGTTCGGGGGAGGAGGCCGCGATCAGCTCGAGATCGCTGGCGTTGGAGTTTGACCGACTCGCATGCGGAATTGGTGCCAGTGATTCGGCGGAACTGCCGTGGCATATCCTTGTCGGCCCCAGTCAAGTCGGCCTTATCGGCACAGACGTCGAGTCCTCTCTGGGCAGCATCTTCACCGAAACAAAACACAGTGCTCCTGAACATATACTTCCTTTACTTCTCGTGACACTACGCTTGGAGAAGGCCCTGCAGACATCTCTGACGAAATACACCAATCTCTCAAGCAACTCCGACCAGCAGGTTATACTTCAAGCAATTGAACTTGTCGGGCAAAGGAACGTGCTTGATCCGCTATCCACCACTCAGCCATCGTATTTGATTCAAAGCGGAAGACCTCATGAGCTCCGCACAGACGTAGGGTTTAGGTATCTGGCGTTCTTGCGGAGATGTATAGAAGCCCTGGATGCGTCCGAACGGCACTCGCTGCGCAAGATACTCGCGGATTCTTCTACCCAATCCCTAGTCGAAGACGCTACTCGACTTATACACAACTACCTGATCCAATTCGGAGCTGATGTGCATGCACTTTCCTTCCCGCGCGGCTCACCCCTCTCTTTCCTCGATACCGATGCCGCCGCGTCTGAAGATACGAGCGGTGAGATGTTGATCAAATCATGTTCTCTGCGATTCAACGCGATTCAGGCCGTCTATGGCTCCCCGGACGGGATACAATGCGGGATTATCGTCGTTCCTTTGACAGTCAACGCTCGGTCTCGCAAAGCAGAATGGCACGAGCCCCATTTTCCCAATCTTCCCAAGAGCACTGCGGCACTTCCTTTGGGCGAACAAAGTGGCCAGGAAATACAGCATGTCGGGATCATCGTTTCTATTGGCGACGTAGTTCTTGATATCTACCCCCTCTTATCGACTTCGCTCAGCATGTCATTCGGGTTACGAAGTGTCATAAGAGAGAGCTGTTCAAGAATAGGAACCACCATTCTCCTCCAGCTGACCTTACAGCCCAGAATGAGCCTCCGCCCTCCATTGTATACCTCGATGCCGTCCTCTCTACGAACACCTTCAATATTCGAGCAGGCGCTGAGAACCTCCTCATCGAATACAAGGCGTCGGCCGTCGACTACGCGTTCTCATCCTTGGTGAAAAGCCCTGCCGGTCGCGCAGGCTCACTACATGTGTCAATGAACAACTCACTGATGTTCAAAGAAGCTCGTCTTCAGGCATGCGCGGTGGCTGACTTGTCAACTCCCAACGAACGTGCGGTCCTGGCTGCCCTCATTCTTGCCGGGGGCAAATGCAATATCCTAGGTCAGTATCATGCAGACACAGGCCCATCGATCAGGGTAACGTCCGGCCTGGATAGCCTCCATCTGAACGTTCCTCGGAGTGCGATGCGACTATACCGCTGGATGGAGGAATGGAGGGAGGATTATCTTCCCAGGTTACAGGAGACTATTCAAGCGTTGTTGGCTGAGCTCAGTCCAGAAGAAGACCCCGCCTCGCCGGTTTCCGTGCAATCCAAGCCGGCCAATCAAAATTCCTGGGCGCCGAGGCATGTCGAAGTCGTCCTTGGATCTTGCCGGGTTTCTCTCCAAGTCATGCGTGGGACATGGATAGCCTGGGAAGTCGGCCAAGCAATGGCCTACATGAAGACTTCTGCGATCATCCGTGGATCAGAGAAGATGGCTTTTGGTGCACAGATCAGCTCTCACACGTTCATCGTTTCGTCGAAAGACAAGGTCGTAGGCTCTACACCCAGCATACGCGTCAAGCTCCCACTACCCACGTTTACAGCCACTGGCGCTCTCACCGGAACCCGCCTCGATGGCTTGGTCCTGGTCAACGCGTTTGCGATGAAGATGAAGCCTTCGCATTTGGACACTCTTTTGACCGTGCAACAGAAGTTTGGCCAGGACTTCAACGATCTCGCGTCTCTTATGGAGGACAGCCGACCAAAGGAAACACACAAGCCGCAAGGGATAGGAGCGTCTTCCACTCCAGCACTTCGCTATGGACTTCGCGCGAAGATGCAAGGCCTCTCTGTGGGCGTGGAAGGCGGTGCTTCAATGGTATTACTGGAGTGCGACCACATAGCCGGAACTATCTCGAGAAACGACAACGGATTCAGCTGGCAAGCTGAGCTCTCTGATCTTGCATTGTCACTGGCGCCTCGAACAAGCCCTTCAAGTCCCGTACAAGCATTTGAAAGAGGAGGGCGATCTGCTTTTGTGGTCATAGACATGTCGGCCGGAATGGGAGATTCAACCCACAGTACAGACCAACGCCTCAATCTCGCCGTCACGAAAATCCATGCCGTGATGCAACCAAGTTCCATCGGCCAACTGGGCGACTTCATAGATCATCTGCAGGTAATATGTGCCCACTATCTCACTAAATCATTAATTCACGAGATTTTTTAGGCCGAGCTTTCTATCCGAAAGGAGCAGCGTGCTCAAGATTTAGCGGATTTCAAGGAGAAGACCTCAATACTCATGCGATCGTTCGGTAGGACTGAGACCAAGCCGCAATCCGAAACTCTTAGCCTTCTGGACAAATACGTCATCAATGTCTCCTTGACAAACGTTGGATTTGCTTTCCCTCTGGCCCTCGATGGCGACCTTCAGATTCCTCGATCTAACAGGGCCAGTGATGGTACTGTACGAGCCTTTTTGTTTTCGATTAGGTCTATTACTTTCAGCGCGAACAGAGGCGAGAGTGGCCAAGCTTCCATGAAAGGCTTTTCTTTCCAATTTGTTCCCAGGTATCGTGTTCACGACTTCGAAATTAGTAAAAATATCCACTTACATGCGCCGTAGGTTTAGGCAATCCGTCTCCGTCGACTACTCGGGCGAAAGTCACTCAACCCGCAACAGACTGATCTATCCCGAGATGACTGCGCAACTGCGAGCGGAGCAGAAGAAAAACTCTAGGGAGCTCCACATAGCTGCTGACGTAGACGGATTCATCCTGGATTTGGATTCTACAATCCCCGACTACGTCTCTTCGCTAATCGAAGTCTATCGTGAAGGCAAAGATCGAGTTGACCGTTTGACGAGTTCTTCCGGTCAAGCGGTAGTAGATGAAGAGACCCATACCACCGAACGTCGGGCCACTGAAGACGACTACACCGCTCTCCTGACGTCAAATATCTTCCTTTCCCTCATCTTCAAGAGTGGCCGGGTTCGAATGTTCAGCCAAGCACATGGTACTAGTGGCAGGCCCCGCGCCATCTCAACGCCCTCTCAAGAACCCCTGGACAGTAGTCCTTACAACGGAGACTTGGATGGTGAATTGTTCAACTTACCTGAAGTGTCGGTATGGGGGAGTATCGTGCGACGCCAGCCTCGCAGAAAGTGGGGAGCCGCAACAAACTTCGAGAACCTCCTACACTTCTCTTCAAGAGTACGATTCATTCCAGCCAGAACACCCTGCGACCTTCGTTACTTCCGTTCTTTACGGAAGTGATGAATCATGTCGAAGCACGGATGAAGAAAACGAACTCGCCGGAGTCCCAGCTTACACCGCGATCTGCGCCTGGGATCACTCCTACGTCTGCTGTGTCGAACTTGAAGCACCTGGATGAAACCGCACCCCGCCTCAACGACTCTGTGTCAAGCATGCAGATCACCCTGAGTTTGCGCATAGACCAGTCCCGGCTCGAGCTTACGTGTCAACCCGACGTCAATGTTATTGCCGGACTTCACTGGGATAGCGGAGGATTCGTGGTCAACATTTCACCCGGAGCGCATCGTGTGACGTTTAGCGGCAGTGTCGGAGGACTCACCGTAGGCTTGAAACATGGCTTCCTCAGTGAAGACTGTGTTAGACTGCACGCGCGGGACCTCGCCTTCACAGTGGACTTTGCGAAGGCTCGAGGATCTACCGTCAGCTCCGTCTCCGTGGTCTGTGATACCGAATTCTCTGGAGGTGTTAGAATCTCCCGACTTCAGGACATTCTCTGTTTCCAAAGCTGTCTGGCTCGAACGAATCCCGGTATTCAATGCCCCTCCCGCCACTCCTGGACCAATGCACTCCAGGACCGCGAGCCATGCGAGCGTCTCCACAGCTACCCCCAAGCAAGAACTGACTACAGCCGTGCTCGTACGATTGCGCAAAGTCGGCGTGGAGGTCGACCTCGGCCAGTCCATATCATCCATACAACTTGACCTGTCCGATGTGGTGTTGCGTACGAAGCTCATGGAGAGCGAGTCTCAGGTATCCTTATCCGTAGCCCAGTTGGAGGCCGTTGCAACCGGCAATCTCGCTGGTCGTGTCACCGTTCCCGACTTCTTGTTCCAAACATTACGCAAGAAGGGCCGCAATGTTTCCGACGGATGCGCGAGCAAAATGCTGGATCTTCAAATGACGAGTGGTCCGTTGGATATCGTGTTAGAATCTGAATATCAGAAGCTGCTCTTGTACCGGTATGTTCCCGATTGACTCTACGCTGAGACATGAGCTCACAGGCATTCATAGCGCTGAGCCGTTGGTCGTTCGTATCTACGATGACTGGTCTTCATTCGCGAACACAGTCTTGCCGAAGGACCGTAAAGTCCGTCTGACATTCACTGTGAAGGGCTCCGATGTCACGGCCATCATGAACGTTGGAACGGTTCCGAAGCTGGTTTCTTACGCCACCAAGTTGAAGGCTACCATTGATGCCCAAAAGGAAGGCGCAAGTCGTGAATCTCAGGCGTTCCGGCAGTCCAATCCCTCGAAGCCGGAAAATCCTCTATCCGACGTCGCAAACGCGATGCTTCTTTCCGCTAGGACTAGGTTTATGGAATCCGAGCCTGGGTTCACCTGCGTTATTGGCCAGCGGCTCAGCCTCGAACTCAACATGTTGCGGCTCGTGGTTTTCCCTCGAAACATGCGAGATCCCGAGCTTGCGCAGTTCGTCGGTTCTCGCATCCACGCCCGGCTGGACAGGATTGTCGAATCGGAATCACTCCCTCCTAAACGCGAGCTGCATCTCTCCTTCTCCTCCATCTCGATCTCAAAGCTGTCGCACCTCAGTCTCGCCTTGGCCTCGAAGGAACAGGATGCGTCGAGTGTACAGTGGCTGGATACCCTCACCAAAGATGCCTCTCAAGCGACGATCTTCACACTGCCCTCAATGGATATGCACATGAGCAGCGAAGAGTCCGTCGAAGATGGCACGAGGGTCTTGTCCTATGACTTCAGCAGCAAATTCTCTCAGAAGCAAGAAGGGCTGAAGGAGGAGGACATCTACATCACGCTCAACATGTCCCTGTACGCGTGGCTGACGATCCTGCGCAAGACCTTTGCTAGGGAAATGGACCAAGTTCAAGCCCCTTCTGAGGCTCGCCAGCCGGTCGTCGGGTTGGTCCAACCTAATGCATTGCGAAGAAACAAAGTGCCGGAGCCCCTTGTGTTGATGAACGAGCGCGACGGCCAGCTTCCCAGCCCTGAGGACAAGACAGAGGACGAGTCGTCGGCGACGATACGAGCGGGAGTGTCACGTATACGATCGATGCCCGCTAGGTACGCGAGCTTGGTGTCACCAGCTTCGTCCGACTATGCCCCCTCATCGCCTCCTCCACAATCACCCCCGGCGTCGGTAGGACGAACCTCGCGCATGAGCACGTCGCTAAACACGGCCACAGCTTCGCCGCTCGAAGAAGCGACCTCGCGCGCCCCGTCGCCGGGGCTGCCAGCGAACAAGAAGGCTTTAGGCATCGTGTACAAGCCGCAGTCGCGGAAAATCGATCGTCTGACGATGCGCCAGCTAGGAGAGGCTACACCGGATGTCATGCACCCCTTCTTCATGAAGACAGCTGGGTTCAACCTCGAAGAGTCCTTGCCGCAGTACGTGCACGAGTATGCGACAATGCCTACCGAGGAGATCATGAAGGCTTTGTTGAAGTTGTACAGCAAGCAGCTCCGGATGGACTATGCTGCAGAATGATGTCTGGAATATCAAGTTAACTGGCTACTCATGTGCTACATACAATACTCCCTTACTTGCAATACTGCACCTGTGATTTGAGTTGAAATCAAAGAGTAGGTTACTCTTCAGGGACATTCCGTCGGTGTCACTGAAGTAGGTCTGAGGCGGCGATCGTGCCCCCAGACCGGAAGACCACATGTTTCACGGATTCCCCCATTTGATTTCACAGTTGCTGTATCACGTCACATACGAAAATGAGCCAGCTAAGTGGGTATTCGATTCAGATAGGGTGCAGGACACAGAGATGGGATGATTACGATACACGGAGAATAACACACGGGAATAAGCGACTACTCGTACAAAGCCATACTAAGCGAGAATACAGGAAGACCATCAAGCAAGAAACCCAGTCAGCAGGCTCATGGGACTTTCATACGGTCGCGTCACTGCACATGAACGAAACGTACAACGAGCGCAAACTGCCAGGCATGTGAGCAGGTAGCAACGGGCCTGCGTACCGGGCGCACGTTCCACCCATCACTGTAGCCGGAGGGCATGTCAGCACGACAATGTGGCATAGCACGGGCTGGGTGGACGGCACTCACCGCACCAAGGGCACGAGTGTAGATCTGAGCAAGCTCCTCCGCGGTCTGAATCTCGCCCATCGCCACCTTGCTGTGCGCGTCGCCGATAGCTCCCATATAAGCGGAAGCGTGTTCGGGAGCAACGTTAGCGAAGGGGCGACCACCTCCGGTCGAGCGCAAGTATTCGTTCGCTACGAGAAACGCCGTGCGTTTGTTCCCGTCCTGGAAAGGGTGGTTCATGATGATGCCGAAAGCCAGCTCAGCGGCGAGGCGCGGGGCGGAGGCTTCAGTGGGCTTGTAGTACGCCACGAACTCGGGGCGTCTGAGTGCGGAGTCGAGCTCGTTGGGCTTGACGACGACAGACCGGTTGCTGGTCACGAGGTTGTTGAGCTGCTGAACGAACTCCTTGGTGAGGCGGGAGGCCATGGCTGTGATAAGCTGGTTGGGGGGTCGGGTGAGGAGGCGGTTGGGTGAAGCTCAGAATGAAGCTGAAGATGCGTTGGTGCTGGGACTGGTAGAGGTCTTGTGCAGCTTATATAGCGGTGGGAGGAACGCTCGTAGCCTTTAACAGGAGACCTATGGTCACCGCGCGAGCGAACACGCACCAGTACCAGCGGTGGAGGCACAGCCATATGTTCCCATACAATGGCCCTGAATTTCCTAAACATCACTATTGTGAGCCTCGTGAGTCAGAATCAGAGGAGGCGAATCTGAAGGTTCACCCAAGGAGACATGAGGCTAGTGATACGCAGACTGAGGACTAGGTCGAATAGGGATTGGTCTTCATTCCTCGCGCAGAAGCACCGATGGCCAGCGCACCCCTCCAACGAAATTCGGTACTTGTACACCAGCGTCCTAGGGCCACATCATCGACGCAGCATTCAGCTCCCGAGGTTGCGAGTCATTGCCAAGATGGTAAGAGCAACACGCTTCCCTGTATTTGGAGGTCAAACAGTGGTCAACACGTATACCTTCCAGGACCGTCCCAGATGTAGTTACATGGGACTCCGCTCTGTAGTTTCGTTCCCATGATACTTCTATGGCAATATGACTCTTGTTGTGCTGGGCTGTTGGCGTTGTCAAGAACTTCACCAACTACAATGACGCCACCAGGAAAACTCACGATTTGTCGATGTTTGCTGAGGGTCTAGGGTGTAATGGGCATGGAGGTCACTCCTGGGCGGCGCAAAAGCTTCCGTCGCCTTGCCATTCAGCACCAAGGTCGTACGTTGCACTGCTCGGGCTCGGGCTCAGTACGCGGTGGATTCGACTGCCACGCCACCATTAACAGCACAACTCGCTCGCCACATTCAAATATTCACCGAGAATAAACGTACAAGCTTAGTAAGCAGCATGAGCATTGTACAGCTACGAGCTGCCCCGCATAGCCTTAGCTAATCCTTCTACGTCTAGTTTTCCAGCAGCTGCGTTGATGTGCTCATCCGCAATTGTGCTGAGTTTTGCATAGACGGCACCAACTTTCCCTGCATCGGCCAGGCCGGGCAGGCCCTGAGCCCGAAGGTATTCGTTTGCGATGAAAAAGCTGTGAAAAAGGTAAGAATACAACTGGTGAAAAAGGAGTATCATTTACGATACCTGTGCGTTTGTTTCCATCCTTGAAAGGATGACCTGTTGACAGTTGGTCGGTCTCTTCGCGGTCATTCCGAGGGTTGTCATGTAAATTACGTACCATTAATCAGCCCAAACGAGAGCGTGGCTGCTAGATACGTTGCATTTCGTTCGGGCTCATAGATTGACACGTTTAAGGGACGTGCTAGAGCAGACTCGAGTTCATTTGGTTTTACAACCACCGACTCTGCGGGATGGACGATCTGGGCATTAATACGTCGAGCATACTCAGGTGTGAAGAGTCGATGGAGGCGTGTAGCGTGTGCGGACATGATTTTCGCAGAGAAGACTCGAAGGGAGAGGCAGCTTTGCGGCAGATTGTTCGAACGCGCTGAGTGTCGAGGTTCAACGTTGTAACGTTCAAGTTGAAAACCTAGGCGACCGTAATGTGGGGTTGATGATGTTGATCGCGGGATACGCGGTCCGCCACGGCCGTGCGGAAGTTGTTCGTTCTCCGGGAGTTTGGCGCCGTGTTACTTCAAACTTGAACTTCGCCAACGCTCCCCATCCGTCACCGCCAAACGAATTCCTAACCACTTGGTGCTAAGCTGGGTCGTGCTTTACACCTTGCTTGCTGCTATTGCTGAGCTTCTCGCTCGCATACTCGCCATATGCACCAGCTCTGCCGGCAGACATACCGCGTTCTTCCTGTCGGGAGGCGACTACTGTCCAGTCTCACAGGGCAGTCTTCGCGCCGGGAATTCAAAGTGATACTTGACAACGACACTCTCTACGTTGAAGAAGCTTTGGCTGAGGCGCTTGGGTGGAAGGCTGACGTGGACAGCGCAAAGGGTGTCCCGTTGACACTGAGTGGCTGGGGCCCGAATTATTTCGCCATAGCCAGAACAGGAACTGACAGTGGTATGTAATCCAATGGAGATGCAGTGTCCGGCTAAGCTCTTTCTTGATACAGATCTTTTGGCCCGGGGAACAGTGGAGAGTAGTCGAAATCCTCGAGTGCAACAATTGCTCGACTATTTGAAGGACAAATGAACGAAGGTAAGTTTGTGTTTTACGATCCAGCATTTTTATCGCCCACTAACTTATTTAATAGACAGAACTTGAGCTTACAGAACACGTCATTTGAAGTTTGTATCTACAACTACGTTCTTAAGCCCTTTGATTGTTTGAATGTGGCGAGCGAGTTGTGCTGTTAATGGTGGCGTGGCAGTCGAATCCACCGCGTACTGAGCCCGAGCCCGAGCAGTGCAACGTACGACCTTGGTGCTGAATGGCAAGGCGACGGAAGCTTTTGCGCCGCCCAGGAGTGACCTCCATGCCCATTACACCCTAGACCCTCAGCAAACATCGACAAATCGTGAGTTTTCCTGGTGGCGTCATTGTAGTTGGTGAAGTTCTTGACAACGCCAACAGCCCAGCACAACAAGAGTCATATTGCCATAGAAGTATCATGGGAACGAAACTACAGAGCGGAGTCCCATGTAACTACATCTGGGACGGTCCTGGAAGGTATACGTGTTGACCACTGTTTGACCTCCAAATACAGGGAAGCGTGTTGCTCTTACCATCTTGGCAATGACTCGCAACCTCGGGAGCTGAATGCTGCGTCGATGATGTGGCCCTAGGACGCTGGTGTACAAGTACCGAATTTCGTTGGAGGGGTGCGCTGGCCATCGGTGCTTCTGCGCGAGGAATGAAGACCAATCCCTATTCGACCTAGTCCTCAGTCTGCGTATCACTAGCCTCATGTCTCCTTGGGTGAACCTTCAGATTCGCCTCCTCTGATTCTGACTCACGAGGCTCACAATAGTGATGTTTAGGAAATTCAGGGCCATTGTATGGGAACATATGGCTGTGCCTCCACCGCTGGTACTGGTGCGTGTTCGCTCGCGCGGTGACCATAGGTCTCCTGTTAAAGGCTACGAGCGTTCCTCCCACCGCTATATAAGCTGCACAAGACCTCTACCAGTCCCAGCACCAACGCATCTTCAGCTTCATTCTGAGCTTCACCCAACCGCCTCCTCACCCGACCCCCCCAACCAGCTTATCACAGCCATGGCCTCCCGCCTCACCAAGGAGTTCGTTCAGCAGCTCAACAACCTCGTGACCAGCAACCGGTCTGTCGTCGTCAAGCCCAACGAGCTCGACTCCGCACTCAGACGCCCCGAGTTCGTGGCGTACTACAAGCCCACTGAAGCCTCCGCCCCGCGCCTCGCCGCTGAGCTGGCTTTCGGCATCATCATGAACCACCCTTTCCAGGACGGGAACAAACGCACGGCGTTTCTCGTAGCGAACGAATACTTGCGCTCGACCGGAGGTGGTCGCCCCTTCGCTAACGTTGCTCCCGAACACGCTTCCGCTTATATGGGAGCTATCGGCGACGCGCACAGCAAGGTGGCGATGGGCGAGATTCAGACCGCGGAGGAGCTTGCTCAGATCTACACTCGTGCCCTTGGTGCGGTGGAGTGCCGTCCACCCAGCCCGTGCTATGCCACATTGTCGTGCTGACATGCCCTCCGGCTACAGTGATGGGTGGAACGTGCGCCCGGTACGCAGGCCCGTTGCTACCTGCTCACATGCCTGGCAGTTTGCGCTCGTTGTACGTTTCGTTCATGTGCAGTGACGCGACCGTATGAAAGTCCCATGAGCCTGCTGACTGGGTTTCTTGCTTGATGGTCTTCCTGTATTCTCGCTTAGTATGGCTTTGTACGAGTAGTCGCTTATTCCCGTGTGTTATTCTCCGTGTATCGTAATCATCCCATCTCTGTGTTCCGTCCATGAATTTAGTTCTTGCGCAACCGTATTATGGACTTATTGTGACGTCGAGAAGCTCTTCAGCGGTAAGTTATCAACGTCACACACCCAGCTCGATCTGAATCTCGGCACCTCACAGTATGAATACTGACGTGAATATTCGACGCGCAGTCTCTCGGGGCATATGTTTGTAGCTATAAGCACGTCCAGCTGGCCACTGATCCCTCCTGACAACTCGATTGTTGACCATATATTCTCGATATCTACGCGCGGGGACTATTTTGATACTCCAGATCCGACATTGAAGACGCTGAGAAGCGCAAAGCATCCGTAGAGGAGGCCGACGGGATATGCGACAAGTAGTCTCTGGTCGGACATCCGTAACACTGCGACAAAAATATTGGATGCAGACCAGGTGCACCATAGGATTGACAAGGTGGAGAGGAGGTAGCCCAGCATACCACTGTGAGATAACCTTAGACACGGAACGATGTAGTGGGTAGTATGTGACATACTCTAGTGTGATCATGACGCTGATGGCACCCACCCCCACCATCGGTAGTAAACAGTACCCAAGCACTGATACCACGCGGTATGCGTCGATTCCCTTCTCAGACATTAGGTTCAGCAGGGTGTAGAGAGACAGAGAGCCTAGTAGGCCAACTCCATAGATATACCCGAATTGAGGTTTGCCAGACTGACACATGTGATATTAGTTAAATAGCACTCTAGAATAGACTTCGCGCTTACAAAGAGCAAGAATATGCCAAAGCAAATAATGAACAGCAAGGGTCCAGCCAAATCTGCGTCGTCCATAATTTGCTCGTCTACGCGTCGAATGGGGTTCAGGACGGTCATAGACTTGGCACGTATGTGAGAAAAGTTAATCCCAAGTTCTGCAGCCAGTTTAAATCGCGAGTATATACCTCGAAATAGGGCGAACGTACCTTCCAGTAGCGGGGTTCGCCCTCCACACCACCTGTCCCGAACGCCGTCCACCATCCACCTGTCTGCATATTTCCATACGCCGGAGGTACACCCCTCCCTGCGCCATCGACCCTTGGACGCCAGGGTTACCGTCCAAGCTTGAACGCGAGCCTGGGTAGAAGGTGCTTCCGACAGGGCTGGGCGCATAGAACTGCAGCGGTACACCGGACTGTGCACTGGGAGCCTGAGCGTAGTATTGACTCTGTGAAGCGCTAGCTCCGTACGGAGCAGTGTTATCTTGCCACATGTCGTGTTTTGGGTAGGATTGGCAGAGAAGGTGGGTGGGATGAGGGTGAAGGAGTGTGAGCGGTGCTGCGTTCTGCGTGTCCGCGTCCGGGCTACGTGGGTGATGGGTGCGGAAACAGACGCCGGAGGAACAGTTGGCGGCAATTTGCGATCGAGTTCGACCCCGCCTCTTTTCCTTCGGCCACCATGGTCAGTGTACGCTTTGCTCCTAATGCACAGAATTGCTGACAGCTAGTTTCGCCCAATCCAAACAGCCGCAGAACGAGTATATTGAAGAGCACATCAAGCGACATGGTCGACGGTTAGATTACTACGAGCGGAAGTGAGTAGCCTTAATTGGCGTCCAGCGGAGAACTGTCTCACATAGCTTTGCGACAGACGCAAGCGCGAGGCTCGTGAAGCCCACAAGTCGTCCGCCCATGCACAAAAAGCCTTCGGTCTAAAGGCTAAGATCCTTCACGCCAAGCGTCACGCGGAGAAGGTCCAGCTGAAGAAGACCCTCAAGGCACACGACGAGCGGAATGTCAAGCAGAAAGACAACGCGGCCGTACCAGATGGTGCTCTGCCGACGTATTTACTTGATAGGGAGGGTCAGAAGGATGCGAAGGCCTTGTCGACCGCCATCAAGGAGAAGCGGAAAGACAAGGCTGCCAAGTTTGCCGTGCCGTTGCCCAAGGTCAGAGGCATTGCGGAGGACGAGATGTTCAAGGTTATGCGAACAGGGAAGAGCAAGAAGAAGGCATGGAAGCGGATGGTCACGAAGGCCACATTTGTTGGAGAGGGTTCACGCGTAAGCCGGTTAAGATGGAGAGATTCGTCCGGCCCATGGCTCTGCGATACAAGAAGGCCAATGTGACACATCGTCCGTCTGCCTATTACCCCTACTTGTTTCGGAAGCTTACATATATTCTTTCAGCCGATCTCAAAGCAACATTCCAGCTTAATATCCTTGGTGTCAAGAAAAACCCACAGTCGCCCATGTACACACAACTGGGTGTTCTTACCAAGGGTACGGTCATCGAGGTGAATGTATCTGAGTTGGGTATGGTCACCGCTGGTGGAAAAGTCGTATTTGGAAAGTACGCACAAATCACCAACAATCCTGAAAACGATGGCTGCATCAATGCTGTTCTTCGTAAGTCGCCAATCCTTCCTCCGTTAAATTTCACTTCTAAACTTTTCTTTTCAGTGGTCTAATATCTTCCTCGTTGCATCTTTTGTCGCATTAATCAGCACTCTTCCCCGCATTGTATCTTTAGACTACATGTATACTCGCATAGCTCTCTGTATGGATTTCCTGTACATGTCTTCTGCTTTCCCTCGTCGTTGTTGCTTGAGTTAGGCGCTCATGGCTGGTTGTGCGAGTGAGCGCCACTGTTCCGGATCTGGACGTGCTTTCTCCCTTCATCGCAGACCGTCTGTGCATACAAGTGTACCCTCTAATCCACCTCTACTCTCGCATATCCCTAATATGTCTGCCTCTCCCGCTCCTCCCTCTGGATCAGCTACGCCGCCAGTGAATCGGCATGCGCCTACGGCTGTCGAGCGGCAAAGGGCCCAGCTGGAGAAGCTGCTCAAGGACCCCGCTAAGCCGGCGTATGTGCCCGCACCACCAAAGGAGAAGACGATCAGACCTGCACGAGAGATGATGAAGAACGTGCAGGGATCAAGTGCAGGTGCTGGCTCGGGAGAATTCCATGTGTACAAGGCGAGCAGGCGGAGAGAGTACGAACGGCTGAAGTTGATGGAGGAGGAAACGCAGAAGGTGCGCATGCAAGGTCGCTGGTTCTTTGCCACAGTCCTCACACACTCTGAGTCTAGGAAACGGAGCAGGCTGAGTTCGAGAAGAAGCGTCGCGATTGGGAGGAACAGGCGGATGCCAAAACGGCGAAGAACAGGGCAAAGCGGCAGAAGAAGAAAGACCGCTCGAAGGGCAAGGGGCCCGAAGGCGAGGCAGACGGGAAAGCTGGGGCGTCACGAGTTGCAGGGTCAGATGCTCCGCTGAAGAAGCGGAGACTGGTCGATGGCCAAGAGCTCGTGTTCAAGCGACCTGGGGAGGAGAGCGACGAGGATGACGAAGGTCACGAAGATGTTGGGCCGACACACGCGTATACTTCGCAAACTAACGACTCCGCGGAAGAGCCTGTCGCTGTGCCAATAGTGAACGCGCAACGAATAGTCATCCACGAGGAAGACTGAGTCACGGAGGCTCCGAGGTGTGGTCTGTATGTATCCTGTATTCTATCGAAGTTTGCTTGCTTCGGATGATTGCAATCTCTAGAAGAGCTTCTATGACGCTCAGGTGCACAGTGTGCTGCGGGCTCTTGCCTTCCTATTGGTGATCGCTACTTTGCCAAGACTTTCTACGGAGGTTTATACTTGAGTGATCTTTCCAATGACTTACTTCCTGCTCCTCAGACGTCCGGACCTTTGTCGTCTGTTGCTCGAGTGTACGCTGTCACCAGTTTCTCAGAGCCAAACAATTAGCCGCAATTCCGAAATTCAGCCCGAATTGCGCACTGCTCAGCTCCAATATCGCCACTATGGACGCCGAAGCAAACCCTCTGGTCTCCTCACCCAGACGGACAGCACTGATACAGACTATACTATCATCATTTTGCCACACCTACAAATACGCTCATCCAGACGAGACAATCCCCAACATTCAAACCAGCGTTGCTCCAAGCCAAAGATGCGTCTTTCCGTCGCACTTGTTGCACTTGCGGCCGCCATCACGGAGGTATGCGTCTTCTACATATGCTCCTCATGAATTCATGATTTATGTACTGTGTGTAGGTTGTTGCCCACGGTGGCGTTCTCAGCTACAGGATCGGGGGACAAGCCTACGACGGGTACGTTTGTTCCTGGTAGGTTACATGGCTCGGTTACTTGACGGAAACAGGTTCAAATCGTACAACACGCCGAGCGGGCAAAGCACCATTCAACGTGAATGGGATACCTACAACCCGCTCACCAGCCCTACGGACGCCAACCTTGCCTGCAACACTAACGGCGCGTCCCTTGGAAGCGGTCAACTTTCTGCTACAGTTGCTGGCGAGTATTAGCATCCGATCGCCAATTTCCGTATCATAGGTCTGAGATTGCATGCAGCTGGCTCTCAGGTGACCGCATTCTGGAAGTACGTACCTTGCCACATTTGATGAGCTGGATCGTGGCACTGAGTCCATATTTCACTAGCCAATGGACCCACACCATCGGCCCTGTCTTGGTGTACATGGCTAACTGCAACGGGGCTTGTTCTTCCGCGAGCCCTTCGTCCCTCAGCTGGGTAGGTAGCTGATGTGCCCTACACCACTGGCCGCATCTAACCATTTTCTCCGCGTGTAGTTCAAGATTGACCAAGCTGGCCTCATTCCGGCACCGTCGCCTCCGGTACGTGGGGGCAGGGGGAACTCGTGTCGGGCGGGAACTCTTGGACTTCCACTATTTCCGCATCTTTGAAGGCAGGCGAATACCTTATCCGTCATGAGGCGAATGTTTGTCTTCATCGAGCCATGTAACACGCCCCTCAAATTTTCCTTCAGCTACTTGCCATCCACACCGCCAACCAGCCGCAGTTCTATCCTGAATGTGCCCAGCTGAAACTTACTGTGAGCTCGCACCGCTTGCTGATTTGGATGATGCTGACGTCGGCGCAGGGCTCTGGCTCATCCGTGCTCTCCGGCTCGTATTTGGTCAAATTCCCAGGTGCCTACAAAGCGTATGATCTCTCACTTACTGACTGCGGCAGTGATATTGATTGGGCTGTATAGATCTGACCCTGGTATTACTATCGACATCTACTCCCACTCAACCTGGACCAACTATACCATTCCCGGCCCCGCTGTCTGGCATGGATGATTTTGGGATAAATAACTTAACTGTGACCCAACGAGCTGTATTGTTCGATTAAAATCATTTGTAACAGCTCAGACATCGAATGGCACACAAGCAGTTTACTTCTCAGACATTTGCATGAGCTGGCTCAGGCCTATTTGCGATCTTCATATGAGAGTGCATTTGGGAATTTGCAACGCGATTTAGAAGATACTCCTGCTCATGGTCCAGGAGGCAGCCGTGGTACAGATGGTAACGCCGCGAACTCTAAATCGCTCCGGGCGCATCAAAATGACCGCCCTTTCTATTTCGGGCAGTCATCTAACTTGGAGGCCGACGACGAAGGCGTAGTTGGTAACCGCACGCAGTACGTTGCGAATGTTCGCTCATCCACTCCGACCATTTACACTGCATATGACTTAGCATATCTACTCTCATTCTCCGGTCTTAGCGAGTTGCACCATTGCGGTGACTCTGCGAGTCATGACGATTTACAGTCTGTACATCTACGATAGGTAAGCACATGTGGGGCGAAACTGCCAGTTTTGCCGCGCTCACAGTGTAATGTATGTAGGCATTGCGCGTGTGTGTATTACCATGACTGGCACCGAACTAAGCCTCCGCGGCCCGCCAACGAGGGCGGCATCTTACCTGCTGTTGCTCGCCAGCTGCTCCCGTTGGCCAATGGTATGGCCGTCGCCAGCCCAAGTAGTACCCTGATGTCCTCCTCGGGCGTAGTGATTGCTGTCAACGATGACATCCCTCGCACCCCTGGACCAAACGCCATACACCAGCAACCACCGCCCGTATATACTGGGCTGCCGTTCGACGAAGAGGCCAAGCTCGTGTACGGTGTCGTCCTCTCCCTCCGGAACATGATCAAAAAGATGTCTGGGCGGTATGTCATACGATTGAAGTGGAGTGACGGCTTCCTGAGCTTGCTTTCGACACAGAGACGAGAGCTTCGTCAACTACAAGACCTCAACGTACAAGCTCCATGTTTATGAGACGATGTCTGGCTACAAGTTTATCATGCTTAGCGATCCCAACACAGATTCGCTCCGCTTTGTGTTGCGGCAGATATACTCCGGTCCATTCCTCGAATACGTCGTTCGGAATCCTCTGGTGAAGATGGACTCGAAGGAACATGGGATTGATAATGAATACTTCAGAACGAGCACAGACAGAATGATTAGGGGACTGAGTGTCTTTCAATAGGATGTATACTTGTGTTATGCAAAGACAGCATGACAAGTGGGATATAAGCTAGGTAATACATGTACAGGACAAAAGAATCCGAATGATAAGCTCAGCAGATCTACTATCTCCGTTTAAACAACTTTCATGGACTGACATCCATCGTGACTTCGCTGTCCTCCTGGGCAACTCCTGGTTCCGCAACTTCCAGCTTCTTCCGCACCACGTTCATCAGCGAGGTCTTCACCTCGCGCTCCACCTTCTCCTCGCCCTCTTCACCGGCAACGGCCTCGTCCAAAGCCAGCTTCGTCATGCCCAACTCCAGCATGTCCTCCTCTATTGACCCTTTGGTGATCAATTTCACGACCTCTACGTCGCGCTTCTGACCGATGCGATACGCTCTGTCTTGCGCTTGTTTGTCGTTATGAGGGTTGAAGTCTTGGTCAAACCTGCAATGAGGATGTCAATAACGAGCACCACCAGGAATGACAGTAGACGTACATAATCACGACGCTGGCAGCTGTCAAGTTGATACCCATGCCACCCGCTTTCGTCGACAACAAGAACACCTGAATGGACTCGTCCTCTGTGAACTCATCGACGAGCGATTGACGTGCGTCCACAGGCGTCGACCCAGTAAGAACCACAAACTTGATCTTCTGCTTGTCGAGCACTTTCTGCAAGATGTCCAGGATTTGCGTGAACTGCGAGAAGATGAGCACCCGTCTTCCCTGTTCTCGGTATCCGTTGAGCAGCTTCAGGAGCACCTTGACCTTGCCGGCCTGAATATAGCAATCCTCCTCTTGCAGGTATTTGCGAATCGACTGATGACACCAAGCATAAGAGCAGAGCATAGACAAGCGTTGGGTAGACGCACCTTGTACGAGTTGCAGAACACTTGCAGCTCCGAGTCCGTCATCACAGACATATCCTCCTTGACATACTCGAACACAGCCCCTCGTCTCTTATAATCGGACTCCTTCAGGAGCAGATTGGCTATAGACGTCAGGATGTCGTCTGTGAACCGCCGACGGAACAGCATGGGGTGCGATGCAGCTTTGCGGAGATCCATAAGGACGTTGGTACTGTTTTCCACGTACATTTTGTCCTTCGTTCGCGCATTGGACCGTGTCTTCTTTTTGCCTTTCGCGTTGGTAGCTTCCGCATCGGGGTTCTCCATGTCGAAGATGGTTTTCCGCGACCGTTGAAGGGCGTCGTTGTAGATAGACTTCTGAAGGTTCGTCATCTCACACCATTCTATTCGCTCCGTCTTCTTAGGGAGATCTTGTAGAACCTGCCAGAACTCGTCAATATCACTGCATCGGTGAGTAGAGATATGCTTACTTGGTCTTTCCTTCTTCTCAACACGAAGGGGGTCATCATCTTCTTTGCTCTTGACACACGTTCCTGGGCAAGAAGTGTGATCTTTGAATCACCCTTCGTCTTGAACACCGCCCGCAGAGAATCTAGTCCGCTGGCGAAATGCGATGGTAGAATGAAGTTCATCAAGGACTGAAGGCAAGAGGTGAACGTAAGCTTTCGCATCGTCGGGAACGAGGAGAGGATCCATACCACCAACTCTTGAAGGTTATTCTGCAGCGGTGTACCCGTCAGCAACAAACGCCATCTTGCCTCGTATTTCAGAAGGGCTTGATAGCGTTGAGACTGGAAATTCTTCAGAACGTGACCTTCGTCAAAAACGCAGGTCTAGCCGGTTAATGATATCAGTACCGTCACAATGAGGAAAGGCGATGCACGCACATCCCAGTCCATTTTCCTGAAGAATTTTCGATCTCTCTCATCTCCCTGAGCCAAGTTGTACGTCGTTATGAGAATCTCCCATCCACTGTCATCCTTCTTGCGACAGGTGTCGATCAGCTCTTGCCGTAGGTACGCTCGCTCCTCCTTGCCGGCGTAGTATGCTCGAACGCTGATCGAAGGAGCGAACCGGTTGAACTCCCGCAGCCAGTTCTCCAGCGTTGAAGACCTAGAAGGATACGAAGGCTCAGAAGAAATCCAGGCGACTCAAGATTGCCGCACTTACGGAACGACAACTAGGTGAGGGCCTTTGCTCCCCTTGTCTTTCAGGTGAGCGAAAAAGCTGATGACCTGAACAGTCTTCCCCAGACCTGCAAAGCCGTCGTCATGAAGTGCGCTGTTGAACGCCAGCTACGACACATACCCATCTCATCGGCCAAGATGCAGCTCAGCCTCCTGTTGTAGAGAAGATTGAGCCAGTTGATACCGATCATCTGGTATTCTTTCAGTTGCACGTCCGAAGAGAGGGTCTTGGGTTGGGACGAGATGTAATAGTCGGGCTTGTTGGAGGCGAGCACGGCCTGCGCTCGCAGAGACAGCGCTCCATCCGCAGCCTCAGCGACAGCTGGCGAATCCCTCGATGTAGAGCCTTCTCGGGCCTTGCCTTTCCCCTCTGGTTCCGTCCACTTCGCAATCTCCTGACGCAAGCTCGCCGATATCTTCTCGCACTTGGTAACGATGCTGTCGACAGTACCATAGCCAGCGAAGATAACAGCACAGTCCTCGAACATACGAGGGCTGATGCCCACCGGTCCAGCCTTCTTGCGACCCTGGCCAAGCCTTGCGCTGAGGTCCTCCATCGAGGAGAAGGGGCGTAGCTCAGCAATCTTGGTTGCCTGCTCGATGCTGCAGCCTGTGTATAGGATATAAATGATGAGATGAGACAGCGTACTTGACTTCAGGAAACTTACCTGTCAACTCTTGCAACGCTTCCGGGGAAGCTGAGTTGAAGTAGTCAAACGCTGCCTGCTCGTTAGCATGAGATGAAGATGTGCTGCCTCCATCGTCATCACTGTCCGCGTAGTCCGGCTCGGAATCTGACTCTACGACCTTCCGTTTCAGGCGGCTGGGACGCGTACGGACAATCTCGGGGCTGTCAGGTACGGGTGTGGATGGTGTCGCAGGCGTGATCGAGGACGACTTGACGGTGTTCGGAATCGCCTTCGAAGCCGGTGGGGTAGTCACCAGTGCCGCGCCCGACTTTGCGTAAATCATGGACTTCTTCCCCATCTCCTTCACGCGAGCACGCTCAGCCCTGTTCGCCTCATCAACTTCCTTCACCCGTCCAACGTCGGAGGAATTCTGAGGCCGCTTGACCGTCGCCACCGGTGCCGGCTTCGGGGGCTGCCAGTTCGGGTCAGTCAATAGCAGGTTAGCCTTCACCGGGTCGCCGTGACCATGCTGCCACGCAGCTTGTATGCGAGCGGCGGGCTCTGTAGGATAGCTTATCCTAAAGCGCAAAAACACCGGGTCGGCCTGTGCGGTATCGGCGCCGACAGATGGCGCCGACACATCCGAGGGTGGGTTGCGGACGATCCGTGGCTTGGATGGCCCTGCGACCCCACTGGGTACTTCTGAGATCGACTCATCAGACGACGACGAAGGCAACCTGGTGTTTGGCTTTCGTCGCTGGCCTGGACGCACGATTTCAGGAGAGGCGGGCGAGTCGAAGAGATTGAGAGGGTCCGGGCTTGGGGGAGAGCTGCCGCGGTTCAGACGTTTGCGGGGACGTTCTTCGTCGTGTCCGTTGGCTTGAGATGAAAGCCGTGACGACGCGGCACCGTTCGCACCCCGTGTATGCGCCAAAGACGCGTCCGCTGTCCGCTTACTCGAGATGAATCCGCTCGGGGCGGAGAACGAGTCGGCGACGGAGGACATACGGGAGTGGGGCTCGAGCGAGCCATTACGGAGACCTGGTATCGAATCGTCCGAATTCGTGTCAAAAAGGCTTCGATGTTCACGATAAGGAGGATCCGAGGGCGGTGGGCTCGAGCTGGGGACTAAGACCTTCCCTGCCGAGGCAGGGGACGCGGCGAAATAGCGCGATGGGACAGTACCGTCGCGCGACTGCGTTGGTGGCACCTCGTTTGCGGGTCGCTGAGCTGACCATGAAGGCAGAGACGTCGACGGCAGTGGTTCTGAAGAGTCTTGTCGTTGTTTCGCCGACTTCTTGAACTTGAGTCCTTCCAGAGCCGCTTTCTAACATGACGGAACGGGACAAGTGCTCCGCGGTCAGGACGCCGCTCAAAAACACCAACAAAATAGAGAAATAACCAACTTTAGTGGCTTGCGCACTCGCCGTCAGAGACATCGCTCTGAGTCCAAATTATATTTGAGGGACCGTGGGTGGAGAGTGAGGCAGGATGAAGTCGGCCACAGCGTGTGTCACAGCAAGATGGCGGTGAACAACAAGGTGGGAACCCTAAACTGAGAGCCAAACAAATGGGGTGCGTGGCTTGCATAAACGGTCACAAAACGTGCGGCCGAATATGCAGGCAGTCATACAAGAAGTCAGGATAAGTGAACGGGACAACAGCGGTGGTTCGTATGGTATCTGAGCGAGTAGAGAAAGAGCAACCAACGTAGACAGAACTGTCACGACACCGACGGCAGATATAGGATACAACGAAATATATTCTCTGAACTCAGAGCTACGAACATTGTGGACTAGACTACCCAAGAAAGCAAAGCAACCATGCGGCGAGGTATGGAAGAGGTGCCTGCCAATAGCGAGTGCCATTATAGAGACTTCGGAGGACGACGGTGTACGAGGAAGGGAGACAGAGGAGGTAGTAACGATGTCTTGGGACGGTGGCGAATACGTGTGCTGCCACGAGCACGGGAGCACATCTTCCGTCACGACAAAAAGAACAGTAACCCCAGGTACCAGTGAGAGGTAATACAGTGCTCACCACGGCGCAAACCCGCCAGTAGTGCACCGAATACTCTTCTAACATCTCCATAACACGACATCGAGTGCACACAATAGATGTAATGACGAGCACATATGAACGATGAGGGATAGAATAGCCTATCCTCAACGGCATGAGTGGTAGAACATCCCCAACATGGCTGTAGACGAACCTTGTGGAACCATGAAACTGCTTCACGATTTGAAGCATCCTCAAGGATGATAGACCGTGAAAACGGCCATAGGTCCAATTCAACTGCTTTCACTGAACTACCGACCGCTGCGCTGGAGATAGGCCAGAACCGTAAGCCCGCGGGAGAACGCTTTACGCATGCCCTACCTCGAGGGCTGCAGAAATTCGTCCTGTGTTTCGTCGCGATTAGGGCCCGCACCGCTGCCTCAATCAGTTATGATCTTCGCGACCTCACAGGACCGACAACTTCCTCCGACACCTCGGGAGCAACCAGGCGCTTCTCTCCGTTCGGCGCATGACGCTTCTTCATCGGCGTCCTGGACAGACGATGAATGCCGAGACTCTGAAGTAACAACCCCGGCAAGAGTAGGCGAGCGGAGCAGACGCTTGAATCCACGAACGGCACAACCTAGCGGAACAGGCACTTCAACGCCCATACGTCATTTTATTTCTGGATGCCCGGGACATCGGCACGGGTCTGGGAACGATCTACAAGTCAACGGATGCCTTGCGATGCGACACGGACAAGATTTACTCACTCGGTGCAGTTAGAGCGAAGAATGCCGAGCCATGCCGTAGAGAGTTAACAGAATCGCTAACCGTAAGGAGACGAGGCTATGCATCCCAAGCGGAGATGCGGTGACGAGACGGCTGGCTGCTGGCTAGCAATCGCATTTATATCGGCCGAGGGCAAGGTGTCCCCACGACTAGGCCATCGCGGTCGGTATAGAGGAAAGCTGTGCCACGTTTGCGAAGGGAGGCATGTAGTAAGACGCGCCGTGATATCCGATTACGGAGAGCAAGGTAGACGCAGAGCCGAAGGATCGCAAAAGGGCCTGCTAGGGAAAACGGGGAGATGGTGGTGGTTCGAGATCAAGAGGGGATGGAAAATGCCGAGGTCGTTTCGGGAGTATAGCGGCGCCTGGTGCTGCGTAGCGCCAGAGATGCCAACTGCGTAGGTGCTGTGCTGCGTAGCGGCCGACGAGCCTCGCCACAACTCTACACGTAACCACCTCCTGGGCAGTCTCCCAATTGCTTCTGACGACGTCCAAGCCCTCCATCATGTTGCTCGAGTTTCTGGGACTGCTCATTTCTTTGGCGATGTACATGGCCGTCATCGTCCCTCTGACCGGTGCGCTAGTGCGCTTGAGGGCGAACTTCAATCCAAAGTCCCTTCAACTGGACGCGGAAGGTGCTGCAGAGCCCCATACGGGACCTGTAGTCACCTCGTTCTTTGGAATGCTGAGAAGAGTGAAGCGGGTTGAGGTGTGTTTCTTGATGTTTCACTCGGGTTGCGTCCGCCGTTCTTACCTGTTTTCTAGGGCTGGGCTGGACTATACAAGGGCTTTAGTACGTCCCATTTGTGTGCATCCGTCACGAAGCTCACTATGTGATGTAGTGCCGATGGCGGTGGAGCTCTCGCTTCTCACTGTCTTTGTGCTTATTGCATTGGACAGCGATGCAGTTCGTTACGGAGCCCGGGTGCCGCGGACAGGTGTCCTAGGCACTTTTGCCTATGCGACGACAGCGATAATTTTGAACCTCCCGGCAGTAGTTATCACTTACAGGCGAGTTGCCTCGATATCATAGAGGGCCGCATACTGAGACCTAGATTTAGAGCCATTACCACACCCTACAGGCTCCCATGGTTTAACCCCGTGCAATCCCTTCGCATTCTCTTGACACCCACCGAACGCCGCCGGCCCGTGGACCATCTTCCTCACTCCTGGCTTGTTTGCGGCCCAATTTCTCCATATTGCGTACAAAATCCTTTTGCTTGGCGGCCTGAGACGCCTTCTGCTGCCGGACTTCCCAAACATCGACCAAACCAACGCCGACGGCGCCATGCTGTTCAAGCTGGGCATCATGATCGTAGTGGGCCTGCTGAGCACGGTCATTCTTTGTCCCCTCGAAGTGCTCGGAACCAAGTTGGCCATTCAGCGCAACCACGCGGCCCCAGAGTACAACTCGGTTGCCCAAGAGGTGGAGGACGACGCAGTCACGGGTGAGGAGTATGCGGAGTACAGCGGCGCGGAAGAGGATGTCATAGGGTGAGTGTCCTCTTGTCTCTTGTCATGTCCGATAGACTTATGCCTGTGCCCCCTTGGCAGCCTCCGCCATGAGCGGGATCCGTACCTCGGCCTCGTCGACTGCGCCAAGAAGGTCACCCAAGAGGAGGGCTGGCAGGCACTGTACCGGGCTTGGTGGTTGACCGCGTTCGGCAGCTTGGGCAAATGCCCTTGGCTGAACAACGGTTCTTTGAGGCTCGGGATGGGCACGACGGGGAAACTCATGTCGAACAAGGCAGTGGCATCTTGGTGATACAATCACGCACAGCGCTGGGAAGCGATGATATGGCAGTGATGGACCATTGCTCTTACGTTCTTGTAGTCTCGGTAATGTATGATAATTCCAGAGCTCGGGTTTGCACAACATACGCGGCGGGCTACGGACTCCACCCATGCAAAGGCGGGGCGCCCTTCGGTGAACGGAAGACGTAAGTGGTGCACTGCCCCGACTAGCGCTCCTTGTGGCGTCTAGTGGCGTCTGTAGAAGGGCTTGGCACTATGCCCGAATAGGCAAGGAAGGTTGTTCGCCCTTGTCGAAGGACTGGTTCCCTGGCAATGGGTGTGTACTTCCGTTTATCTCACGCATTGATTGGAACTCATGTCCGTCCTTTAGTCTGTGCTTTCACTCAGATATGAGGCAGCATGAATGCTTGGGCGATTTTGAGGCAATAGCTACTGTCCCCGTGGAGCGGGTCGCGCGTGCTTCCTGCTCCTGCTCCGAGTCGAAGGAGGGCACCGAGAGCTCTACTGCCGTACAACGTTCGACGAAGCTCAGGCAAGGACATCGTATCGCACGCGGCTAGATTACCCACTGATATCGAACGGTCCGCAGGCTTTGCTGATTTGAGAAGCAACCATCGCCGCCTGAGGCGTCGCGTTCGAGCTCTTCAGCGGACAAAGGCGTTGCCGCGCGCATGTTCGGGGCCGTGGAGAACCTCGCGAACGCCGGAGGCGCACGCTAGCTCCGGTTAGCCTCGGGCGGCCTGCCATCGGTGGGATCCGCCTGCCTCGCCGTGCAGCCGCGAATTCAGTCGCTGTGTAAGTATCACTCGGCCTGCCTGAACTTTCGCTGTGGAACGCTACCTAACTCAATGCCTATCGCCTATATCAAGCCATGGCCTTCCGCTTCCTTAGGAGCAATCCATCACCATACGCGAAGGATGGAACGTTGTACAGCCTCTGGTCAACAAGACGACGCCCAGGCGGGTCTCTTCCATCGCTTCCTCCAATGACGTGAGACCGGCTCATGAAGGGTGCTCGCGGGATACCAAGACGAGTCACCGAATATACCGCGTGATGTCCCATTGTCGCCGCCCTTCGTGGAACATTCGCTGGAGACCGCACGGTAGTAAGGGCTGCACCGATAGGGGCCGACTCCCAGACAGTGCCTGCCTGGCTCCAACCAAAGTGCGCCTTCCGTTTACGCCTGAGTTTACGCAGATCTGCTATACTTTTCCTCAGAGAAACAGCTCGGCACTAACGAGCCTCTCGGATAAATTTGTTATATGGCCCGCGTCGGGTCGGGGGCGCACGGACTTGCCCGAACGATCAACAACACGGATGGTGCTGACCAGTCAGACTGTTGAACGCTACCCAGGTCCCCTTCAGCATGTGGTTGCGCAGCTAGTAAGTTTCCATGCAAGCAACATGCGGGTCGGAGAACTCATTCCGTGCTTCAATAGGCAGTCAGACAGCTTTCAAACACGCTTCAACTCGTGAGTTTAAACGCATATCTTGATTAAATATCTGAGGTGCGTCATGCTATCAGTAGTTTATTCATGCTGTATTGACAGGCTTATAGCAATGCTCTCGCACGCATACTCCATTGGAAAGCTCGCTTAGATGACCGCCCATCGAGCTTTCCACCACCATGTTGCTAAATACCTATATGGGTAGCTGCATTCAATCAAGTCGGTGCTGAGCCCTCTAAGCCTATCTCGTTCTCATCCACGACATCACGGCAACCCTGGATGTGCGGCGCCACAACGACATCGTCCACCTGTCTCGTGCATTCCAGACGGTATTCCTTCGCTCGATTCTCGTCTCGGTGCCCGGAAGTTACCTGCCCAACAACAAACAAGTTTGATCTTCAAATTCCGCTACGACCGCCCAGGTGCCGACCCATAATTGTGGTGTGCTCTCGAGTGCATTCGCTACGCTTAACGCTCAACGGTGTCCCAGGAGATAACCGCCAGCTCCGTACATTACTCCAGGCACATTGTCCTCTTTCTCCCGAGGTGCGGGCCCTACGGCCGGGCCAGTGTTGGACGCTGGTTCTCAGAGAGTCCTTGTGCTACCTATGAACAAACCCGCCTCGTACGCCTTGGTGGAGAGTGTGTGGGCATCAGCGCGCGCGGGGGCCATGAACCAATCACCCACCGCTCGTCATGTCGGGACTCGCTTGCTCGTATAGGATACAGGTTGGCGGCAAGCACCATACACTCCGTGCGCACCTGCTCAGAAGGCATGCACCGCCTCGTCGCAGGCGATCGCTTGTGGGAATGCTCCTGCTCGTCGCTTAGGTGGCCTCCACCGATGGATCGGGGTCCAGTCAGGCCTGCGCTGAGGAGGCGGCGGTTCCCTCGAAGGTCCCTTGAAGTCACTGGTCGAACATGGCCACCCGCGTGAGCCGCCGCCTGCTCTATCGGCGGGCACCCCTGCCACCCTGCCCGCGTGCGAAGGTGCAACTCGAAGACGGACGCGCGAGGTATCCATGTTCCTGAAGTGCCTTCGTCAAGGGTCCGGGATTGTGTTTCTCGACCGTCGGACCCAGTCACATATCGGAGGAGCAGATTAGATTGTCCCAGGCGGAAACGACTTCCATATCGAGGTCGAGCCGAACTTTCTTCGCGCTCTCGTTCAGGACACGACATGTCTTCATGGGAGCGCAGCGATTCTCCGGCTTGGCACGCACGGGTATATTAGAAGGCAGGAAAGGGAAAGCCTGCCCATCGCTCGCTAAGGCGAGTAGAGGGCCGGTCTGATGACTTGACCGACTATGCGCCTCAGCATCACAATGCGGTACCCTCGGCGCCGTAGGCGATGGCTTTGTGGCAGCCAAGGCGGGGGAGAATGCCGCCGGCTGCCCTCAGGTGTCCAGGCCAAGGGTTTCGAGAGGCGTTGAGCAACCATGGGATACCTCCGAGGAACCATCACTGTTTACCGCATCCACACGTTTATTGTGACATAAATCAAAAGATGCATTATCTTGGCTACAAGCCTGTTTTTGAGGTGGTATGGTTTCCATTCGCACGTATACTCCCACAGTCAACGCGGAGACTGGCACGTTCAGAGATCCGATTAAACTTTTCTTGGCGACGCGAGCTGCGCGCACGTCCAGTCTCGCACAGTGGCTGCGCGGAAGAAATAGCCATGGTTTGAGTTAAGGTGGATCGACATTAAAGTGAGCAAGTTGAACGAATTCCTTCGCACAGTCGGTCTGTACATGTCGGGCCGTTTCAGGACAGACACTCAGTTTTGATGCCATCACATTAGACCGCCGGCTTCCTAACTGAGCAGCTGGTCCAGGGTTTCCTCCGGTCCACGACACCGCGGCGCAGATCACACGCCGTTAGGCCCGACTCTCCCGTGGACACTCGTACCGCCCACCCTCACAGGGCGCAATCCCTAAGCGGCTTATCAGATAAGATCTACCCACCGACTGCGGGAGCGCAGAGAGAGATTACACCTCGCCACGACGCCACATTCGCACAGGAGAGGCCCAGACGTCGACCCGGTCGCGATGCGCACCAGCAACGTCCAACAGCCCGGGGAAAAACTTGGCGATAGCCTCGATGGCGGTCGGTGGTAGCACACTATTTTCCATTGTCGTGGGTGCGTTCGGAAGAGGTTTCTCACTACGGATTGATTCGTTTCAGCTGCGCTTGGCGGCCACGCAATCGAATGGGGCGATTCTGTCGACGTCGCCTTACGTGACAGCTTGTGCACAGAAGAAAGCGCGAACACAACTGATACATTCGTGCTGGGTATGCACGGTAGCAATCAATCCACCGGTGGCGTAGCTGGTCAGAATCGAAGCCTGTTCATCTCACGAGCACTGCGCAATAGCACCACGACCGGTCATGCAGGCTGGTGCGCGGTGTTGCTGACTGTGATCATAGTACGCCATCCGTCGCGGTCGCTGTCCGGTCACTGCATGACCAGGGCGGAGGCGTCGCCAGTAGCGGCCTGTGGTCGGGACAGCCCCGATTGCCGGAACGCTTGCGCACGCTTCTCGCAGAGGCTTCCCGTGTGTACGCCCAAGTCAATCAGAGAGAAGGGAGTCATATAGCCCCGGCGTGGGCAAGAATGGTCCTGTACCAGTGAGTGTCCGGTATTACGCATGCGAAATATTCAGACGCTCATAAGTAATATTTCGTCTGCCTTGCGTTGGCAGAAGGCTTTGCTGTACCGCGGTTCATCCACGGGGCATTAGGCAAGAACCATAGGACATAGCACCCTGGTCCGCGTCCCCTTAGCCGCGCTCTAGGCAGGAAGGGGGGGGTCCGTGACTGCCGCGTAAGGGACCCAGGGAGAATAACCGAGTGAGTCTGATCGGTGGTCGGGGTCCATCGCGCGCGCTAATAAGAGTATTGATTGGCGCCATCCGGGGAGAACCAGGATTCGACCCTTGCAAAAACCGACCAGCTTAGGCAGGCGTTCGATAGGAAGGGGCAGATGAGATTGGCGATGGAGCGTCGAGAATGACAGTTCCACGTCGTGGGTCCGTGATTGGATGTTTCCCCAAAACGACTGAGTTTAACTCGGCATTTCGCAGTACAAGCCCCCTTCATTCCACCTATCACGCTTCCCTCGATGCGTTATATAAACGCACTGGCTATTCGCCCCAAGCCTACCCCCTACCATTGTTCCAAATCACCCAGCCAATAGCCACCATCCTCCGACTTACCTAGTCTTCAATCTTGCCCATTTACCCTTGACCACTACCATCCTACTCTACGCTCGTCATGTCCTCGTCACCGGAGCCCGCCACCCGCAAGAAACGTTCCAGCGACGCTGTCAAGAAGACTCCAGAGGATGACCACCGTCGTATGTCTGCGTATGTGCTACGCAAAGGCGAACCCCAACTTACCCTCTGTTACAGGGAAGCGCAGGAACAGGACGACCCAGTCATGCCTTAACTGCCACACTTCGAAGCGCATGGTATGCCATTCACCGGAGCTTGTGCTTGCGCAACCTCTGACACGTTGTCTAGTGTGATCGTAAACGGCCTTGTGGTCGGTGCACACAGCTTGGCCTGGTACGCTTGTGAACGTTCCCTTGCCTAATACGACCTTCTTATGCTTGGCATCCCAGACCGGACTCTGTGTTTACGAAGTGGATGATCCCAACCAGAGGTGCGGGTCATCCGTTCCATAGAGTCTGACACCTCCTGACGTCGCTCTTCCAGGAGCGACACGTCTGACGAGAAGGGCCGCCTGCAGAAGCGTGTTGCGGAACTGGAAAGCGTCATACGAGAGGTATGTCAGGAACACACCATGAGGTGATCCCGACTGACCGCTCGATACAATTTCCAGTTGAAGAATAAGCCCCACCCGAGATGGGTCCAGACTGCAGTCGCCGATGCCCATAAGAGTCGTGGCAAGGAAATTCCAAAGATAGGGTCCGTGGCCTCGTCCTCCCGGAGCGCGTCAGAAGAAGCCGACTCCGGTGGATCGCCCGGAATCCACCTGCACCCGCCTTCACTCTCATCTTTGCGCACGACACCGCTTGACAGCGCCGTCTCATCGCCATCATCCTCCTCCGGCCTCAATACACCACTGAGCGCAAGCAGCCCCTCACCGGCGATCCTGACACCTATCGACGACGAAAGCGGATATGACCTCGCGTCGCTGCTATCCTCCTGTTACCCAGGGGGGACGGGTTTGGACGGCGGATTTGATACCCTGTTCGATGGCCTTATCCGGTCCGACAGTCTGGGTATGACGAACCCGGAGTCATGTCTCGTACACTCTGATAGCGTCCACTGCGGTTGCTTGGGCGAGTCGGGCAGCTACAACGTCGTACTCGAGCTCTCTCTGCGCCTGCGACGGGCAGCAGAAGCCCTCGGACACTTGTCAAAACACCACGCGTCGTCGTCGGACTGCCAGATACATCGACGCATCGCAGACCTGGATCGTTATACCACGTAAGTCCTCCAATCACCGAGCCTCGGGGGCAATGCAGAAACTCAAACGGCTTTCCCATGCAGCGAGGCTCTTGCCAACGTCCATACTCCGGCGCTCAGCTACCCGCCATACACGACGCCCGCCCATTCCTCATTCCCCTCCCCGCAAGCCTCATCTCACGCCAGGACTCCCAACGTCGGTGGCACCATTGCGCCCCAATCGCTACACGCCAACATGCGCACGTGGGAATTCAAGCCCTCATCGGCTTATCCGAGCCCACCTTGCGATGACGCTTTCATGACTTGGGAACCCTCGCGCCGGTCGTCGGACTGGGCGCAGTCAGGGTTATGACGGCAAGGATCTGCACGGACTGCGCTGTGTTGTGTCGTAACTTATTTCATTGTCTTGTGTACTACAATGGGCCGCCGGCGTGCGCCCACGAGATACCTCCGCGTTTGTATTAGATAGTCTAGACGCTTGTCACCGTAGAAGCGTGAACCTTGTTGTTACCTGTTAGCCACACACGTATGCTCGTCAATCTGTATCTAAACGCCACCACGCCTGAAAGCCACACCTACGTCAGCCGCACTCTGGGCTGGGCTGTTGCAAACGCCCGCTCGCGGAGTCCGCGTCGGAACTTTAGGAGTTCGAGATGGTACCAGGACTCATCGGTCGGAGTGTCTGTCCGTGAATGGACCTAGGAATACCTGCGGGGATCTGGTCAGACACTACTCAAGTATCCTTCGCACCATAATCGAATCTTTTAAACTTGAATGAAGGTAAATAAGGAAGATCGTATTCCCTCGCGGCAATGTCACAATGGAGACTTACCAAGGAGGGGTGACCTGCGTTTCTTCTTAAGCTTCTTGGATTGATACATGAGGCATGGCAGGAACGATCACCTCTATACGAACGGACTGTGTCCTGAATGAATTCGGACTTCGTACGCGTCTCATTGCGATATGAAGGTGCGACTCGGTGCTACAATTCTTCCACAGTGCGCCGTGAAATTTCACATCCGTTGAGTTCATAATGAACTGGGCAATGGTCTAGATTTCTAGACATGCCTTAGACATGCCTATAGGGTTGTTCGATGAGCATTGAGCCTTGAACGCGGGAAGCCAGACATCGCCAGTAGCACTCACTGATTACAACAGAGCGGCCCTGCGCGTCGTCGGAATCGGCGGAGCGCGAGCTGGTGGTACCCTCGGTGTCAGGACGTGTCTTCTCCGCGAGCAGGAGGGCGACAGGGAGCGCCCTGCACTGCCAAGCGAACTGATGCGTACGGACAAAGACTCCCTCGATTAACGGGACTCCCATTCCGACCGTCTCGGGCAATTATGCAGCCTGCCCGCAGCCTGCAGGACACTGAGCGTCGTACCGCCGGTTCGTCCATAGCGTTGACCGTCGCCATCTCCGGTGATGGACCCTGTCATCGGTTAGATCTCGCCAGTGCCACAATAACGCCACTTAGTCATCCCGAGGACGCTGAGGACTCAAAGAGGCCCATCTGGAAAGATCACCGTGGCCAAAATCAAAATGGGTGAGTTGAAGAGTCCAGAGAGATCTTCGAGCGCACTGTACCTCGCTGCTGCCCTGGCACCCAACAGCACGGTCAGGGTCGTCGCACGGCCTTCGCCAATATGCGGCGAACTGATTGTGCGCCCCTCCTCGTGCTGACTGCCGCGAAGCAGTGTTGGGCGCCGCCGCATGGCTCACAAAGGGCTGGCGGGGCGCCAGGGAGCGACTAGGGGGCCGAGCACTGCAGCTCTTCCATTAGCCCTGCAGCATAAGGATGAGCTTGGCGTGCCAAGACCATGTTTAACAAACGTTCTTTGCTCACGGTCGTAAGAGGGCTCCTTCTCTTCACATAGCAAGAAGCCAGCTCGCATCAATGTTGGAGGCATGCTATCACGTTCCACGACTTCCAGCACCATGAGAGGCATATGCCCCACATGCAGGCAGGGAAGTTGGGGCCAGTGGTCTTCAAGCTTCGTGTCCAATGCTCCGACCCTCTTTGTGTAACGTGCGCTCGCACACGGCCGACGGGCGGGGGCGCGTATGCATTGTTCTAGTCCCACGCCGCACAGCCATGCCAGATAGCGTGGAAATAGCAGAAGACGCTGTATTGGAAGTTATTCCGATAGCTTTCACTGCTCGCCTTCGCGGAAAGATATGCTCATCTGCAGAAGAATTCCATTGAAGGATGATCGAAAGACAACGGTCTGCTTGGGAGAGCAGAAGAGCATTCTGGGCGACCACGGGAGGCCGAGACCACCGGGCTGGTAACCAGGAGGCGCGAGAATAAAACCTACCAACAAAGAGCCCGCTCAGTAAACGACGCATCCACAGCAACGGTGCCGACGTACCGCAGTCGTGCTAAAGACATATAGCACGTAATGAGGATGCTGCGACCCCCGGCAACGCAGCCGACTCCTCCGCGGCCCTCTGAAGGACAAATTGTGCTCCAGAGGAACGGGCGCACCGATACTATAAAGACTACTCGTGACGCTCGAGGCGATGCGTTCCAGCGGCACACCACGCGTGTATAAAGAACCTCCAAGTCATGTTACCCAGGGCCGTGTAATGGAACAGCAGTGCCAGTGACCACGCTGGAGAGGTGCCGCTGTTGGCCAAGCGTACGAATGAGAAAGTCACGATCGCTAGAGAAAGTCCGGTCAGAAATCTGAATTATACACCGAAAAGGAACACACGGGCTGCACAGTCGACATTCAACGCGGAAAGCTTCTGGGTCCGAATCGATACGCTTCGACAAACGAAGAACTCTCTGCGGACGCAGGACCCTATAGATATTTGCCACGGATCACCGGAGTTCAGGCAACAAAAACCAGTCATGCAAGTCATACTAGCTGACCTGTCTGCGCTGAGGCCGTCCATTGTCGCCCTCATTGAACAACTATTATGATGCTTGATCCAGTATTTGCACTGGAGTCGGGAGATGTACATGAACCGCGCGGCGTGCGCAAAATGAAATGTTTCCATATGTTGCGGCAAGTATACTGGCCAAGTAGCTAGGCATCCGCCAAGCCACAGTCTTGACTGCTCGGCGCGATGACCCTCGGAGCGAGACGGCGGCCATCGTCACCGAGTCGCCCTTGGGCACGACGATCATAGAAAATCTAATCGGATGATCCCGGGATCAGTGCACAAATGCTGCATAACTTCTCGATGAGGCTTACCGAGACTCAGTGGCCACAGTATCCGCAGCCCGTCGGTCGTCGCCTCAGGCTATCCGCTCGTCGCGGGGCGGGGGTGCGGGTTTGAACAACACTTGCCGTAAACGGAAGCACTCGAAGGTTCACGAACAAACACGAACAAGCTTGATGCATCAATAGTTTGAAACTCCGATTTACTCAGCTTTCTGCGGCACGCTCGCGTTGAGGACGCTGTTCACTGCAGCCTGCGGCACCAACCATCTCGACTAACCGAGTCTCACCATGGCGTCTCATTTGGTACGCTAGCTTGTTGTGTGCTTACAGTACCACCACGCTCATGCTGTGCTTCCTAGGCCAACATCTTCGGTACGGAGCAAGACCGTGTTAATTGCTCGTTCTACTACAAAGTGCGTGTGCACAGGTGTTCAATGTGAACC
This sequence comes from Terana coerulea, assembly GCA_024811115.1. Taxonomy (NCBI): domain Eukaryota; kingdom Fungi; phylum Basidiomycota; class Agaricomycetes; order Polyporales; family Phanerochaetaceae; genus Terana; species Terana coerulea. The sequence goes on from JAKOGH010000783.1 coordinate 220,012, forward strand.
ATCGTAGAACTAATCTCTCCCAACTCGGTGCAGATTGGTGCATGTCGGCACGGAGACAGGTGCTCGCGAAAGCACATCAAGCCCGCGTTCTCGCAAACCATACTTCTGCCGAACGTGTACCACAACCCCGCGCATGACCCAGTGTGCAAATTGACGGACAAGGAGTTGCAAGAGGGGTTTGATGCAGTCTACGAAGATCTCTACAGCGAACTGGCGAAGTTTGGGCACCTGCTGGAGTTGCATGTGAGTACCGTTTACGTGACGCGTACAACGTGATCTGACTCTTTCTAGGTCTGTGACAACGTCGGCGACCACCTCATAGGAAATGTATATGCCAGATATGAATGGGAAACGGAAGCACAAGCAGCTGTGGACAATCTGAACGACCGCTGGTATGCAGGTATGTAGTTCGCTGCTCTGTATTCTGTTTCATGTTGACGCTTTATCCACCGCTCAGGTCGTCCGCTTTACGCCGAACTGTCACCAGTAACAGACTTCCGAGAAGCATGCTGCAGACAGAACGAGAACGGCGAATGCAATCGCGGTGGCTTCTGCAACTTCATGCATCTGAGACTAGCGTCCAAGCCACTCGTTTCATCGCTCCGCGCCGGTCAACGGATCGAGAGGCGGCTGCACCCGCCACAGGCTACCGGCGGAGGCGGCTGGGAGCCCAGCAAGTCTCGTGCTCGCAGCGCCAGCCCGCGTCGGAAGGGCAACGACGGCGAGGATAGATGGACGCGGAAGTGATCATGCTAGGCAATCCTCGAGTCGTAGTCTTTATCGTCGCATGTAGTATTGGTATCCTATCTATTTCCTTCGGGTATGTGCTTGTAAGTTCGTGAGCGTGAGTCAAAGGAGCTCCACCGGGGTTTCCTACAGAACGTCGAAAGACAAGCCGCCGCCTCTCGGCGGGCGGGCAGAGTTCAGCCCATTCATCGTGCTGGGCTCGTGAACAGCAACGACTGCGCTTATACGCTTAGTGAGAAAGAGCGGCAAGGAGCGTGGAGAGGGATGCGCACTTTGCAGGCCTATACAAGGCAACCTCTGTACGAGATACGGCGGTCGTCTGTTGCGAGCTCAGGCCATTGGACAAGGAATCTGGGTGGAGAGCACAGCCCCGTCTTACGAAGCCCTGTCAGCGTTCATAAAGGGAGCACGCACCTATCCACGAAGGGTTGCAGAATTCTGCCCGAGAGAGATAGCCTCTTAACACGGGCGAAGGACTCAATATATACCAGCTTAGGAGAATGGAGTCCAAGGAACTACGGCGGAATCAGCATACGGGTGCAATGTTAACCGTTGATAAAGTAACCAACACTCACTCTGTTGAGGTACGCAGCAACGCAGATAATTACACATGTTCCTGGGCCATTGAGTATTAAAATATCTGCGAATGGACGTCCAGATAACAGCGGCGCGAGCGTTATGTGGTATATGCAGAAGAGCAAAGATCGCATGGATGAGATGGGCGTCGTAAGAAGGGACTGGTGCACGCGCCGTGCCCGTGGGATGGTAAGGATACCGTAAGGGGCCTGTGGTCCCAGATGGCGGGGTCGGTATGTCAATGAGGCCGTCAGCGAATAGAGGCAATCTCGCGATAGAAGACTGACATTGAGCGGCGCAGAACCAGAACCAGAACTCTTGTCTGATTCCAAGCTGATGGCTTTCTTGGCACTGAGGATATCACCTTCACTCAGGACGTACTTCCGGGGATAGTAGCGGTCGAAATCCAGGCCGGAGAGAAGGGCGAGTGCTTCGCTGGTGTGCCCACCTATCGGCTACGGTCAGATGGTAATGTTGCTTCGCGTGCTCTGCGTTTGCCTACCTGAGCCTAGGAACACCGCAAGAGAGGACGTCTCTGAGCGCGAGCGCGCGCCATGACGAGACGGCTTCTCACGCCGTAAAATTGCGTACAGCCTCAGCAATACGAACGCCGACAACAGGACGACAATGAGGAGGCCGTATGACATCCTGCGAGACCGTAGGTGCACTCAGAGCAGGAGTAGTAGCCCAATCGGATGGGTACAACGCCTAACAGAAGATAGGCGAGCAAGGGCACAACTGCAAACGTACACGGAGGATCAGCGCATTGTTCCATACTGCCAGATAGTAGAGGCCAACCTTCAGAAATACGAGCAAGGACGGACTGGTTGGCCACTCGCCTCCTGCCTCCCGCACGGATGTCTCAAAGCGAGAGAGGCGCCCAACGCGGTCACCGCGTCAATTCGAGCGGAGTTCGGCGTCCCAGCTCACGCGCGTCTGCACGCGACCGCCTCTGCTACTCCTCTGCCGAAACGACCTCCTCGAATCCGGCTCGAGCATTATGGCGACCGTTACCGTCGCTGACGCTGAGCTCGTCTCTGCCTTGAGGAGCGCGGCGCAGGACTGCAAGGATCGCGCTCTGACGTTTGGGTCGAAGTGGTGCGTTGAGCGAGAGTCGATGCTGGCCCGGTACTATGCTGAACATGAGACAGGGCTTCAGAGCTCCTGCTGTCTATTCCTAACGCGAAACGCACTGCTTCGACCGAATTTGACTTCCAGACGCTTGCGACGGCGGGGTCTCAGACTCCTGGACCTTCACACCCATTTGCAAGCCGCACCCCAGCCAAGCTAGACATTCACGCTATGGACACCGCTCCCGCTACCGCCACTTTCGTCGCCCGCCACCCCTCCGCGCCGAATTTGAAACCACCATCACCCGAAGAGCGCGCACGCGAACGACAGCTCGAAGCCGTGGACGAAGATTGCATCAGCCATGCAAGAGCACTCGTCGAAGCAAAAGAATACCTGAGGGCTACGCACTGGCTGAGGGAATGCAAGAGTGCCAAGGCGGCTTTCCTCAGCATATATAGTCAATACATGGTGAATAGTCTTATATATGCTACGCTTCGAACTCTGTGTGACAGTTAGCTTCAAGGCCGGGGAGAAGAGGGCTATGCGTGATTGGTACAAGCTCAACCGTGAGTCCAACTAGCCTTTCAAGAACACTATAGATTCATTATGTCGCAGAATCAAAGCATCAACCTCCGCTTCCCATTAACCCTGCCCTGCTCCCGCTCTTGCAAGTGGTGCAGAATGCGACTGATCCGTGGCTGTTGTTCATGTACGTCCCGGCGTGGATGACATGTTGGATGACTGAAACGAGATAACATGTTAGGAAGGCTCTGTTTCTCAAGCGTATGTCAAGGCGAGAAGAAGCTATGGAGGCCGCCCTACTGTCTATAGCAGGGTACCCGTGGAATTGGTCCACATGGATTCTTCTTGGAGAATGCCTGAGCGACGGAGAGGAGGTCAGTGTCAAATCATCTAGAGCAGTGCATGACTGGATATTCATCTTGCTAATTTCTCTTTGTTTGCACAGCTTTCCGCACTGCTGCCACTGCTTCCTCTACCCACAACACACCCACTCGTCCAACTGTTTCAAATCAAAACCCTGAACAGCCTCAACAACCCATCTGAAAACGAGCTTGCCTTGTGTGACAGACTTCTGAGTAATGACTTCTTCCCTCAAAGTCTCTGGATCATGTCACTCCGTGCTTGCGTTCTCTATCACCTCCATGGTGAGTCTCATTCTGTCTCTGATATATGCACACAGCAGCGAACAACATTCTCCATATCATCACAGATTTCGCCAGTGCCGAAGTCCAGTTCAAGAAGATCCTGGGTGCGGACCCATTCCGCATAGACGACATCGACGTTTATTCAAATATCCTCTACGTGACGGAAAATCGCCTCGATTTGTCAAAGCTCGCGCACGATTTCCTTCATTTGGACAAGGATCGACCAGAGGTCTGTTGTCTCGTTGGTAAGTTGCCTGCCTGGTTCCCTACCTTCTCCCGCGAACCGCCCCTGACGCTACCCAGGGAACCACTACTCCCTGCGCGCGGAACACGAGAAGGCGGTCAAGTATTTCAGGCGCGCCACGCAACTGGATCGGACATACCTCTCAGCGTGGACCCTTATGGGGCACGAATACGTCGAGATGAAGAATTCCCATGCAGCGATAGAAGCATACCGGAAAGCTGTGGGTGCGTCGACGATGCCTCTCCTTCTCCCGAGGACATATCGAGCGCGAGACTGATGCACGTCGGGCATCGCAGACGTGAATAGAAAAGACTATCGCGCATGGTATGGTCTCGGACAAGCATATGAGCTTCTGAGTATGCACCAGTACGCGCTGTACTATTATCAGCATGCGACGGCCCTTCGGTGCGTCTAAGCTATTGTTGACACAGGGTTTGCTCTGCATGAACTCACTGGATCTTCCTTGCCCTGCCCCTTCGCGACTTCGCGCGTCTGGGACGCAGCCCTTACGACGTCCGCATCTGGCAGGCACAAGGAATGTGTTACGAGGAAATGGCGCGGTGTGTTCCCTTTCATTTTCCCGCAGCCTATGAATGCGTGCTTAATTTCGCGTGCTGGTCCTGCGTCTCCCGCCGCGCCCGCAGACCGCGCGAAGCCATCGAATGCCTGAAGCGTGCGCTCATCGGCGCCGACCCCCTGGAGACCGCAATCCACCTCCGGCTCGCCAAACTCTATCACGACTCTGGGGACCTTGCGGAAGCCGCGAGCTATCACCGGCACGTCGTCGACCTCTGCCAGAGCGCAAGTAAGCCGCGGTGGCTTCTCCATCATGGTGTAGACTCTCATGTGACCTTCGATATTGTAGACAAGCCGGTCATCGACTACGCACGGTCGGCCGTGCACGTCGCGCGCTATCACCTGCTCCAGGGCGGCGACGATCTGGAGCTCGCGAAAGATTACATGGAGAAGGTGTCGACGAGTAACGCGGAGGAGGTGCGCGAAGCGGGGAGCTGTTGAAGAAGATCCGGCATGCACTGTTTCTCAAGGAGAGCACTGCGCGGATGAGGAGTGCAGCGGACATTTCGGTGGGAATATCGGACTCGCCGACGACATAATCAAGAAGCGCGATGTGCTGAGGGTGCGCAGGTATTTATAGGAAGGATTCGCACCGGCTCGGAGGTTAAGGCCTTCTTCTTGTCTTGAGGGATAGTGTTATGTATAACAAGCTACACCTTCTTCCGAACCCGTGCAGCTGCTTATGCATACGTCGTGCCGCCTCATGCGGTAAATCATCAGAGTAGCGGAGACGAGATCTCCTCCGAGTGGACCGCAGATACCTGCCCTAAACTCACACGGTCACGGGCTCCGTGCAGAAGGACCAAAGTATGGCAAAACAAGCGACAGAGATGTCGAGCTTTTCCGTGCACCCCTCGCTCGCTACGCCTATATCGCCTGCAGCACCGCCTGTTACACGCACAGAGTCGACCTCGAATGCCAGTCAAACACCAGCCAGCACCGGAGAGCTCTCGCGCGCGGCATCAGGCTCCGAGCCCCCGGCGTCGGCAGCGGAGGCAGGGCCCAGCACCGCGCATGGTGGCGGGCCCCCGAAGCCGCTCGTGAGCGTGAACGTGGAGGGGCTCATTCTGGATGTGCAGCGGCGAGGGGTTGCAGAAGGGCAGGAACGCGGAAGAGGTGGAGGCGATGGCGCAGACCGCCGCAAGGTACGCTCGCACGCCCATATCTCTGTGGTCCGCCGCCGCCACTCACCACGCCTGCGCCGCACCCTTCTCATCTGGCCATGCTCTTGCAGAATCGCGCAGCGGATAGCCGCAGATCAGACGGCCGCGCTGCAGCCCGACGTGGAGAGCCCGTTCGCGAACGCCGCAGATGCCGTTCGGCGCCTACTTCCGTACCACATCTTCCAGCAGCCGGCGGAGGATCTGCGCAAGGGGAAGCGCAAGGCGACGGCGGAGGACTTGCTGCGGGAGGAGATTGCAGGTGCGTGTTGCCTCGAGGTGTCTGTGGGTGCCGCCTCACGCGAGATGTTCTCCAGAGACGAGGTTTGCGATTGATTGCTGGAAGCGGAAGGCTGCTTTGGAACGGAGGCTGAGACGTATTCGAACGCAAGAGGGACAGGTCAGCTACTCCAATGGGAATGTATTGGATGTTGTATGCTTATGGGAGTGCACAGCGCACTGCTCCAGATGATCAGGGATACGTCCTCGCCCAGGCGGTCTTGGAAGCAGACCGGGCGGATCTGGCTGCTCTGACTACAGAATACCGAACTGCACGAGCTGAGTTGGACAAGGTAGAACGTGCGAAGAAGGCCGCTGCTGCTGCTGCTGCCCCTCCGCCGGCACCAACGACTCCCACTGCGACGCGTCTACCGTATTATCCGCCACTGCCTGCGGTGCCGAATCCCACCACACCAACATTTTCCGCCAGCTCTTCAACGTATTCTTCACAGTACCGAAACTACGCTTATCCGTATTCACAGACGTATAATTCACCATATTCATACACTCCCCCTCCTGGTCAAACTACAACTCCCGGTCAGAAGCAACCCGCGCGTGTGCCAACAAGTGTACCCGTGTTGACTCTTGCACCACCAGGAGTTACGCCAACGATCTCTTCCGCTCCAGCTTCTGCTTCGTCTCCCAGCGCTCCTTCCCCTGCTGCCACTGCACCCTCTTCTACCATCGCTGCCATACCGGTTCACCTTCCCGCATCTTCGCTCACATCTCTTGCGGCTCTTGGAATCATACCTGTTCCGGCGAGCAACGCTCCGCCAGCAGGCCAGCCGCAGCCTGCGTGCGTGTTGAAGGGCACGACCCAGAATGGAACGATGGTCAGCCTGGACATCAACGTGTCTGCTCTGCAGCCCGCCCAAGCGAGCGGTCTCGCCGTGCTGCTGAGCGCGCTTAGCAGCACTCGCACCGGCGCTGCTGCCAGCGTCCCGACGTCGTCTGCGGCCGCCGACGCCCCCGGAGCAAAAACCTAGTCAGACAAGGACAAGACAGCTCCGGTCAGATACGCCGATGCACTGTAGCGTAGGGTTTGGCAGTTTTGCGCGTGTGAGACCGCGACAGACACCGGCGGACACAGCTTCGTGCATGGATGTAATAATTATCAGTACTTATCGACGCTGCTCAGTGGATGCAGAGGACGTGCGAGCATCACGCGCCCGGTGCGTGGGGATGTGCTCGCACGGTTGTCCCTCATGTTACGTTGCGCCTGCGCGGATTTCGAACCCCAGATGCTCCTCTGACAAGCGAGCGTTGAGAAAGAGAGCAGAAACCAGGCTGGTTGTCCCGGTATGGCAACTGCAAATATGGTGGCGCTGCCGTAAACGCCGTCAACAGACGCCGGGCGGGTGTCGTGACTGTCGTCATCGTCTCCAACGGCGAACGCAAGAACTCAGTCTGCTGCCCCGCCGCTGCGCCATCTTGTCTCCGACGTCCATCCAGGCTCCGTCGCGGTGGCAGACGACGAGGAGTCCGCCTTATCTGGCGCCGACGAGCAGGGCTATGCGCGCCATCAGCCCCGATGCGGGTTTCGGCATGACGCCACGGAAGTGCCCCAGAAATTGTCGGCGGCACACTCCACCGCGAGAAGCGATAGCCAAAGCACGCCCGCAACGCTGCATCGATGCCGTCGAGCGCAAATTCTCGCGAGGCTATATAAGCCGTCGCCGAGGACGCTGAACAGGTTCTCTTCCCCAACACCACCGCCCTTGTCGCTTGCCAGTGCGTATTGGCGTCTTTGATAGGCCTCCGCGCGGACGATTGATACTCTACGTACGTGTTTCTGCTATCGCTGTGCTCTCACGGAGAGGATCTGACGGTCTGTGCAGGTATTGAGAAGCCGTTGCAAACCGCCAGCACAACCACTATCACCACTATGAACGCACCATGCATTTTTGCAAAGCTCCCTAACGAGCTTTTGCACGACGTGTTCCAACACGCAGCACATCTGGACACGCCCACAGCCCTGGCGCTGACCCTCGTCGCATCCTGGACCAGGCATCTCGTGGAACCTACGCTTTACGACACAGTCGTCCTCTCCTCCTCGCGCGGCGTCAACGCCTTCCTGGACGCGCTCTCACACAAGCCCGCGGCGTTCGCCACACGCACCGTCAGGCATCTCGGCATCTTCTCGCAGGGGCCAGTCGACAAGGTCGACCAGGTCCTGGACACGTGCCGGGGTGTGGACAGCCTCGCGTGGGGCTTCTCGCTGCCGAGCTACAAGTGCGTGAACGGGTGCGGCACCGTGCGGGCGTTGGAGGGCCCGCGGGAGCAGCACCTCCTCGGCGCCGCCTGCCGCGACGGCTGGGACGCGGCCCTCGTGGGCCCGACCGTCACCCACCTTCGAGTGCACCTGGCCGCGCCCGCGCGAGCGACGCCACTGCCGCAGGACGGCGAGGACAGCGCGCTCACCGCGACGACCCTCGAGAGCCTCCGGAGCCTCCCCGCGCTGACCCACCTCGCGGTCGTCTACAAGCCCACGAAGCGCGAGCCGGTGCCCGCCCTACTGGCCTCGCTCCGTGCGCTTCTCTCGCCGCCGGCGCGCCCGGAGGCAGGGCCGAAGCAGAAGCTCGCGTTGGTGCTCGTGCAGGTGCTGGGGGCGAGAGCGTCGCAGGCCGCGGCGGTTGAGGCCCTCAATCGGGCAGCCCTTGAGGAGGGCGGGGAAGCGTTGCGCATCGTGGCGGAGCGGGCACCGCTGAGCGCCGTCTGCCAGTGGGAGGACGCCGTGCGAGGGGGAAGGAGCGTGTGGGACCACGCCGAGGAGGTCGTTCAGCATCGTCTACCGCGCGACACTACGTGCTAGAGCCAGCATACCCGCCAGCACCATGTTACCCAACCTACAGTACTCGATACCCGCAACTTGAATGCTTAATCATGGATTGGTCCACCTGCTGTCGCACGTAATCGCCCCGCGTTGTAGTAATCTACAGTTTCATTGTACGCTGTACACTTGTATCGACCCTTGTCAATCAAGACTGTCCCAGATATTAATAGCGGGAAACGGATGTTTCTGCGAGTCACATCGGGTGTCCTGGTGCGTATTTTGGTGGAGGTTGGCAGGGCGTGCTGGGCGGCTGCTGTGGGGGAGTGCCCGAGGTCCGTCTGGGGGGCTTTGCGAGTCTGATGTCCGACGGGTCCTTCAAAGTTAACGGCCTCTGCACAGTGCAAATCTCTTTTCTACCCCGAGTACCTGGAGCGATGCTGCGATGGCCGCCTGCCGTCGACTTACCCCTGGCGCCGCGGGAAGGATGAGCCATCGCCCATCTCGATCCCGTCAACGGCCTACGCCCCGCTCACGCCGCCTGCCGTTGCCCCCTTGCCTTTCCTAACCTCCTTCTCGACGCCCCCAAGCGTACGGTGCTTCGCCCGGTCTTGCATCCGGCACGACGAGGGCGCACAACCTACCCTCTCCTGCCCCCGTGAGCCCGTCGTGGTCGCGCTCCAGCCAGCGGTACCCGCGCCGTGCTGACGCATTCCAAAAATTCCGCGCATTCTTCGAAGGCTCGCCCAGGCGCGCGGTGTGCGAGCCCTCGCAGCTTCTCCCCCCTGCTCCAAGAATACGTCGCTGCGACTTGTGCGCATTCCAAGGCCCCTTACACCAGCGTCCCTCGGCCAGAATCGCACCGCAGGTTCTGACCGTGCCCTTATCCGGCCTATTACGAGCGACAGTCGACGACGCGGGGGTCACAGTACGCTTACAGCACGCGTGCCAGCGCCGATCTGGGGACGAGCAATGGCGGCGCAAGCAGGAGCAGCGTCTCCCGCAGGAAAAGGTGCAGAGGATACGATAGCCGACGCGCGCGATGAACGGAGGTACAACCGAGTGAGCCCTCTCTTCCTCTTCTGCTCTTCTCTGTCTTCCAATGCAGCCTCTGTCTTCCCATACAGCCCTCGCGGGTAGTGGCCCCAGGCTTCCTCAGGGTCCCGAGCTGGCGTAAGAGAGGGCTTGCTGCCGCCACATGACGGTGACGCTCGCTATTCCGAGACAGTTTTGCTCGCTTGGACAGCAGAAGACCTAGAATTTGCTGCAGAAAAAGGGCCACAAAACCGTGCAGAAACCTTGCTGGGCCCCTGCGCTGTCCCGCCAAGCCAAACTGTGCGCGGTGAGGCATAGCGAGCGGGCCTGGCGGCTGCCCCGGCGCTGGAGGGGCGGTTCTGCGAGCTCTATCTTCCGATCTATCCGAGGCCGCCTTCTTTGCTGCAGACTGTACCACGGCCCTCTGTCAGCCTCAGCCTTCACGGCTGCGTCATCTCTCGCCTGGGCCGATCGCGATGCGCAATGCAATCTGCTGACTGACGTCGTTCTCGCTTCGCAGCTCGCAGACAGCATGTCCCACTACTCACAACTACTTCAAATCCGAATGTGAGCCGCCGATTCCTTGCATTGACTGGTCTGGACCGTGCGCCACCGCCGCGGGAGCGCGCAGGGACGCAAATTGACTTTCACAATGTCTCGGTGCTCACACGTTTCCTTCCGTGCACCAGTTAATGCCGTCTACGAAGTGAGCCTGGTGCTCCTCCAGACCTACATCGGGCCCTTACGAATGAGTAATGTTAATGCAGATGGCGGACGGGTCCTTCAACAAGCGCGGGCTGAACCTCCGGATGTACCTCGCCCAAGCGGGCGAGATGACGAAGCGTATGTGCTATCTATATACGGATATGCCCCTCGGGTCGGACAGGGTTGAACGTTCGCCCCAGACCTGACCGTGCACCACACGATCGAGGAGCGGCACATCTTCCCCGTGCTCGCGAAGCGGGATGCCCATGTTCCGCGAAGACGAAGCGCACCTCAAATCGCACCACGGAATCCACGAAGGTGATTGCAGTTTTGCGTTGTGCGTCTCGGCTGCCCTGGCGCGGGAGATGGCTGAAGCAGGTTCGTGGACAGGATTAGACAAGCTCACCGCCCTCCTGCGCAAGTGGCGCGGCGAGCCGTCGGCGTACGCGCCGCAGGAGATGAAGGACTGCCTCGACAGCTGGCGCGAGGTGCTCTTCACGCACCTGGACCAGGAGGTGCGTCAGCCGATGCTTCTGCCTCGCTTTGTGCTGATGGTGTGCCGTGCGCGGGCCCCTGCAGGTGAAGGACCTTTCTGCGGAGAATATGAAGAAGTATTGGACCGTAGAAGAAGTCGATCGCATCCCTATGTGACAGACCGCCGCCGTATAGTGCACCCATCTATTACGATATCCGTAATCAACATGCGATTTATATATGATTTTCGGGCTCAAGCCGTGTCTCTGTTCTCTTCCCCGTCGACAGCGAGTTGTCAGAGTTGTAACGCCAGTAGTACACGTGCGCCCTGTGACCCGCAGTTTGATGGATGACTTGCTTAATTCTCGCGACACCATAGTAGGACTGCCAAAGTGCGTATACGACATGGCACAGCATGTCGCGTGATTTGCACCACGTCTTCCCGCAACCGTCGAGGATGACGACGATACCAATGCCATGATACCCAGAGTACATGCCCGGCGCATCGGAGCTGCCATTCACGACATCTGCCTCCACATTGCTCTTGACCAGGCGTAGTACGTCCGCAGTGTCTGATGGACGTGCCAACCTCATAAATGCTAATCAGTGTGAGCATAGAGTAGTATCGGTGGCTCGGTGGGGGCCATGAGGTGTGCCAACGCTGGGTAGCTTGTGCGCCCGCTCACGGACTCTATAACGCAACTCTATCAATCTGTGCTGCGTGCTCGGTCCAAAACACTCAATCTCTGTTTGATCACTTTTCATTTCAGAAGTATTCTGGCAGGTGTAGGCGTCGAAATAGCGCGATGGAGTGTTCTGCTTGCGCAACGCCCAACGACAGTGTCCAAATAGAGACAGCACATCCGCCACACCACGATCCGATCGGGCAGCACGCTGATTGATGGCGCCTACCCCCAAACCTCGCGACATCGTCAACTGCTGTTGTATCTCTGCTCACTCGCACCCAAGAACCCGCCAGCTTGGATCGTCACGGTGTTGCGAGGAGATGGTGCGGCCAGCTGCGAATGGTTAGCACGGAAAGCCGACCAAATCCAGGCATTGTCACTATGATGCTGCACCGCCTGTCTGGATGTTCAGTAAATCTTTAGACTCCAACACACGACAATTTCCCGACGGCGGCCGCGCCTGCGGCTCTCATTGGCTTTGGCGGAGCGCAGTAAAAGGACTACTAGCTACCACACCTCAACAACGCGGGCGTGGCACCGCAGCAAACGCTGCAGGCGTGTACAACAGAAACACATACGAAGTGAGGCAAGTGGCTGGCTGCGGAAAGGTGCAGTCTCGGAGCCGAGGAGTTCATAGTAGAAACATTCGTGGGCATCGCCTTCGTGGTATGTTTTGTGCATGGAATGTCTCGCCGAGTAGTGCTGATTGTTCATCCTTACACTCGTCGAGTCTAAAGACGAGGCTGTGCGGTCTCGAGGGAACTCCCGCGCAACGTTTGCCGTACGGCGCACGCGGGATAGCTGGCAGCGAGATGCCCACGTGCTCATACACCAGGCCAGGACAGACCCTCGCCGCGTTCCAGTGCAGCTTGAGCTGACTATGCGATCTGCTTGCTGTGTATGCGCAGAGGCCCCCGGGCGTGGCTGCGATCGCGATGGCCAGAATGAGCGGGGGCCGCTAAGATTGCGCTATTGGCTCGACTGGATGTTGATTACCGAAGAACCTTGTATATAAGGCACCCACGCCCCTGAACAGGTTGTGATTCATATAACACGCAAGGGCGAACCATATCGCACTTGGATCCCATCCCTTTCCCATCCCCCCTCTTTCCTCAGGGCGCTGAGCAGAGATGATCATCACCTGGATCTACCGGACAGTGAAGAGGAAGTTACAGGGCAACCAGCAGCCTGCAGCTGGGGATGCCTCGCAGCCTTCGGCACCTGTGCGAGAGGTTCAAAATCACTCCAATGCGACCAACAACGGGAAGAAGAAATGGCACATGAACTCGACCACGAAATGGAACCTAATGCTGATGATTGGGCTTGCCATCCCAGTGTTTTTGGAGACCTTGGATTATACAGGTGCGTGTCGAACAGTCGCCCAATTCGACTGCAGGATCTCATATAATATGAATCACAGTCGTCGCTACCGCACAGGTTCATATTGCTGTATGTCTTCCGGTCTACGACTTCGTCCGCCGTGTCTGATTGCATTACTCGGTATAGTCGCAATTCAACCGTCTCGACCTCCAGAGTTGGATCGGAACAATATATCTTCTTACGTCGACGGTCTTTCTACCGCCATTCGCATCAGTCGCGGACATCTTTGGTCGCCACTGGGCCTTGCAACTCGCTCTATTGCTGTTCATGGTGGGAAGCGCGATCAGCACAGGCAGTAACAGCATGCCCACTATGCTGGTCGGCAGGGCCGTAGCTGGTATAGGCGCGGGGGGTTGCTTGCGGTAAGCCTTAAAATTCTTTATCGCACATTATATGCGCACCTGACATGCTCCCCGGGCAGCTCGTCCGAATTATTCTGGCGGATAGCAACTCCTTGAACTCGAATAATTGGCAGCAGGGCATCTTGTTCTTCCTATACACCGTCGGTTACTGCTTAGGACCTTTCATTGGCGGGGAGCTCATCACTGTCTCGTTCCGCCGGATTTTTGCCATCAAGTACGTCCAACGTCCCATTCTCCATAATCAAGGAGACTTATTTATTGCTTTGGTCCTTCGGCAGCCTGCCATGCTGTGCTGTGGCCATGGCTCTGGCGGGGCTTGTACTTTACAGGCGTGCCAAGGGCAGCCAACACTCGTCGAAGCTACCCTCCGACGCCCCCGAAACCTTTGCGGACAAGCTCCTCCGCATCGACTGGGTCGGTGCAGGCCTGTTCATGGCCGGCGGCATCCTTGTCCTCCTCGCCCTGAATTGGGGGTCGAACGAGCAGTGGAACTCCGCGAAGGTCATCGCGTGCTTCGTCGTCGGCGGGGTTATGATCGTCCTCTTCGGCATATGGGAGTACCTGTTGGAGCGCCAGGGGCTCTCGCCAGCGACGACGGCGCACCGACGCTTGCGCGCGACGGACCCGATGATCCCGCTCGACCTCTTCCGCTCGCTCGACGTGTGCGTGGTGATGTACGGCACGTTCGTGAACGGCATGGTGATGCTCGTCATGTTCTACTTCGTCGCGATCTTCTTCGTGATCGTGTCGGGCCTGTCCGCGAGCAAGTCTGGGGTGCAGCTCATCTACTTTGCGCCTGGCATGGTGAGATCTGGCGCTGTTTCCGATGGACTGCGGCATCTATGCTTATATGCGCTTATTTTAGGGTGGCGGAGGACTTATCGCTATGCGCCTCGTACGGTGGTTGCGACAGGTATGGCATCCAAGTCTGCCTCTCTCTAGCACGCGCTGATGTACCTCTACAGCCAAGGTACCCTATAGTGTTTGGTAACCTCGTAACTGCAATCGCGCTCGGACTGGTGTCTTTCGGGATGGACAAGAACAAGCAAGGGCTCGTGAACGGGTAAACCATGCTATCGTCAAGCCAGTCAATTTTCAAGATAGCTTATCTTGTAATACAGCTTCATGGCACTGGCCGGTGTCGGCGTTGGTCTCTGCGTCGGGCCATTCGCCGTGCAGGCGCGCTTCTCGCAACCCGCGGAGCGCAACGCCGTCGTGTCCGCTCTACTGCTCTTCGTACGTGCCCCGCCCTCCTCGCGCCTCCCGCGGCGGCTGACGTCCCCGCGCACCGCAGTTCCGCTCCTTCGGCGGCACCGTCGGGCTCGCGCAGTGCGCCGCGGTGCTGAACGGCAAGGTCACGCACGCCATCGGCGCCGCCGTCGTATCCGGCACGCTCTCTGCGGAGGACGCCGCCGCCGTCGCGCGCGCCGCGGCTGCGGGCGTGGACTCGGCCGGCGGGATCGACGCGCTGCCGCCGGCTGTGCAGGCCCTCGTCCGGGATGCGTTCCGGCAGGGCACGCGTTTCGCATTTATCTCGCTCGTGCCGTGGTGCGCCCTCGCGTTCTTCGCGTCGTTGCTGCTCGGGAAGATCCGCGACACCGACACCGACACCGAGAAAACGCCCGCGGTCACAGGCGAGGAAGGTGTCAAGGGAAAGGAGGAGAACATGACCCCGGAGATGAAGGCGGAGGACCCCATTCAGCTTCGCACGTTATAACCAATGATTCGCTTCTATGGTTTTGGACAGGGTCGTATCGTTCTGAACGGATTCATGTCAAGAAGACGATTTTAACGAAAGCCTTTATGATATCCTATGTCACTGCGTTAGCTCATGTAATTTTCTCTGGGTTTTGGATATGACCTCGCTGCTTGAGTAGCTGATGTTGCTGATGTTGTGGTGAGTTTCATCGTCACCAATTCCTGACATGCAGACCGGCATTATGGGCACACGGATGCCCCGTGTTTCAGCGGGTCAGAAATGTATCGTATAATGCCGCCCAACAAACACGTCAACTTTATTCTACACAGCCGACACCTTCGCCCAGCCGTCATTCGTAAGTCGTCGTAAGCCCTACACTTAAACCTTGACCTCCTCGAATCCCTGCTTTTCCTTATCGTGCTGGGCGACAGGGAAGCCGGTGTACGCGGGCACCTGCTCGTCGCGGGTGTTGTACATCGGCACTGCGCCCGGGCCCTGAGGCATCCCAGGCGCACCCGTCGGTGGGCCGTAGCCCGCGGACGCGGGCGCCCACTGTGCGTGCACGCCAGGGGTTGCCTGCTGCTGGTACTGGTAGTACGCCGCGGCGGCGCCGTCATACTGCTGGTACTCCTGCGACTGCTGAGGTTGTTGGTTCTGGTTCTGGTAGTACGTCGCAGCCTCGGGGTCCGATGGTGGGTTCGCGAGATACTGAGCATAGCGGTGATGAGTTGTGGGATCATACCGCAGGACGCAGGGTAGGGAGAACTCACGGGAGGGACTGGTGCGCCGGGCTGATAGATGGTCGGTACAGGGCCGGGAGGAATGGAGACCGAAATTTTCTGAATCGTGACATCAGTACAGTGGGCAGGTGAGGCAGCAGGTCAGACGTACAATGGCCGAGGTCACCACTCCTGGGGTTTTTAAGCGCAGGGTCGGGAAGGGCTGACCGGCAGGGCGTACGGCGCGGTCCTCATTCTCCCAGTCCATGAGCATCTGGTTGACTGCCTTCTTGCCCTGCAGATGTTGTTCAGTACATGGGAAGCTGATACCGCGAGTTCAGAACACTGACCTTCTTCTTCCACATGTTCATGGGGACGAAGAGTATGATCATAAGCCCGATGAAGACAGCCAGGCTGATGAGCCTGGCTTTCCACACCCTATCGAAGCCGTGCCAGTGCCACCAGTGGTGATCCTCGTCATCCTTCTTGTCTTCAGCATCCTCGGGTAGGTTGTGCTCCGCAACATAAAACATGGCTATGGGGACTCCGATAAGTGAGCTGCAGTGTCAAGTCAGGAACATGATAGTAGTAGCGAAAAACTGTTCAGAGCCCACCCAAGGGTTATAATCAGCCAGATCCATTCAATGCCCTTCTTGTAGTAACGCGAAGCTTTCTTGGTGATGGCAGGAATGCGGGCTGCCCAAACGTCGTCGGAGTACTAACCAAAACACTGGCATGAGCTCGGTTGATGAGAACTTAAAAAGAGTGCTCACGAAGGGCTTCAGCGAGTATGGGACCTCGAGGTCAGGTTCTTGACCAACCGTGTAGCGCTGCGGTAACGTGAACATGAGCTCCTCCCGCAGATCCACAAAGAAGGGTGAATAGTACGCACGAGGGTAAAGTTTGGCCGCGATTGGCATGACTTGGGCTTGGTTGTAGTAAGACATGCCGGGTCTTCAAATGTCGTCAATGTAAATGAGAAAAGAAGTTGACTGTCGGTCGTTAGAACCTCGTTGGAAAGCAAGATAAAATACAGCGAAAACAAAGTCGAGCCAGTCGACTGAGTGGAAAGGAGCAAGACCCGCTGGAGGAACGAGGCATGCGGGCATCTGCCTTATATATGAAAACACAGCATGGGTCGGAATGGCGATGCGCGTTGTTACGCGTGATCCCGAACCGCCATCGTCAACGGGGTGGGTGTGAGACAGCGCATCATTATCACATCAAACGGGTTAGTCGCCTCGGACGTCATGTTTACTGATTGTGTCCAGGGTCTGCCAGTTGGATTTACCGGTTTGGTGATATTTATCGAGAGGTATGTAGCTCCTGCAAGACAGTCAACCAAGTCGCTTGGCAATAAACGCATCGTTGTCAATGCCGGACAGTGCTACAGCGTACGCATCTTCGCCACTGGGAGGCGGTACAGTCGCCGCCCAAAGTACTCCCTCGTTTTGCCCCACCTGTGCTCGCTACCACCGAACACGTCCACCTCGCTCCACTGCACGTCCATCCCCACGTCGGCCAGGTGGAAGTCGGACACATGCGTGTACACATCGTAGAACAGAGCATCTGAAACCATCAATACATCAGCGGGCATCGTGCACGCAAATCATGATGCGCTTACTTGTGGCGCCCAGTCCGTGGAAGAAACTGAACCGCGACTCTGGACCTGCGAGGAGGTCAGGAACATTACCAAAGAATTTCTGCAGCTCTATTGCAGATTGTTGAGTGGGCGGCACCGTCCCAACGAAGCGAGGGTACTTGCCTTGATAGTCTTCGGAGAAGGTATCGGTATATATAACGTCGAAACCACCGACAGCAAGGAGGTCTTCGCTTTCGATAAAGTCCTGCCATTTTCCCTCCAGAATCTTGACGCCAGACTTCTCATACCATCCGAGTTCTTTCATGTGCGCCAGAACATCCGGATGTGCCTCGATGATGACATGCTGTGAGGGCCGGACGGGAAGGTCTTGGAAAAACGTATCGATCTAGAGTTCGCATTGAATATCTAGTGAGCATCGCAAGGCAAAAGTGAACCTACAATGCCAAGTCCAAACCCGATGTTGAGAACTTTCAGTCCGTCGCCGAGGTTTTCGTGGTCGGAGCACAGCTTCTTGACAGTTTCTCTCACTTCAAGCTATCTTGTTTAAGCTCAAATTATGCATATAGGCGGGTGGGAACTCACTAATGTCCCGTTCCCAACCCATCATGACGCCGACCTCTTCCTCGTCGTTTACTTTCACCACACAGATTTCTTGGCCATGCTCGTCCTTCTTGTATACGAGAGGCGTAGTAAGATATGTCACTGTCGAGCCTGCTGCAGTCGTATCGGTGGCCTTGAGTACCAGCGAAAGAGCAGAGTCGGCACTTGGGCCTTTTGAGGAGAGCAGAGCCAAGAGAAGTTCTGTAACGATTGTTTGATGACTACAAGCACAACAGTAGACGGCAACGAGGGATATACCTGACCGAATGCCTGCATCACGTATTGTAGTGTAGCAAGCCTCATTATTTAGAGACAGCGCAACGTCTCCCGCACTGTTGTGTAAGTTGTCCACTAAGTTGAACTTTGAATTGGTGAAACATTCAAATAAGCACAAATCAGGATGAAAAATGACTGACCTGCATTCCATATCGCTCCTTGTTCAATCAAAAGCCTGACCAATGCTTCGCTCTCTACATACGCCGCTGCGTGTAAAGCAGATGTTCCGTCGTCGTCTTGGAACCAGAGAGGTGCACCCGCGTCGACCTGAGCCTTCACCACTTCGAAAGGCGCTCGATTGAGGATGGTCTCGATGAGCCCTAAACCCATCGCTGAGGCCTCCTCAACTATCACATTTGTTCCCGTATTTTCATGCGATGAGCTCATAGTTCGGTGAGGAAGAGGGGAGTGGCAGGATAGAGACCAAAGGCGTCCGTCAAGTTTTCCAGCTATCCTGGACAAATCCTGGACGGATCAATACAAGCGGATCATACATTCGGAGCGCCCTATACTAACGCTAGAGTATTCCGAGGAGCGAAGGGCTTTCCTTCTCTCTCATCTGCTACTAGAGGCTCATCAGAGACCTCAATTCTCAGGGTTTACGAAGGCTCACACGATCAAACATACTTTTTAGAAGGGTTTACTCTGCTGCATCCATCGGAATGCAGTTTGAGGTCATTGCAAAATGTCCAACAACGAAAGCCAGAGTCTCGAGGATGAAGTTGGCTCGTAAGTTGCAAGCGAACCATGCCATGTTATATGATTTCCTCACAACTTACGTTAACAGATGGCACAACAATGCTACCTACATTTATGCCTGTAGCTACGCAAGCAGCGATCAAGGGCCTTACACCTCAACAAGTGGAAGCCCTTGGGATCAATTCTGATTCTAAACAACACCTACCACCTGAACCTGCGACCGGGAATCAAGGTCCTCGACGAAGCTGGGGGTGCGCACAAGTTCCAAGGATGGAGGCATAACCTTCTCACCGTAAGTTGCGCCTAAACTCTTCTGGATCTCAACTTATCATCATCTGCTAGGACAGCGGGGGATTTCAGCTCGTATCCCTGAACAAATTCACTGAGATCACCGAAGAAGGTGCTCGGTTCCAGAGCCCATTTGACGGCAAGCCTACCATGCTTACGGTGAAGGAGCTTTTAGTTCAAGCGTTGCGCTTGTCTGACAGTTTGTCATAAGCCAGAGGAGAGTATTTCAATACAGCACTCCATCGGTGCTGATATAATAATGCAACTGGATGATGTGGGTAAGGTCCGATGACTCTCAGTTGTCTACGAACTGACCTATTACCGACTGTAGTCTCCAGTTTGACGGTTGGGCCTCGAGTTGAAGAAGCAATGTGGAGAACAATCCGGTGGCTTGACCGTTGCATCGAACACCATGAACGCTCGGGGAAGACTGATGTTCAGAATCTCTTTGCGATAGTTCAAGGTGGTCTGGATGCTGAGTTACGAGACAAGTGCTTGGACGAGATGATCGCTCGCAAACATCGAGTGGCTGGCTACGCCATCGGTGGCTTGAGCGGCGGAGAAGAAAAAGGTCCGTAACATCTTCTCTGATGTGCAGTCGGCTCACTGACTGTGAGCGCTAGACATTTTTGGAGGGTGTGAGCACATTGCACTCCATTATGCTGCTGTCCGATCCTGACTCGAACTCAAGTATCAAGCAATGTGTAGACAAGCTTCCCGCTGACAGTGAGTATGCCAATACTGGACGGAAATGGCTCCTCATTGCAAACTAGGACCAAGATATTCGATGGGCATCGGCTTCGCTGAAGACCTCTTGGTTTGTGTTGCTCTTGGCGTCGACATGGTGAGGCTCCCCTATGCTTGTCGTCGCACATGCTCAAACCTCACCTGCAGGCGGATTGCGTATTTCCCACTAGGACAGCGCGTTTCGGCGTAGCTCTCACATTCAAGGGGCCTCTCAATCTTCGTGAGTGCTACCCACGTATGTTTGCCCCTCCACATTTGACCTCAAAATCGGGGTTAGGTTTGAGAAAACATGAGGCAGACTTCGGCCCCATCGACCAAGATTGTCCCTGTCCGACATGCGCAGGGAATACTTCCCGTGCGATGCTGCATCATATTCTTACACTAGAGACCGCTGGAGCTCATGGTACGCATCTCATTTTTTTGGTATTGGATAGGTCATGTTCTAGCAGTTTCTTCCAGCCGTCACGATGCACAACCTGGTGTTCCAAGCACAACTAATGGGGCGCATTCGAGATGCTATCGTCAAGGGTACATTCCCAGATTATCTGAAGAGCTTCTTCGCGGAGTACTTCCAGGACAAGGGCTATCCAGAGTGGTGCGTAAATGCTTTGCGCAGCGTGGGCGTAGACCTCCTGGAAGGCAAAGAGGGGCCAAGGTGGTAGCGGGAGGAGGAGCGAACTGGGAAAGGCCACAATAATTGCAGTAGATGTGTGTGGGATATATAGCACGAGAAACGCTAGGTAGTAGAATGCCGAACCATGATTATCGTCTTCCTTTCTTACCTCCCCTGTGTGGCGCTCTTGCGTTTTTCGCTCTCTTTCTCTCCTCGACCTGCCTCGTCTTGCGAATCTGGTCGACGGTCCTGAGCTCGTTCTTGACCTTGCCGACCGGTTTCCCACCGAACCTGCTACCGAGAGCTTTGCTGCCTTTGCCTTTAGGCGTAGGCTCGGGTACCGCATCGCCTTGCTTCTTCTTGAGCCGCCGTGACTTCTTCTCGAAGTTCTTGTCGAGCTTGTCGAGAGGTTTCGCCGCGGTAACCTGCGTGTGCTTCCACTTGCGACCGCCGGCACCCATCGGTCCTCTGCTCTGCGGGCCTTTCGACTCAGTCTCGCCTACCCGTGGCAAAGAAACCCGAGCTTTCGCCTTCCACTCGTCGAACCGCCCGCTGCGGTACGTCGCAGGCAGCTTGACGCCGCTTTCGGTCTTGACCATCTTGACGTTGTCCGCACCTTCGCCTCCGCCCTTGACAAACTTCTTTTTCTTCTTGTCCCATTGAAGCTCCTTGCGCTTCCGTGCGAGAACCCCTTCGTCGCCAACAAGGTCGAAGGTAACGTTCCCAGCTTGCTCGGCGAAAGTGGCACCGTCCCGAAGAGAGTATCTGCCAAGGCATGAAGATTACCGTGTGTTAGGCAGCGCAAAGGTGTACGTACCCCTTCTCGGTGTCCGCATCCTTCTGAACATATGCCATGTAGTACTCCGAGTCGCGGTGACTGCCCTTCTTCTCTTTGCCGTTGCCAGACTCGAACACAGCCTATCACACGACATGAGTAGAATGCTCTCAAACAGACCCTTGAAACTTACCGCAATCTGCTCCTCATCCGCCATCTCCACCTCTCCTGCATGTGGACCTTCGCCATCGCCGTCTTCCCCCTCATCATTCTCTTCAGTATTTGCTGCGGCTGCATACGATAACGCAACCTGCGCTCTCTGCGCTGCCTTACTCAGGGCCACCCTCCGCTGCTTCATCAGTGCAGACGTCTCCGCGTTCCCCCTCGCCCCAATCTCCAACACCGTTTCGTTCGGCCTGAAGGAATTCACGGCCATGAGAAGGTCCTTCCTCCGCTTCTGCTCCTCCATCTTCTTTGCAATACTCTTCCCGTCTTTGCTGCGCAGTAGGACAGGGTGGGGTGTCGAGGTCGAGGTCGAGCCGACCAGCCCGGAGTTACCATCCTTCATCATAATCTTCGCGCGGTTGTACGACGCCTGACTGGCTTTGCCTTTGCTGCGCTCATACATCGAGTGACCCTTCAGCATGATTCCTCGCAGGGTGGGAAGATTGTGATTCTCCTCGTCCAGCTTCTTTACGTAGTCGACATCTTCGTCCACACGATCGCGGTCGAAAGGACCCAGTATGAGAGATTCGGTGTACGGCTGATCACCTTGTTGCGCAACCTCGCTCTTGATAGGGCGGCCAAGGAAGAGTTGAAGATCGAGAAGGTAGGGCAAGTCCGTGTTTGTAACAAAAGACCACGCCCACCCCTGACGGCCTGCACGCGCTGTGCGTCCAACACGATGCACAAAGACACGAGCACCGTGTGGAAAGTCGTAGTTGACGACATTTTCAAGGACAGGGATATCGATACCACGCGCGGCAACGTCCGTTACGACAAGGACATTAGTGAATCCCTTTCGAAAATGCTCCATTTGTTCGGACCGAGCTCCTTGGTCGAGCGAGCCGTATATGTGTGACACGGCATATCCAGCGGTGGTCAGCATGTTCGTGAGATACTCAACATGATGTTTAGTCGCGGCGAAGACGAGGGTCTGGTGTGGTGCAGTAACTTGGTCCCTGTATTTCGCTCTGCCCTTGCCCTTCCTGTCTGGCTTCTCTTCGTTCTCTGCGGCCTTGTTACTCCCAAGCGGCACTCCGATGACATCTCGAAGGAGAATGAGAAGGCAGGCGTCTTTCTCCGCCTGCTTGACAGAGAAAAAGGCCAGACGCAAATCTGTGCTGATTTTGCCTTCCGCGTCGAGTCGAACGAGCTTGGGATTCTCGAGGCCAGCCTTCGCGAACTCCACGAGAGATTTTGGAAGAGTCGCAGAGAAGAGCAGAGTTTGGCGGGTGGTAGGTAGTCGATGCAGGATCTCCGTGAGTGCCGTCTCAAAACCCATCTCAAAAAGACGGTCTGCCTCATCGAAAACAACGTACTCGACCGACTTGAGGTCCAGGTTCATTTCCACTATCAAGTGAAGAAGTCGACCAGGTGTGGCAATAATGCTATTGAGCGGGTCAGTGATCTGAATGCGCATGTAAAGAACCAACGCACACGTCCGGGTTATTTGAGATCATTTCAAACTGCTCGTCCAGTCCTTCACCACCAACGACGAGACCCCAACGCAGTGACTGACCCTTCTTCGAGTCTTCGCCGTTCTTGACATCGCCAGCGTGGTCCCCTTCCCCTCCGTGATATCCTCTCGCCAACTCCTTTCCGACCTTCATCACTTGCAGGGCAAGCTCGCGTGCAGGGAGAAGGATGAGAGCGCGGGCACCAAAAGCTGTGGAGTGTCTGCCGCCAAGTCGTTGCACCAGAGGAACGAGATATGCAAGAGATTTTCCCGAGCCGGTTCGGGCCATCCCAACCAAGTCTCGTGGAGGACTTTGGAGCAAAGCCGGGATAGCAAGTCGCTGTATAGGTGTAGGTATCCGGAAGCCTTGTAAAGTCAAGGACCGTAGGAGCCACGGGTAAAGGCCTGAAAGCGTGTATGAGGCATGCAGCGACAATAAAGACTTGAATAATGACACACCCATGCTCTGAAAGCTCCCTCCGCCAACTTCGCCCTTGACAATCTTCGCTTTGCCCTTCGTCTTCTTCAGCATGTCAGTTCCACCCTTCTTATCCCTCTCTTCGCTATTGACTCCCGAATAATGTCCTGGAGCTCCTCTTCTTCATCATCGACGATTTCTTCAAGCCGAGACGTGGTGGTACCCGTCCGACGTTTCTTGCCCGTAAGGGCGGATGAGATGTCAATGTCGAAGTCATCATCATCTGAGGCAGAAGCATATGAGATGTTGTCGCTCTCGTCTTCAGGTGCTTGGGCACGTTTGCGCTTTTGTATGGGCATGATGAATATGGGGATAGAGAAAGTCGCGTTTACAAGTGCAGCGGCAGGAAATTGTTGCAGACTTTGATCGGGCTCTCAGATCTTAACTTTGACCGCATCAAAGTGCATCGGCGATCCATGTCAAGCGCAACCAGGCCAGACGCCCATGGGATTCGCTCCGAGTCTATATATCCCAAGCAAGTCCCAAGACTCCCGACTTACCCACAAGGCCACAGCCGGGCCGCTGCTCTTGTCTCTTCATCTGGTCATCAGCTTTACACGAAGCTCTTGAGATTGACTAAGCATCATGAATAGGACATAATAAGAGGTGAGCCAGCAAATTCATCCAGTGGCTTCGCACCCTGACGCTGTCTGTGCCCTCATCCCCAACACCAGTTACTTGGTAGAGAACCAAGATGCCCACCCGAGTTCCTCTTCTTCTCGTAAGCACTCTGCGGTCGTTATGCACTTCACGCCAGGCTGACTCTCTTGTCATAGGGAACAGCCCTCATTGGCCACCCCGACACAGACGCAACGGTCACAGACCCCGCCGTCGCCCAACAGCTCATTGATTTGATGCTGCAGCATGGTCAGAATGGTATCGACACGGCCCGTAGATATGCCAATGGAACGTCTGAGAAGGTACGCATCTCCCACGCATCGTCATCGCGCAGCTTGTTGACAGCATATACTCACGCTGTTTGATCTAGCTCTTGGGCGAGAGGGACTTGCATGGCATAGCGCAGCTCGACACAAAGGTACTGCCATTGCCACCCGGGGGTCACGCACCCGAGAAGCTCAAGGAGACATTCCGGCTATCGCTGGAGGCTCTCAACGGGGTCAAAATACGCGTTTTCTACCTCCATGCGCCTGACCGAAGCGTTCCTTTCGAAGACACTCTCCAGGCGGTCAATGACCTTTACAAGGAGGGACATTTGTACGTTCCTGCGGTCAGAATGTAGTGCTCGATCTAACAAATTTTCACCCCAGCGAACAATTCGGCCTGAGCAACTTCTATTCATGGGAAGTGGCTGAGGTAGTCACTATCTGCCGGCTTCGAGGCTTCGTAACGCCCACCGTATATCAGGGTGGCTACAACCTGCTCGATCGCACTCCAGAAGCAGAATTGTTCCCTTGTCTGCGCAAATTCAACATCAAATTCGCTGCTTACTCTGCACTTGCTGGAGGGTACTTGACCGACCGCTTCTTCGTTCCTACCGGAGCCGACGACAAGACCAACCTAGACGGCTTGTCTCATTTCGATCCCAAGTGGAGACTCGCTGGCGTGTATTCAGCGAGATATTTACCGAAGGCGTCCGCGGTCGCAGAGCTCTTGGAGGTGGCCAAATCTCACGATCTGACGTTGACGGAGGTTGCCTATCGCTGGCTCCAGTGGCATAGCAAGTTAAATGAGAACGACCACGGCGTTATCGTTGCTGCTAGCAGGATTGCACAGCTCGAAACTACACTGGCAGACTGGTAAGTTTATCCTGTAGAGTACCCATCACGGAACAACAGCAAATATTGACTCATGTTACAGTGAAAAGGGCCCTTTACCGGAGGCAGTAGTGCAAGCATGCGAGGAGACATGGGCAAAGGTCAAACCGATCGCGAACAACTACTGGTTCTGAATATCGCTACAAGACTTTGTTGTCTCGACAATCCATCATCCTAGTTGACCGCTAGAATTAAGCTGATTCCATAGCATGATATTGTCTAAGCATTCATAAATAATAAAGCTACTAGTATTCACTCATGCAGCGATGAGTTACTTACGTAATTTGGAGTGTGGCTGTTTTGGATGTTTCAGAGGTTTGTTGCAGGCACAGCTCAATCAGCGGCAGCTGGAGGTCATGCTGCAGCTTCGTGGCTATTACTGGTCATCTCACGCTGCAAGAGCTTACAGCAAAATTTTATGAATTTCATGGACGGCAAGCGACTTTTGTGTCCCCGAAGTTGTGGCGTGGGAACATACCACGTGTCATCTCAATTTAACGCGCAAAATGTTCGATTGGGCTTACGCGCCCACCACCGTCTCCGCTCCCAACTTTGACTACTTACAGCAAATCTCAAAACGATAGACCCGAGCGCCCGGCAGGTGATTCAAACGCGCAAAACACCACTCAAAGGATAGCCAAAGGTGGCACCTTTGCGGTGTGTGGTGGCGTCTGCGGTCGATATTGGAGCTTTTTGTGTTTCGCGGTCGTCTGCAGGGCGCTCGGAGCCATATGTCCCAAAAGCCCGCCGGGTCTATCGTTTTGAGATCTGCTGTATTCGCTTTGACCGCTAAGGGTACAAACCTCACAATCGCACTTATGCCTTACGAACAAAGAGAAATCGGCACAAGTACTCGCCACTTCCGAACAGTTGTACATCATAGCCAGTATTACCGATCAGTATCGAGTCATCGTAGATGTTCCGCGCCAAAACCATCCCCGTTTCCGTCGGAATTCGCGTCGTGGACGCCTCTCAACGGACGCTTTGAGTTTGTTTGTAACCCTAGGACTGCCCGAGGCCTCGCCGATGACTTCTCCTGCAGGGATTGACTAAGCTGTGATAACAATAGTACTTAAAAGGTGAGCCTGAGCCTTTCAGTCTTCCATCAAGCTCCCCTACTCCAGAAGCAGCCACAAGAAGAACAATATTAATATGCCTACGAGGATTCCTCTTCTTCTTGTAGGCACCCCTTCTTGGTATGTCCTACCACGCTGACTTTCTGGCCGTAGGGTGCCGGCCTTATTGGTCGTGCCGGCACAGACGCGACCGTTACAGACCCCAAAGTTGCCCAGCAATTCGTCGACTTGATGCTGCGACATGGCCAGACTGCGATCGACACTGCCCGCGGGTATTGCTTGGGGACATCCGAGAAAGTATGTGTTTCCCTCGTATTTAATGTTGCTCACCGTATCCATCACTCACAGTTTGTGGCCTAGACCCTGAGCGAGTTGGATTTTCACAGCACCGTTCAGCTCGACACTAAAGCGACCCCGAGCCACGCTCCTGAGAAACTGAAGGCGACCTTCCGGTTATCGCTGGAGGCCCTTAACGGCGTCAAGATCCGCGTCTTCTACCTCCATGCGCCCGACAGAAGTGTCCCTTATGAGGACACCCTCCGAGCCGTTGATGAACTCTACAAGGAGGGGCATTTGTACGTGACCATTGCTGATGGGGCAAACCCACTCTAACTCATTATAATTCCTAGTGAGCAATTGGGTCTGAGCAACTATACCTCGTGGGAAGTGGCCGAAATCGTCACGATCTCTAGGCTCCGGGGATTCGTAGTGCCGACTGTCTACCAGGGTAGCTATAATCTGCTCGACCGCGCCCCTGAAGCAGAGCTATTCCCCTGTCTACGTAAATTCAACATCAAATTCGCTGCCTACTCTGCGCTTGCCGGAGGCCTTTTGACCGACCGCTTCTTTGCTTCTAAGGAGGCCGACGACAAGGCTAAACTATCTCATTTCGACCCGACGTGGAGACTCTACGGGTTTTATTCTTCGAAATATCTTACGAAGACCCCCGCAGTTGCAGAGCTTCTGGATGTAGCCAAATCCCATGGCTTGACGTTGACCGAGATCGCACATCGCTGGCTCCAGTGGCACAGCAAGATGAACGAGAATGACCATGGGGTGATTGTCGGTGCCAGTAAGCTAGCTCAGCTCGAGACTACGCTGGCGGACTGGTAGGTCTATGCATCGCTGCCATCATGTCTGTATACTGATTGTCCTTTAGCGAGAAGGGGCCTCTGCCTGAGCCAGTCGTGCAAGCATGTGAGGAGACGTGGGCGAAAATCAAACCGATCGCGAACAACTATTGGTTTGGAACCGTCTAGAGCTTCTACGGTGCATTATCCACGTAGTTTGCTCCGCTTAGCAGCAGCTCACTATACGCTATGATATTCATTTGCGGGTTTATGGGATCTGCAGTGAACTTAACATTGCTACTCGCTGAAAGTGTGTCCGGAAAACCGACCAGCGCCACATGAGCACTGTTGTATAGCGCACAGCAGCACGTCCATTCATTCCGCACATGATCACCTGCATATTGGTGTTTACTTTGCAGGCTCAATCTCATCGATATTTCGGCTTTTAATGAGAAGACTTCACTATTTAGAAGTCGACGCTGTTGCCGTGCATCGGATAATACCGGCTGCGGATCAAGTGCCACAAAGCTGCATTTATTCCGTAACAGGCCTTCCTTCTCCCCTGCTGTGCCTGCCGGCTTCCACTACGTGATGTTCTTACTCTGTAATTTGCGCAGACTTTGGAAACCAGTGTGTTCTGACAGTACTCTGCAAGTCGGCATCATTGTAGCAAGTCTGCCATACTGAATGCATCCTCGTCTTCGTCGATGTCGTGGTGAACGCTCTTGTGCCTCTTTCGCGTAGTGTCGTCATCGGCGTCAGAATCGTTGAGGTCAAGCTCGATGTCCCACACCGGACTCGGTGGGCGTTTTCGAGCGGTTTGAGCGGCGGCTTCTGGCTCTGCGAGTGGTCCAGATAGATGAACACTTGCTGGAGGTGAAGGATCCAGGTCAAGCTCAATATCCCACACTGGGCTGTACTCTCGCGCTGCACCCTTGTCTGCGCTACTAGTACTACCCGTAGCGGTGCTGTTGACTTCCCGCTGTTTCCCCTTATTCTTCTTCGCAGCGGTACCAGATGCAGCGCTGTTCTGCGGCTGAGGTTGTGATGCAAAAGGAATGATGTTTGCTGGATTGCTTCGGAGCGGCTTCTCGAAGGCGTCCTTGATTCGCTTCACCTTGACCTGACCGAAGCCTGGAAGCTGTTGTAGCTGGTCCGAGGTCGCACGCGCGATATCTGCAAAGCTCTTTGGCAAAGTTACTCGCGTAGTTGACGATACTGTGAGGGATGCATACCCCGACGGAAGTGCGAAGTATCTCGACATCAGTCTTGTTGACCTTGTTCACGCTGGTGAGGGCCGTCCGCAGCATTGAATAGTAGTCTTTGTCGACACGTTCTTTGATGAGGGTAGGTGGCCGATGCTCAAATTGTTTGAAAGTCGACAGGTAGAAACCGGCCTCCTCAACACTGTTCGCGGGGAGTCAGACAGAGTACAGCGATGATGAAAATCGGCTCACTTCCAAGCAACAATGACGGTAATGTTGTTTATTAAGCATATCTAGAAGACATTAAGCATATGATATAAATGCACAAAGAGAGACCCTACCTTAGTCAACTCTCGTATGGAGTCTTGGTGCTCGCTCTAACATTACGGAGTCAGTGTGCAGTGGAGTAGAATGAATTCGGAGGATACTCACAGTGTCACAGAGAAAAAGCAATATTCGAAGATTATACGATGTCCCAAGCCGCTCTATCCTCTGGTGGATGTACTCAGGATGTAGCCTGTGGTATTTGAGGCTGGGTCCTTGTGAGCGTCGCAATTGTGGCGATTCAGAGGAGCTGGGCCAAACCTGAGGTAAAGCACGCCGGTGGTCCGTCCTACTTGATAGTCTGCGAAGATGTCACCAAACTCTCTGCCCACATTCTTGGCATGCTCGAGTACCGGGTTGCCTCGCTATACTCTATCTGTTGAGCTGGGCTTGGATCGAAAGAGACGGCGCTCAAGCGACGTACCTGACATGGGTTGACGATAATGTTATTTCCAGTGCCCGGCTGGACGACAGGCGGTTTCACCGATCCGGAACCACTCGCTGTGCGCGAGCCCGACGGATTTGAAGACGACGCCGCGCCGTTCTGCATGGCGGTGTCCTTCAACGTTTGCCCGAACGGGCGACGCTCAGTTTTGATGGGACCTGGCGGCAGCGGCAGGACGATGCCGGGGCGTGAGCGCCGTCGGCCAGCGTCGGCCCCCCGTCCTGATAGCATGGGAGCGCAACCAGGCCTCGCAATTCGCTCATCCTCTGCACAGCATGTGCTTCTCATCAACTCACATGGACGCTACTACACGCACAAATCCTTCCCACTCCCGCCCAGTTCGTCTCGCAAGGGTTGACTCTACCCACCATGGACAAGAGGCCTCAACCGACGACGTCCGACCCCATCCTCCCCGTGTTAGCGAGGGAGGCCGGAACGCGAAGGCATCCAAAGCGGGGGGAGGGTCTGGAGGCTTCTCTCTGCAGCCGTTCTGCTCTTCGTCTTCGCCCAGGTCACTCTGAACGGCTCTCAAACTCGTGAGAGGACCTCTGTTCAGGTTCCTATCCATGCCGAGGAGATTCTGGACAAATGTCGGTCGCTGAACGTCAAGCCTGGTCCTCCAGAGGACTTCAATCTGAGGACACACTCTGACCGGTTCGTACCGGGAACCAAGTCGACGTTGATCAAGGTGAGCAATGGAAATTATTCCACGCTGTCCTACTTAGCACTGACTCGTCTCGTAACCCAGAACGCAACTATCTGGACTGGGAAGCTGAAGGGTCTTGAAATTCTCAAAGGCGACATACTGCTCCAGAATGGTTTGATCAAGGATGTTGGCATTATTGACGATGCTACTCTCGCGAACTTGAAACAAAACGATTTGGTTACCATTGAGGCGAACGGGTCGTGGGTCTCTCCTGGGTATGACTTAGCCTGTATTTGTTACACTCCGTTTTGAGCTGAATAGGTTCGTTCTAACAGTATTGTTGACATGCATAGTCATCTTGGCGTGGATGCTGCCCCAGCTCTTCGCGGAGCATCTGACGGAAACTCACGTAAAGGCCCAATTCTGCCTGTGTGTTTTCATTCGTTCTCTCAAATCTGAGATAAATTACTCACATGCGTTTAGTGGCTGCGCGCTCTCGACGCTCTCAATACCCATGATGATGCTTACCGTCTGAGTATCTCAGGTGGTGTTACAACTGCCCTGATATTGCCCGGGTCTGCAAACGCGATAGGTTAGTTTGGGAATTGTGGGGTGTTGTTACGATCACCTCACGCATTTCGCAGGTGGCCAGGGTGCTGTCATAAAGCTGCGACCTACTGCTGAGCGTTCCCCCACGTCCAAGCTACTCGAGAACCCGTACTCCACCAATACTACGGAGTACGATCCTAAGGTCGCTTTCAGATGGAGACAAATGAAGTATGTGCCTCAGATGTCTTCATCGTAGACGGGGCTAACTTTAACCTTTAAAGACACGCCTGTGGTTCGTAAGCCTATTGAACTCAAATGAACTTAAGGGTTGCTGATCTCCTCATTACTTCAGGTGAAAACCCAGACCGTGTTTATTCCGGTACTAGGATGGACACCACATGGGCCTTCCGTCAAGGGTAAGTTGACGTGCTGTATTATCACGGTGAAATTCCTCAGACTGGTGCAGATATAACAAGGCCCGCGAAATCAAAGTCGCACAGGACGAATACTGCGCCCAAGCGTTGAAGGGAGATTGGGCTGGTTTGGCTCCTGCCTTCCCTGAGGACTATCAGTGGGAGGCTCTCGTTGATGTCCTTCGTGGACGTGTCAAGGTGAGCTGGGAAATAAACAGGGTTCAATTAGAAGGCGCTAATATGGTGAATAAGGTCCACAACCACTGCTACGAAACGGTTGATTTGGATGACATGGTTAGGGTGAGTGTTATAAAGAACAGCCTGCTACGTGTTGTGGGAAGCTAAGCATGGATGCAACAGATTACCAATGAGTTCCAGTTTTCGATCGCTGCATTTCACCATGCGCATGAGACATACCTGGTCCCAGATACCCTTAAAGCCGCATATGGTGAATATCAACTAGACGTTTACTTAAAAAAACAATCTCACACTTTCTCGTACAGGTCATCCGCCAGCGATCGCATTGTTCGGTACAAACGCCAGGTACAAACGAGAGTCGTATCGTGGATCGGAATTTGCACCCAAGATCCTGGCGAACAATTCCCTGCAGGTTATCATGAAGGTCCGATATCACTTTATGCCCGTATATGCATGACTCGCTGAAATGTCCATGTCAGTCTGACCATCCTGTGTTGGACTCTCGCTTCTTGCTCCACGAGGCGCAGCAAGCCCACTACTTTGGCCTCGACACCAATCTGGCACTTCTGTCTGTCACGGGAACCCCTGCGCAGGTTCTGGGACAAGATCACAGGGTTGGTTTCATCAACAAGGGTTATGATGCAGGTTAGTAGACCTATGCGACCTTTGGATCACAATTAACATCACGTTCCAGATGTCGTCCTCTGGGATAGCCACCCACTTGCCTTAGGCGCGACCCCTCAGCAAGTCTGGATCGACGGTATCGCTCAGCTGGAAAAGCCACACGTCAACGTCAAGCCTGAGTCGTTGCAACACGCGCCGAAGACACCCAACTTCGATAAGGAAGCCGCAGAGGCTCTGAAGTACGACGGCCTCCCTCCGCTCACGCCCAAGGCGTCAGTCAGGAGCTCGGTGATATTCACCAACGTCGCCGAGGTACTAGTCAAAGAGGGCGGCGCGCTTCGCGAGCAGCTCGCGGCGCAGGCGGGACGTGGTGTCGCGATTGTGCAGGACGGCCGGCTGGTATGCACCGGCCCGGAGTCCGCATGCACCAACTTCGTGCACCCCGATGCTGAGCACATCGACCTGCACGGTGGCTCGATCTCACCTGGTCTGCTGTCCTACGGGTCGCCGCTCGGAATTCAGGAAATACAAGGCGAAGCTAGCACGTCCGACGGCTATGTCTTCGATCCTCTGCTGCAGGCGGTCCCCAAATTGGTGGGTGGCGACGGCGCCCTCATCCACGCTGCCGACGGGCTGCAATACTCCACCCGCGATGCTCTGTAAGCAATGTCTTTTGAGCCCACGACAAACCACTGACTCGTACTCGCATAGCATTGCCTACAGATCGGGCGTCACCGCTGGCGTCGTCGCGCCCAAATCGTTCGGCTTCCTCTCCGGCGTCAGCACCGCATTCTCGACTGGTGCTCGCCACCAGCTCGAGAAGGGCGCCTTGATCCAGAAGGACGCTGCGTTCCATGTCGCCATCGGACACGGCAGCGCAATCAGCGTCAGCACACAGATCGCGGCCTTGAGGACGTTGCTGAAGGGCACCGGTAAAGGCGCACTGGGACACTGGTTCAAGAAAATCACAAGGTATATCTCTCCTTGTTTACCTGTACAGCTCAGAGGGTTGAACTGTGCGATAGGGCGAAGTCCCTCTTGTCATTGCCGTCAACAACGCAGACGCGATAGCGGCGCTGATCCGCCTGAAGAGCGAGATTGAGGAAGACACGGACGCGTCCCTCAAGTTCGTCTTCTCCGGCGCAGAGGAGGCACACCTGTTAGCCAAAGAAATTGGTGAATCCGGCGCCGGCGTCATCCTTGGCTCCCCTCTCGCCCATTCCCTCACTCGTGGGAAGAGAGACGCATGTGAGTCGTGTCTCTGAACGCAGCAGCGCTTCGTTCGGTGCTGAATGGTGCTTCGTTAGATTGCCTGGGCCTCCGCTGTCCAGCAAGAACGCCGTCGCCGTCCTCAGCGAACACAACGTGACTGTCGCAATCGGCATCACAGGCAGCTGGCAAGCCAGGAATACCCGGCTAGACGTCGGATGGGTAAGTGCAACCTTCCTCCGCCACGAGCATCCTCTGACACGTTACGGTAGGCCGTATTGGAAGCCGGCGGCGCCATCTCGAAGCAAGACGCGATCGCACTGGCAACTACGAACCTCGAAAACTGCTGGGCATCCATGAGTCCAACGACGACCTCGTCGCGACTTCCGGCGGAGACCTGCTCGACTTCTCCAGCAAGGTCACTGCCATCATCTCCCCGAACCGGGGCGTGATTGACGTCCTGTGAGAATAAATAGTATTGTATATAAAAGAACCCCTTGGAAAGCAATGCAACGATAGCAATAGTTGAATCGAGCGTGTATGGCGTTGAGAACGACGCAGGAAAACGCCCCTGTGTGTTTAGTTGCCGTTCGCCAGAGCGTTGTCTGGCTTCTCATAGTCCCCAAATTTCTTCTGCACAAACTTGAAGATGTGGTCGAGATGCTTGGTGATGAGGAAGATGGGCTTTATCTCTTCTGCTCTTGATCATATAAGCAATTTGACGAAGTGTATATGTCGTAACGCAAAGCGTACCTGATTGGACAATCTTCCATGTCTTTTCAAGATCTTACCATCTATCAGGAACCGATGACCCTTTGGAACGACTACCATCGAGTTCTGCAATTCATTCATTCAGGGAACCACTCCAGCCTGCACCGCGTTTTCCGTACCTTGGAATACCACTGGCTGAGCACCGGCACATCTTTAGGGGAGGCTGGAATGGAATAGTTCCCTACAACCTGCACCACAGAGTATACCAAACGAGTAACCGTAGAAGCTGAGCATTTAGACTATGAGCGGAGGTATATCGTGGATCAGGATGGGCGTTACCTCGCTCATGTATCATGGCCATGATGGCCATGCAGCCTGGTCCATGCCCGACAAGCGCAATTTTTCGTGCGTCTGTTAGTCTGTAGTAGTGGTGAATCGCTGATATGTTTCACATAATGAAGGAGTCGTACTGGATGTAGTTGTCCCAGAGGTAGACCATGACATCCGTCGACCAGTCTTCTTTCGTGTCCTTATGTCGACTCTGCATGCTCATGAAGGCAAGCGTCAGGACATCAAAGCGCACTTCGCACCTTTCTTGGAGCCGTAACCGGCTTGGGATAAAGGTTGACGTCGAGGAGCGCATATCCGGCTCCCTTGCACTTTGGCGATGAGCTCCTTGCTGAAGTCGATCTGACGAAACATGATGAGAAAGCAAAGATGGCTAGTTGAGGACGCACCATGTACGAATGTTCCTGGTGTAGATTACATGTCAACGCTGACTCAAGTTCCACCCGCAAGTTTCCGCTGGAAGTCAGATGACAGGGTGAGAAACAGGCTCACTACCGGGGGCAACACTTACAACTCGTGCACGAACACAACAAGCGTCTGGTTGTCCATGAGGTCCGGCCTAAATATTCTCAGCAGTCTGTATGTATGCTGCGTGCATTTCACTCACGTGCAGGTGACTTGAGCTGCGAAGCGTTCATCTAGCTCGGGGGTCACAAATGGTATTCCCAACATCTGGTGGGTCTCGAAGAGGTATTTGGCCCTGTGGGCCTTAAGAAGCTCTGGGACCCAGTTCAGCACAATTGTGCTGGAAAAAAAGCTGCTGCGTACCTGGTATTGAGAAGGAGATGTTTTGAACATCTGTCGTT
This sequence comes from Terana coerulea, assembly GCA_024811115.1. Lineage (NCBI taxonomy): Eukaryota > Fungi > Basidiomycota > Agaricomycetes > Polyporales > Phanerochaetaceae > Terana > Terana coerulea. The sequence continues at coordinate 254,817 of JAKOGH010000783.1, forward strand.
CTGCAAAGTCAACATTTATTCAATTGAGTAACATTGTCGTTTTTACCCTCTCGTGGTTCGACCGCCTTCGGTGACACACTCTTCCAGTATTTGCTAAGATGCGTGGCGACTTGCCATACTGTCTCAGTAGCAACCTCTGATGCGGTCATTGGCCCAAGCTCAGGGGGCGCTTCCCCGAGTACAACTCTGGCAACTGCTGTAGCTGAAGTAGAGATTGCATCCAGACAGTAGCCGCCCTATCAGTCCAAAAAAACATTAGTGTGGCCAAAGTGACTGTAGCACAAGACATACCTCAAGGGCCACAACGAGTTTGCCTCCCGCAAGGCCAGAGAGCATATGTGTCATGTGGGCGTATCCGGCCGGCGTGACTTTGCACTCCCCAAGATCATCTCCTTCCGCCGCGTCAAAGCCAGCAGAGACTAGAAGAGCGGTCAGACAAAGTGCCTCTGTTGATAGCCTTTGAGCCTACTGATAACGAGTTCTGGCGCAAACTCCATCGCTATTGGCATTACTATGTTTTGAAACGCATAGATATAATCTGCGTCACCCATGCCTTTTTCAGGCCATGGTATGTTGACCGAGCTGGCAGAGTCAGTGTGTTGCCCCTAATGAATGACGTAGAAAACATACAATCCCAGACCGTCCCCTTCTCCGCAGGAGAGCATGCTGCCGAAGGGACCGTTTGGGTAAAACTGCCCATTCTCATAGCGATGCAGAGAGATGTAGAGAACCGAAGGGTCATCGTAAAAAGCTCGCTGTGTGCCATTGCCTAGAGATTCGATATTATCCACCGTTACAATACCAGCATGGCAAACTCTATAAGAGACTTACCGTGATGTACATCCCTTCGCGTCGAAGGAAGTCAGTAAACAGCGGTGGCTATGCTTTAGCATCTTACCAGTCGAGAATAAGAACCCTCTTGAGCTTTGTTTCCATCTGTACAACCTTGGCCGCAACCGACACATTATTGAAGAAACAGAAGCCCATATGCTCGTCCGGCTCGGAATGGTGCCCTGGCGGCCGGACAATCGCGAAGGACTTTTTGACGAGCCCGCGCGCAACAGCGAGAGTGGCCTCAATAACACCACCACAGCTCAGCCGCGCCGCCTGCGGCGTGCTGGGGCTAACATAGAGAGACAGATCCTGGTAGTATGCCTCGGAATCCACGATGTCCTGCGTGGTCATCTCTGCGCCAAACGCGTCTTTGAGCCTCTCAGCGCGATGTTAATCACACAGAGAAGCGTACCACCGATGGCTGTGACCTTGTCCCAGAGCGTCTCGGAGTGCACGAGGAGGATCTCCTCGCGCTCGGCCTCGCGGATGGGCAGCTTGCGCATCTTGGAGAGCAGGTCCGCCTGCTGGAATGAGTCGTAGATGCGCTTGATGCGCTCCGGTTCCTCCGGGTGCCCGGTCATGCAGACGTGCGACATCATCCTGCCGTCGTACACGTATCCGACGGCGGGTTCGCGCCCTCGCGGCGGCCTCGGGGGCAGCGAGGACGCACGCCGCTCGGTGAAGACGGCCTTGCGTTTCGTGGACGACACCGGCTTGGGCGAGGGCCTGTCCGTGATCATGTCCATCCTGGAATATACAACTCTGCAGAGCCGTGCGGGGGAGGTTAGTGTCCGGTGGTTACCTTGTATTCCCGTCTCAGGACGAGAATGGGAACAAGTATAATAGGCGTGACAGATGCATGTGTGACAGAACCAGTCTGAACGAGTTCAGGCCAGCGACAGCCTGTCACTGATTGTGACAGACCGGCCACTTGCCGTGACGGACAATGCCACGAAAGTACCCCTGCCTACACGCTCTCTATAAAATAAGTTAAGAACATGAAATAGATGCAAACAAGATCCTGAAGTATCTATAATCGCACATCTAGAAAAACAGGAATTGAGTAGCTAACAAAGCAAAACATGAGCGAACTACAACACCTGCCTTTTCCATTCCCAGATCTTAGATAAGCCGGACAAACGCCACGAGCCTGTCACCCTCCCATTTTTTGCTACGAGTCAAAACCCAATCGTATTATTACAGTCTTCCAGTTCGATACATGCGATGATGATGATTGTACAGAGAATGCCGCATAGATCTACCGAGCCAAATTTGTAGTCTACCATCTATGGTTGCAAATGAATGTGAGTGTCCGTGCGTTGCTTGAATGATAGTATGTGCAAAGAGAAAACAGTGCAAGTTGGCGTGGAGTACTCCACAAAATGTGAGGTGTGTGCCGGGGAGGAGGTATTAGGGCCGTAGATATCGAGATTGAATGTTGTATAACCTATGTACCCAAAAACGGAAAAGCGAATCGCGAAGGCCGAGAGGAGATCATTGCGGCGTCGATGGCTGGTGGTTGTGCTGGGATGCCGACACCCGCCAGCTCGCTCTCGGAGTGGTGTATGACGATTCTGTCGGTGATAGCCCCGCAGTGTGGGAAGCCAGCGAGGTTGATGGCGGCCGCGAGTGCTGGAACGACCAGCGATGAGGCAGAGGCTCGCCAAGCGTCGTGGTAGTGGTTGCGTGCGAGAACCCGCTTGGTATCTCGCTGAAGCGGCTGAGCGTGGTATTGGGGGAGAACGCCTCAGTCGGTAGTGGGCGTGTGCGTGGGCGCCGGGTTCTCCGGGCGATGGTAGTACGTCGATGACGCTGGCGTCACACCCACGGACTTCTCGCCAACGACCTTGGAATCCTCTAATGACGGGTTCGACCGGTTGGGACTTGAGAGCGTGGTGGCGCCGGAGGGATGCTGCGGCGCTTCCAGGGCAGCGCGCGGCGGAAGAGCTTCCAGAGGCCGATGTTCACAAGGATGTTGAAGAACATGATCACGACAACCACCGAGTATATCACAGCAATGATGATGCCGATGACAACTCGAGGGATGGCGTCAAGGTCGAGGGACTCGGCGAACGCGATCATGAGCCCAGTGCAGACCATCCGTGCGCAGGCGATGAAACCCGAAAGGAAGTCTGCGCCGCGCGAGCGATACGGTTTGAGGACAATGATGAGGCCAAACAGGAAAAATTCGGTGATGAGCAGGACAATTGCCTGCGCCATGCCGTGGCTCTGTCCGAAGCCGATGACGAGCGTTCGCACGAAGACGGCAAGGAACACAGGGACGACAAAGTAGAGCCGCTCGCGGCGGAGGAAGCCCGTGTAGGGCAAGAGGGAGTAGGAGTGTGCTGGTTCGACGTCCTGAATGTAGCGAGAGAAGAGGGCGGGCCGCAGTGTGAAGACGATGGGGACGACTACGACTGTGAGGAGTGATAGGAAGAGCAGGACGGATAGGAGGATTGACAGCCATGAATCCTTCAACGTCCATTGGAAGAACGTGAAGATGAACACGGGAATGACACAGACCAGAGCGAAGCGGAAAGGCCCAAGCGCGGGCGAAAGCAGGGTATCCGGCGTTAGCCTCTTCCATGCCTTCTTGCCTGCGCCGGCCCCAGCTGGACCCGCTGAGCACGCGAATGAGCACGTAGCCGAGGCCCAAGCAGAAAAGCACGATTGCTGCCAAACTGAGCACGACGAAGAAGATGCTCATGAACGCATTGGCACTGGCGATGCCGATGTAGTTGACGTAGATGGGTATGCCGGCCTGGAGGACATTGTCGGACTGTTGTGTGACTGTCTCGACTTGGCCGCCGACCAAGAGCTTGGAGTTCGCGACCGCGGGCGCGCTCACGTTTCCAGCGATGAAAGCCGCCAGGTCGACCTTCGGCAACGCGGCAAAACGCGCCAACATGCTTTGGGGTATTACGAATTCATCGTTCCAGGGGCTCAGTTTCCGATTCACGAGCGAGATTGAACTGCTTCCGAGGTCTGATGTGCCGACATCTCCGCCTGTGAGGCGGCGCATGTTGTTGATGGAGCTCTGGATGGATGACGAGGATGACTGGCTGAACAGCCCCAGCGCCCACGAGAAGTTGGTGGCGTACGCACGGTAGACGGAAGGGTAGTTGAGCGCGAGGAGACCGGAGGCGGCGATGGTTTGGAAGAGATACATCACGTCGAGGAAGCGCACCGGCGCGAGGGATTCGGGGAGGATGTAAGAATAGACGAGGGCCGAAACGAGGGCTAAAAGTGCTATGCCGCCGGTGGTCCACTCGACGCTCGTCTGACGGGTTGACCACCCGTTCGAGACCGTGGACTGGACACACGCGCGGACTTTCCGGTGCCGACCTCTGTCAGTGTCAGCTGCACGAACGCTTCGAGGTCGGGAATGATGTAGGCAATTGAAGGGAGAAGGTGTGAGACGTCTATAGAGGAGGGCAGGGTGATGGAGTCTGCGCCAGTGAAGTTATAGGTGGGTAGAGGGCAAAGAGCGCCGTTGAGGAGCCCGCAAAGGTCTAGGGAGAGGTTGAACGGTCGCATGCCGTACACGTTGACAAAGAGGTTGGCGGTGACGTTGACATCAGGAAGCTATAGTAGAATGTACGTGAGGACTTGTGCTTGAGCAGAGGAAGAGTGATACTTACGACGCTCGCGGCTGAGACATTGAACGTGACAGACGAGTTGCGCGGGAAGTATGCGATGTCAAACTGCTGAATGAGGAGGCTTTCTGGCGGGGAACAGTATGATACTGAGGAAGTAACTGCAACGAAAGTAAGCAGTCGCCCCAGAGGTTACTTGTGTTCGACGCACATAACGTATTCTCATGCGCCTGGGCGAAGGAAGGTAGGACGAGGGCGGATGCAATAAAGAGTCGCAACCGGGCGACTGAGAAGAACATGAAGGGCGTTGCGCTGGTGGAGGAAGTGGTTGAGGTTTCCTTTGAGCAGCAGGCCTTATAACATGGCGGAAATAGACAAGGGTCAGGACACGCGGACAATGGCATGTTGTCGCGACGCACGCACCTTAAAAGTTTATTGTTGTCCTTCGGTCAGTCTGCCGCTTGGCTCTTTCGCTGCGGGAAATGGGTGGTCGTGGGTCGTGTCAAAGGCTGAAGACGTGGTGATTAAAAGTGCAAGCGAGCACCACCGACGACATTCCACGCGGCGAGGAGAGTGGCAGGGGCGGAAGGTACGGAAGGTATCGACGCAGAAAATAACATACTCCAGCTCGCTAGACGCCCGCGGCTTGCGAGGCGTCGGCTCTCGGCCTAGGCTGCCGCCGCTGATGTTTCTCACGTGGCACCGCCCGCCCCCGCCACTAAGCGCCGCTGCGTGCTTCGCGCGCGACGGCCGAGGCGGTGTACAATACCTCGAGCTCAACGTCCAGCTCGTTGTGTTCCGCCCTATTTTCTCGGTCCACGCTTTCTGCACGCTGCAGGACCTGTTCTGACCTGTCCCACTGCCACTCCACCTGCAGTCTGCGTGTAGATGTGGACCTGGAATTGTGGACCTGCACGCCAGCGTGCTCCCAGGCACAAAGCTCCCAAACAGATGCCCTGCTCACGATTACACATACGCATCGCACTCGCAGCACTTTAGCGTCGTTCTCACCGCGCCGTTGTGCGGAGGCGGCGGCCGGAATCGGTCTCACTTACTCAGACAGTCAGACTGTGCTTGCCCATGTCTCCGAGTCTCATCACAAGGTTGACTAAGTCGTCTATGTAATCGTCTCATACCACAAACAAATCCATATTTTGCTGCGCAAGGCTCTGCTCTGACCATGATGAGACCTGGAAGTGTCCCATGCTAAAGCGTTAAAGTTCAAGAGGTCACAGTCGAGATGAAAGACATCAATGAAGGCGCATCAAAAGGCGCATCAAACTATGCATATGGACCCTGGGCGCGTAATACTCATCTCTGGGTTCACACCGCAGAGGCAGGTTGTCTTCGACAACGACGCCGCCTAACGCCTCGAAGTCGGTTTGCTTTCCCAGATCTCAGAAGGGTGTTGATGCGTCAACACTTGTGGTGAACACCCAATGGCCGACTACACCGTGAACCAGCGGAGGACGTCTTCGCTATTCATAATCGTACTCTTCCTCGCCTTCAACCTTATCTACCACGCCAGGTACCTCTACAACAACGACCAGAAGCCGCATGTGAAAGTGCCTATAGATGCCACGGCCATCCTTGCCAAATGTCGCGCTCTGCACTCAAAACCGGGGCCTCCGTTGGACTTCTACCAGCGGAACACCTCGGATAGGTTCCAGCCAGGCACGAAGCCTCTGCTCATCCGGAACGCGACTATTTGGACTGGGCGAGTGCAGGGGTTAGAGGTTCTTAAGGGCGACATTCTCTTGGAGGGCGGAATCATCAAGCAAGTCGGGCACATATCCGAGACCACTCTGGCCGCATATACCGAGGCGGACTATATTGACGCGAAGGGGTGCGTCCTATCTCCATATATGCGTGTTGTTACTGACTGTCTCATTAGAGCATGGGTTACACCAGGGTTTGTCAAATTTTGCCGGCCTAGAACACAACAATGATGTCCACCTGTCCGGCAGGATTATCGATGTGCACTCCCACTTGGCAAATCAGGCGTCTCCAGCCCTAGCAGGGGCCAACGATGGTAATTCTTTTAAAGGTCTCACGTTGCCGTGGCTGCGCTCTTTAGATGCTTTGAATACCCATGACGAAGGCATGTTTTCCGTGGATATGTTGGAGGACACGCTCACACCCATTGACGCACAGGTTTTGCCAGCTCTGTGTCAGGCGGCTTAACCACTGCACTTATCCTGCCTGGATCAGCCAATGCCATTGGTAAGTATTTTCACTGCTATAATTCCGGGGTTCTGTTAAAACACGGCCTTAGGTGGACAGGCTTTCGTGATCAAGCTGCGCCCTACGCAGGAGAGATCCCCAACATCACTGTTATTGGAGCCTCCTTTTAATCTCAATACTTCTCTGTATGACGAAGGACAGCCCCTGCGGTGGAGGCACATCAAGTAAGAACACCCCTTTTAAATTCGTTTTTGAGGGTGTGCTGATTCTTCACCCGCTGCAGACATGCCTGCGGTACGTCCCTTTGCTATTGGCTCATCAGTCAAAATAGGATGCCGTTAACACTGCATCGTTAGGCGAGAATCCGTGTAAGCATTTTTTCCGATTAACACTGCCCTTGCGCAACTGAACCAGTGTAAACCCTTCTCACAGCACGCGTGTATGCCGGAACTCGAATGGATACCTTCTGGGCCTTCCGCAAAGCGTACGCATACTCGTTGACACCTGGTCTCACCATCCCGATCTCATCTCGCCTCTTAGCTACGATACCGCCCGGGCAATCAAAGATGCGCAGGACGCGTACTGCGCGAAGGCTGCGGCGGGTGATTGGGGCGCGATCGCACATGAGAAGTTTCCGGAAGATTTGCAGTGGGAAGCTCTCGTGGATGTGCTGCGCGGACGTGTCAAGGTCAGCACCGTCGCGTCACAAAACGAAGGACAATGGACGCTCATGATGACAATACGGTACAGGTTCAAACGCATTGCTACGAGGCCGTGGATATCGATGGGTTTGTCAGATTGTCGAATGAATTCAAGTTCCCAGTTGCCGCCTTCCATCATGCGATGGAGGCTTGGCTTGTGCCGGACGTTCTGAAACGAGCTTATGGTGAGTTACTCACATGTACATGATAGAATACTTCTGAAAGTTGACCCATCTATTCTTCAGAACACCCACCAGCGATTGCCATGTTTGCGACCTTCTCCAGGTCAGTGATTCGTCGAATGTGTTCAAAAATCAGATTATTTATCTATGCTACAGAATGAAACGCGAAGGATATAGACACTCCGAGTTCGCACCTCGGGTGTTAGCAGATAATGATATCGACGTTGTAATGAAGGTGAGATGATTGTTGGCACCGGTTCTCTGCGCTGTCCGTTATGCTAATACATCGCGTTCTTCAATTCAGTCAGACCACCCAGCAATCGTTTCGAGATACCTCATCCACGAAGCTGCGCAAGCGCACTACTACGGCCTCGACGACAATCTCGCACTAGCTTCGGTAACTACGACATCTGCCAAGGTACTTGGTCTAGACCATCGTATTGGATACATCAAAGCAGGTGAGATTTATTGCGGTTGTGAGTGACAGACGAGGATGCTCACACTTGTTTTAGGATATGATGCAGGTACGAACTCGTTCGACGTATACAGTTTCAGCTCTGACAATTGTTCGTTTAGATGTTGTCATTTGGGACAGTCATCCGCTCGCACTGGGTGCGACACCAAAGCAAGTCATTATCGACGGCATACCACAGCTGAATTCTCCACGTATCATCGAAAAGCCTGTCTACCTCCAGAAAGCACCGGAGACACCGAACTACGATAACGAAGCGGCAGATGCAGTCAGATCCGAGGGCCTTCCGCCACTTGCACCCACTCGACACCGATCTGGAGTCGTCGTCTTCACAGGAGTGTCCGACCTGTGGCTGCGAAGTAGCGATGACAAGGAGGGAATCTCCAATGCTTTTGAGGCACACACGGCTTCCGGCTCAGGGACAGTCGTCGTACAGGCTGGGCGTATCCTCTGCAAAGGTTCACAGGTAGAGTGTGCTTCCTTCGTTGCCGACTTAGAGGGCTATGAGACCTTCGATTTGCACGGTGGCGCTCTACAACCTGGGCTGGTGTCGGTCGGTTCAAATCTCGGTCTGCAAGAGATTGGCATGGAGGAATCAACGACCGACGGACCCGTGTACAACCTGCTTGCTGGGGACCCTCCGGCTTTGGTCGGAGGCACTGGGTACGTGCCAAAGGCTGTGGATGGGCTGATGTACGCAACTCGAGATGCACTGTGGGTATTTGCGCTTGGTCTCCTTCCGCAGACATATTCATAATGCCGTTTGTAGGCTTGCGTACCGCTCAGGTGTGACTGTTGGCGTCACTGCACCGGCCCACTACGGCTTCTCCGCAGGTCTCAGCACAGCGTTCTCTACGGGAGCGCTGCACAAGCTGGAGCAAGGAGCGGTTGTGAGCGACGTCGCTGCATTGCATGTTGCCATTGCGCATGGCGACGTTCCCGGCGTCAGCACCGAGATTGCCGCACTGCGTCATGTGCTGCTGCATCCACCCCATGGGGACGGAGGAAAGTGGTATAGAGCAGTGGCAAAGGTACGACGATTTGCTCTGCTCCCTCCGGTTAGTCTTCTTATGCGGCGTTTTTTAGGGCGATATACCATTGGTTGTAGAAGCGAACAACGCGGATATCATCGCCACGCTTGTGCTGCTCAAGCGGGAAATAGAATCCGAGACGGGAAACACGATCAAGCTGACGGTTCTTGGCGGCGCGGAGGCCTACCTTTTAGCCAAGGAGCTCGCTGAAGCTAACGTTGGAGTGGTTTTATTCCCGCCGAGATCATTCGTGAGTTCTCGCACATGTTCTGTTGCTTCCTGTATTGACGAATACCGTAGCCCTATTCATGGGATTATCGCAGAGCGTAGGCTGATCAGACATTGAAGCGTGGCCTATAACTAACACTAACAATACAGCTCCCCTGGCGTTCCAGTGCTGAACCAGACTGCGATCGCTCAGCTTGTTGAAGCTGGTGTGACCGTCGGGATTGGTCCACAAGGGACGAGTGCTGTCCCAATGATTAGCGCTTGGGCTGTGCGTAACTTGCGCTTCGACGCTGGATGGGTGAGTTTTGAACGCATCTCTAATCGCTCCCAGAGCTCACGCAGACCTCCCCATGTAGGCTTTGCTCGATTCTCCGGAAACACTCACAAGAGGCTCCGCTTTAGCTCTAGCATCTTCAAATGTTGAGAAGCTTCTCGGGTTGGATAGCGATCCATATGACAGCGACCTCGTTGCTACATCTGGCGGCGACCTGCTCGGCTTTGAAGGCAAAGTGGTAGCAGTGATATCCCCTAGGAGAGGGAAAGTGGACTTCTTTCAGTAACTAAAACAGAAGAGGCTGTAGTGTTTATTGATACATATGGAACCTGTCACTTATTTCGCAAATACCAAGTGTAGTACTACATCGTCATGGAGCTGCCAGCTTCAAGCCAAACTTGTCCACAACGATAGTTACAATGTCTCGCCATTCGGTCATTGCGCCGAGCCCTACGTCTCCGCATGCTAGCGTCTTTCCTATTGGGCCTACAACAGTGTACCCAATCACGTCTCGCACGACTCGGAGATGCTCAGCGGTGAGCGGATGTTCATACATTAGAGTGTTCATGGCTGGAAATATATACGTGGGCGTTGTCGGTGCCAACGCGCGCAGCAACGAGGTCTGCAAAGCACGCGTGAGTGGAATGCTACCATGATTTTGCGTTGGAAACATACGGCGAGGTTGTCACAGGTTCCATGTGCGATCTTGGACAAGGTGTTGGCGGAGCATGGGGCAACGAGCACAATATCTGCCCAGCGACGCAGCTCTATGTGAAGAATTGGATCTCCAATCTTGTAGCCCTCCTGAATAACGCTCAGTCTCATGACTAGACCGCTAAGGCTTCCGACATACGAGCCATTCGTCCTCGTCTGACCAGACTCTGGACCCGGCTTTCTTGATGTCTTCAGCATTGTAGAAGGTGAAAGATGCTTTCGTTGATACGATTTCAACATTCACATTTTTATGTACTAGAGAACAACAGCTTAGCCTCGCAACATAAACTCGTGGACAATTCGGACATACCTTCAGCAGCTCACTGACGATTAGTGGGGCTTTGATGGACGCGACACTCCCTGATAGAATGAGCACAACATGGGTACATCCAGGCGTGCGTTCCTGTTCAGCAATAAAATGGGGTCGAGCCATGGTAGTTAGTAATCAACTTGTATATGCGAGTCCGTGTCTTGTCCCGCTTCGGCTTCAAACCCTGGTCATAATCATCCAGCGACATGATAAACACCTTGCTCTCGACGACGATATGTGCTCAAATTGATAAAATCCTAAACGACCGAAAGACAATTGTAGGGGAGGTCCAGAGTAATAGAATGGGTACTCGGAGAATTTCCGTCTCCGTGAACGAGGTGTGTGCGCGAAGGAGAGTGGTAGACACTCAAGCGCGCACGCCGAAATCGCCCGCACGGCAAACGCCGACAGCGAGGTCGGATTTCGCCAACGACGCGTTGAGCACTCTCCTCATCGCCGCTGCCGCCGTGCTCACCGACCGCCACCATGCTTCGCTCAGCCATTCGCACATCCGCAGCACCCGCTGGCCTGGGTCGCCGTGCTGCGAGCACCATCGCGCTCAAGTACTCTAACGCCCTCTTCTCCGCCGCCCTCAACAAGTCGGCCGCCGAGCTCGACAAGGTCCAGAGCGAGGTCACCGCCATCTCCTCCACCATCAGCGCCTCCCCTGAGCTCAAGCAGTTCGTCACCAACCCCACCCTTTCCCAAGGCGACCGCGCGACCGGCCTCCAGGCCCTCTTCAAGGAGAGCAGCAAGAAGGGTGCCCTTTCAGAACTCACCAAAAACCTCTTCGCTGTCCTTTCTGAGAACGGACGGCTGTCGGAGACCGAGGGGGTTATTGAGGGCTTCAACGAACTTGTTGCCATTCACAAGGGCGAGCTGACCGTCACCATCACCTCCGCTTCCCCGCTGGCCAAGGACGTCCAGAGCAAGCTGGAGTCCACTCTCAAGCAGTCTCAGGCTGCCCAGAAGGCAAAGAGCCTCAAGGTTGTTAACAAGGTGCGCAATAGAACTATTGCTACATGTCTTATTGGTCAGTTAATTTACGTTCCATTAGGTTAACCCTGGCCTTTTGGGTGGTCTCGTCGTGGACTTCGGCGACAAGTCGATCGACCTCAGCGTTGCGTCCCGTGTCAACAAGCTTAACAGCCTGCTCCAGCGTAAGCTTTCATCTGACATTTGCTTGATGTTAGGTCTAACGTCTTCATAGAATCCGGTTTGAGGTTGCACATTATCCATAGAGTAGAGATGTTCAAGTTGGACTATGCATGGAAAACATTCATAATGCTCGCGAACCCTTGCGTGCTCTCATGCCTGAGGGGCTCACTCAACAGCACTACTCACAAGAAAACATCAATTGGGAATCCAACTGCTGGGCCTTTTCTCGAGTGCAGTGCCAGAACGGTGCTTGTGTGTCGACGATTGCACTATGTGTTTACATGCGTGCTATGCTATGGCGATGAAATAGTGTCTAGATGCCAGAAGAAAAGACGGGGAGAAACCCAAACGAATAGTATCAGATCCAAGCGACCTGCGCCCGCTCACAAAGACTCTACTCATACGAGCGCAGCTCGGGGTAGACCGCCCCGAAGCCGAGCGCCGCCGGCTCGCCCGCATCCTCGCCCTCCTGCTCCTCCGCGATCACGTCCACCTCGCCCGCGCCCTCGAGCATCCGGCCCAGCCCGGCGTCGACGACCGCGAGCCACTGCGCGAGGCTGTCCACCGTGCGCGCCAGCGCGGCGTGCATTGCGTCGTGCGAGTGCATCAGCGCGCCGAGGTCGAGCGGCGGCACCGGCTCGCTCGCTCGGGGCCCCGCCTCGGGCGGCAGCGGCGTGCCTGCAGACAGTGTGCGCGCGTGCGCGTGCACGGGCTCGCCGCCGAGGACGCTCTGCACGGAGGAGAGCGAGGCGAGGGACGTCGAGGACGCGGACGCGGCCGTGTTCGCGAACGGCAGCGCGCGCGGGCTGAGCTGTGCACCGTCTGCGGGCGTGCTCGCGCCGAGTGGGCTCGGCGACGGCGACGGCTTCGCGGACGGCGGCACGACAGAGGGCGACGGCGGGAGGAGGTCCGCCATGCCGAGACGGTGCTCGGACGTCAGTGACGGGATCTGTACGGTCAAGTCAGTGTGGCGTCAGGCGTCAAAACGAGCAGAGTGTGCGTACCTTGAGCACGTCCTTCAGCCCGAGCGGCGGCGGGCCCGAGTCGACGCTCCCGCTGCGCTCGATCCGGCCGAACGCGAACGGGCGCGTCGGCGTCTGCACCGTCTCCATGACGGGCAGCGACGCGAGGCGCGGTCATGCTCGGCTTCCGCGGGATGCCCAGGGCCGCCTCGGGCCCGCTCAGGCTCGGGTTCGTGCCGAGCGAGGAGCCCTCGACAAATGGCGCGGCGGAGCGCGAGCGCGCGTTTGGTGGCGGCGTGGGCAGCGAGCCAGGCGAATGGTGCCGTCGAGGGACCACGGACGCGTCCAGGGAGTGCGTGAATTGGTGGGAGGTGCGCTTGACGGTGGAGATCGTCGACGCGCTGGCATGCGTGGGTGAGACGCGGTTGTGCGTCTTGGACGCCGGCGCGGAGAGCGGCGGGGGCGTAGATGGCTGAGAGAAGCCGGGAGGAGGGAACTGGAACGTAGACGGTGAGGGGAAGCTGAAATTGTCCCGAGAGCTCGGTGGGGACTCGACCGCGCTGCTCTTGGAACGTTGGCGGTTCATCGTTGGCCCAGTGGGCGGAGCGGTGGGTCTGTCGGGCGAAGATGCGGAGAACACAATCGGAGGAGGAGTCACATTCTGTCCGCCGAACGTCTCATCGAGAGGAGGCACCTCGATGTCCTGGAATGAAGTATCCAGTTGATACGCGCCTAGTTTCGGGCTGGCGCGCGGAGACCGTTCGAAGTGAGGTCGTGTAGGGCTTCGGCGGGATGGGATTCCGGGGCCCAAAGGAGGATGTCGATCGTTATTCAGCGGTGGACCGTCGTCATCGTTGTCTCTATCCGATGTCGTGGACCGCTTCAGAGGACTCGACGCTCGCGGGAACTGGAACGTCGGCTGCCGCGCAGTCAAGACGTCGTCCTCCGGCTCACTTGGCGTGGTGCCACTTCTTGAACGACCTCGACCGCGTGAGGCCGGCACTCCCAGTGGTGGTGGCGGCATAAGCGAAGGGGTGAGAACAGGTATCGGAGTGTCGAATCCAGAGAGCTTGATGGGCTCCGGAGGCTTGTCCGGGTCGTCGAAAAGCATTCGGAGGGTGGGCGGGAGCTTGGAAGCAGGAGGTCGGATGGTGGGGGTGGGGGTCTCGTCACTTGGGAGCGGCGGGGAGAGTTCGACTGCTGCGCGGCTCATCAAGAGATGGTCGTGCGCGCACGGTGTCAAATTCCCAATCGGCCTCCTCCTCGTCCTCTTCTACGGCGTGAAGTCTATGGGACGTTAGATTCGGACATACGCGTCATTCGGCATTCGTGATAACTTACTGTCGTTGTTCCTCTTCTTCCCAATCCAGTGGACCAGCCACACTTTGTCGGGTCCCGCCGCTTTGTGTCCATGTGTCATAGCGCACTATAAGCTCCTTCAACATGGTCGTAGGAGATCTGGCAATGTTCCTCATATATTTCGTCTTTAGTAAATCCTCCGGCAGACAGCCTCTTTAGCGCACAGTCAGTCATGTTTCAGGTGAATGGTAGCATTAGGGGCGTACATCACTTGGTGACTCTCGCAAGCAATGAGACACGAATTCTCGCAGCTCCTTGCTCCCCTCGCCTTCTATGAGTCTTGGCGGCTTCATTCGAGGAATCATTTGGATGAGCTTGTGTTGGTCCATGATGTGAGAATGCGGCACGCTGCCTTTGATCATCTCGAATATCATTATTCCTAAGCTCCAGATATCCGCTTTCGCGTCGTAAGCTGACCCATGAGCGACCTCTGGGGCCATCCAGTGAGGGGTGCCCACCAGCGTATTTCGCTTGCTGGTCGAGGTGACGAGGAGGGCAGAGACACCAAAGTCGCATATCATGACCTTGCCTGCGGCCGTGACCAGGATGTTCGCCGCCTTCAGGTCCCGATGGATGATGGCAGACTTGTGGAGGTAGCCGAGTGCAGCAAGTACTTCGCGGATGATGATGGCCACATACCTCTCCTCGATGGTCCCGTCCTTCGAGGCCTTCATGAGTGTCCGCACACTTCCTCCCTGGGCATACTCCATGACAATCCAGACACGGGGACCGTCCAGGAAACAACCGTAGTATGCGGTGACGTTGGGGGCGTCACGAAGCTGAGTGAGGAGGGCAACCTCCCGTTGAATGTCGGCGACATCATCGTCCTCGGTGTCCAGGTTGATGATCTTGAGGGCGACGACATTTCCGGTCGCGATTTCGACGCCCTTGTGCACGGATCCATAGGCACCCTTTCCAATGGTCTCCCAGTCTTCGGTATAGTTGGTGTACAGAGAGGGCCGGGGCCATGATGTTGACGTCCGAGATTCGTTACGCAAGTTTGAGACAAGAGGGGTAAAATGGACGGAATATTTGATGTTACAGGGATTGAGAATCATGGGCACTTTCAAAACAACAGTGTCATGGAGGTGGGCGTACAGCACAAAGCTGCAGCCTGCAAGCGTCAGCGATCCTACCATCAATATCTTTAACTTGCCTTCTATGGCAGGCTCATTGACAGATCGGACGCTCAAGCGCGCAGTGTATGAGTTCGGGAACGCCCACTCAACGACGTCCACACGAGTTCTCATCGAGCTCGAGCTCGTCGTTTGACCTCTGCGGTCTACTCGTAACATGGAGAAGAGCCTCCCGCCTCCGCTGGCGGCTCCTCGCCGACAACAGCCTCGATCGGGACAGCGTCGGGTTATCCTGCCCACCCTTGTATCCCTAGCTTGCTTCCTGGTCATCGTCTACGGCTTCGCATTTGGTCAAGGTATCAACTTTTGGCGAGGCTACTCTCGAGACAACCTCTCTGCCCAAGCTGCCGCCGCCGTCGCTCGCTGTGGCTCAGTGCACGCTAAGCCTGGTCCTCCTGCTGATTTCGCGAAGCGCACCCAGTCCGACCGTTACGTGCCCGGTACGAAGCCCGTGCTGCTCAAGAACGCGAAGATATGGACCGGCGACAAGAACGGCACGGAGGTCATTCAAGCGGACATTCTGCTGGAGAAGGGCATTATAAAGGGGATTGGTCAGACTGCTCTCAAGGCGGTGAAGGCATATAAGGGACGAGATTCAAGTCATTGACGTGAAGAACGCTTGGGTTACCCCGGGGTACGTGCTCATACTTGTATTGATATCTGCTTTCCTGAGCAGGCCTTTCTCTAGTATTGTTGATCTACACTCGCATTTGGGCGACGCGTCCAGCCCTGCGCTCGAGGGTGCCAGTGGTGACGACAATTCGCTTCATGGTCCCATTCTCCCTTGGCTCCGTGCTTTAGATGGCCTCAACACTCATGATGACTCCTATGCGCTATCAATTGCCGGCGGGGTCACGACTGCCCTTGTCCTACCTGGTTCAGCGAATGCCATCGGTAATGATATTCTTGCCTTGAGCTGCGTCCGTGCGACTGAAACCTTTGAAGGTGGCCAGGGCTTCACCATTAAGCTTCGGAAGACCGCTGAACGCTCGCCCTCTGCTATGCTCCTTGAACCACCGTATCAGATCAACGCCTCATTCCCCGACCCAGACGGCCCTTTGAGATGGCGCCAGATGAAGTACGTGCTCTTCAGAGGGGTACCTACATAAACTCATTGCGTTACTTTCAGGCATGCATGCGGTACGTACTCTGAGTGAATACCTTGCAATAGTGTGATCATGACATTAATGGCACTCGGGATCGAATAGGAGAGAACCCAAGTATGTCAGCGTCATTATTCTGGTGATAATAGTCTGACCTTTCGTAGGCCGGGTTTATGGCAACACGCGTATGGACAACGTCTGGGCTTTCCGCGAAGCGTACGTTCCTACTCTTCATATTGACCGATAATACCAGGCCTTGATCTGTGCATCATCTCACACAGATACAACAAAGCTCGTCAAATCAAACACGCTCAGGACAGCTATTGCGCCAAGGTAGAAGACGGAAAGTTCGATGAAGTTGCAAACACGCCGTTCCCTGAGGACTTGCAGTGGGAGGCGCTTGTCGATGTGTTGCGTGGTCGCGTTAAGGTGCAGGTACATTGCTATGAAACTGTGGATTTGGATGATGTTGTGAGGGTAAGTCACATCGGTTGGCATAGTAGAGAGCACTATGCTGAGGTGGTTACAGCTCTCGAACGAGTTCCAATTCCCCATTGCTGCATTCCATCACGCCCACGAGGCGTACCTCGTCCCTGGCGTTCTCAAGCAAGCGTACGGTAAGCACCCTAAGCTTCTGCCATTGCTGTCTATGTCTAAACTTCATCTATCAGGTCACCCTCCCGCCGTCGCAATCTTCGCCACCAACGCAAGGTGAATACGATTATTATCATCTTCAGTTATTCCTCTCATGGTGTTTTGTAGATACAAGCGTGAAGCTTACCGGGGGTCAGAGTTTGCTGCACGCATTTTGGCCGAGAACGGTCTGAAGGTCGTTATGAAGGTATGCGTTCATTATCCTTGACAGGTTAAATGCACTTCTTTACCTCTATACCGTAGAGCGATCATCCGGTTCTCGACTCTCGGTACCTTCTTTATGAGGCCCAACAAGCCTACTTGTATGGTCTTCCACATAACCTCGCCATCGCTGCAGTCACTAGGTCTGTCGAGCATGTCCGGCCTGCCCTTTGTTGATTCTTATTCAATTTGAATTCCCAGCACGGCCTGCGGAAATAATGGGAATGAGCCACCGTATCGGATATGTCAGAGAAGGTGCGTGTTATGAACTGATATGTTGACGAGGTACTAACCAATGTACTAGGATACGATGCTGGTATGCCATTTTCTAGGCTCTAAGTTTACTCATGCTAAGACATGCCAGATCTTGTTATTTGGGACAGCCACCCGCTTGCTCTGGGGGCAACGCCCAAGCAGGTGTTCATTGACGGCATTGCACAACTCTCCGACGTTCATGTTACACGAAAGCCCGAAGTCTTCCAGCGCACCCCACTCGTCCCCAACTTTGACAAAGAGGCCAAGGCCGCTGTCGAGTATGAGGGTCTGCCACCGCTCGAGCCGAAGAAAGCGCCGTCCGATACTGTTCTGTTTACCAACGTGCGAAGCGTCTTCACCCGCAACGGACACGAGATCGTCGAGCAGCTCACTGCTCCTGGCGTGAACGATGTTGGTACTGTCGTCGTGAAAAGCGGCAAGATTGTCTGCTCCGGACCGCAGGCGCTCTGCCTAGCAAGCTCTATTGACGAGGACGCCGAGATCGTCAATCTGAACGGAGGCTCCATTTCCCTGGACTCACGACCTTCGGATCTCCCCTTGGGCTGGTGGAGATCGACGCGGAGGCCTCGACGAACGACGGCCTCGTCTTCGATCCGCTCGTCCGGAAGGTGCCGTCCATCGTCGGTGGCGACACCGCGCTCGTGCGCGCCGTTGACGGCCTGGCCTTCGGCGGACGCAACGCCCTGCTGGCGTACCGCGCGGGCGTCACGAAGGCGATCACGGCTCCCCGTCGGTGCGCGCTTCTATGCCGGCCTCAGCACGACGTTCTCGACGGGCGCGCTGGGGAAGCTCGAGGAGGACGCGGTGATCCAGGACGTGAACGCTGTGCATGTCACCGTGCGCCACTTCGGCGGACCGCCGTCTGTGAGCACGCAGATCGGAACCCTGAGACGGCTGTTACTCGATCCACCAGGTGGCGACGCAGGGCAGTGGTTCCATGATGTTGCTGCGGTGAGTAGATAATGAAGGTTCGGAGGAGATGTAACTGAATGTTACATTCAGGGCCAAGCGACTCTTGTCGTGGACACTGACAGCGCGGACATCATTGCGACACTTATTCTCCTGAAGAAAGAAGTTGAAGACAAAGTCGGAAATGCCATTCAACTAACCATTACGGGCGGTCTTGAGGCTCACTTGCTCGCCAAGCAGTTGGGCGAAGCCAATATCGGTGTTGTCCAAATTCAAGCCAGGCCTTTCCCCACGACCTGGGAGCGCAGAAGAATGTGTGTTTCGAAACTCTTATCGCTTCACCTTGCACTCAACTGGTGTTACCCCATAGATTACCTGGGCATCCGCTCTCCGAGGAAAGTTCAATACAGGTGCTGCTTAAGCACAATGTCACAGTCGGAGTCGGCATCGAAGAGTCTTGGAACGCCCGCAATGCGCGGTTTGACATTGGCTGGGTACGCATTCGTCTTACAGTACTTACAATTCGGTGACTGACATTTTTGCTTATATAGCTGGCTATTGACGCAGCGGGAGACATTTCCAGGGCTCAAGCGATGGCCATTGGTTCCTCTAACATCGAGAAGCTGCTCGGAGGCAAGGTCGAAGCCGCCAGTAAGGTCGGCGATCTTGTCGCAACCTATGGAGGCGACTTGCTCGACTTCAGTAGCAAGGTTGTGGCCGTTATTTCCCCGGGGCGTGGATCTGTTGACCTGCTGTAATTCGTCGCACAGGAATCCTCGGGCCTGTTTATTACTCTCATGCATGTATTTATGGCATAGATCAGTGTACAGGTGGAGTCTATGGATGTGTCTATATGAAGCCCTTCTCGGTGAGGTAGGCTGTGATCCTGCGCACGGCCTCCGTCACGTCGCACTCGTCCGTCTTGATGTGGACCTCTGGCTGCTCGGGGGCCTCGTATGGCGCGGAGATGCCCGTGAAGTCTGCCACACACGCCCGCTCAGCCACCTATGCCCTCGGGCGACGAACGAGACGGAGCACGCACCCTTGATCTCGCCCGCGCGCGCCTTCTTGTACAGGCCCTTCGGGTCGCGCGCCTCGACGACGGCGAGCGGCGCGTCGACAAACACCTCGACGAACGCGAGCCCTCCGGCGTCATGCAAATCACGCGCGACGGCGCGGTCGGCGCGGTACGGCGAGATGAACGCGGTGAGCGCGATGGCGGACGCGTCGGCGAACAGCTTCGCGACCTGCGCCCCTCGGTCAGCAGAGTGCTCGGGACGAAGAGGCACGGAGGACGGGACGGCGAGGCCAGGTCATCGGGGGCACGCACCTCGCCAATCCGGCGGATGTTCTCGTTCCGCGACCGCTCGTCGAAGCCGAGGTCCTTGTTCAGCCCGAACCGCACGTTGTCGCCGTCGAGCCGGTACGCGAACTTGCGCAGGTGCAGCAGGTGCTGCTCCAGCGCGCACGCGATCGTCGACTGTCCGCGCCGCCCCGTCAGCATGCCCTCCCGGGACTAGTGGATTGAGCGAGTAGGCGGTCGCGCACCTTGCCGCTCGCACTGAGGCCCGTGAACCAGACCGTGACGCCCTTCTGGCCGAGCAGCTGCGCGCGCTCGCCGCCGTCGACGGACCCTGGCACGCAGTCAGCACCGCACCCTCTGAAAGCGAGACACGCACGTACCGGCATGGAACGTGATGTTAGTCGCCATCTGCGCGCGGAGGATACAAGCACAAGTCGCCGGATGACGGGTACGATGCAACGGAGGGCCGGTGGCAATTTTTGCGCGGGGACTCCGAGGTACTACAGAATCGACTCGCCATCGCGGTGGGGTATAAGTACGGCGCACTGCACGTGACGCGTCCGCGCCCGCCGAGTGCGCGCAGCGAATCGCACCGCGGCCAATGCGCGCAATTCCGTATAGCGTTGTCAGACGGGCAGCAATTCGTTTATGGACGCGTATCGCGCGGCCGCTCACTGGACGCTTGTTTACTGGACGTTAGACAGCATCAGAGAGGCATCAGAGACGGACAATCGCTGGTGTGCTCATTGGCAAGGAACCCGGGAAGCGTGCGGGAATGTGGAATAGTACTGTGAGCAGTGGATGCGACCGACGATCCTCCTTTCGGGAGTCTTGGATCGTCTGCCCGTGCATGCCTCTCGCGGGCAGATCAGCCACCCAATGCTATCACGAGCATACGGCCCTGGTGAGAGTGCCCGCCACCCAAACGGGCAGGCGGCCAAGCCATGAGCCCGCCGGGCACGAGCAGGGATTAAACCGTCGGGTGGGTATTCATAGGTAAGAGCACAAACGATGCACGTAAGTTACAGTGGGCCGGGACTTTCAACAGCAGAACGGAAGACGGCGTTCCCAGAACGCGCGAGAATTTATACGTGTAGGGCAGCGTGCACTACGCCGGGAGCCGTTGGCAGACCCAGAGCACGATCTTCTTGATCGCGTCCGTGACCTCCTCCGTCTCGAACGGCTGGCCGACGGGCCCGCAGTGCATGAACATCACCGGCGTCATCTTTGGCGGCGTGCTCCGCGCCTTGTCCTTCTCTTGCGACTGCGCGTTCTTCTTCGCCTGCGCGAGCGAGCAGTAGAACAGAAAGTCGCACAGGAAGTGCCCCGCGTCCATGGACGAGTATACTTTCTGTTTTTGGAGGGTCAGTGGGATGTCACATAAACCGAAAGGGAGGCGCCGCACCTGGAGGCCGGTGTCCTTGAGGTGGTGGATGAGCCGCGGGATGTCGAGCTCGGTGTAGAGCTCATCCGCGAGGCTCTCATAGCCCTTGCCGACGCCACGCACGGGGTGGTTGTCCTGCGTCTCGGGCCGCTCCTCGTCGGTCGGGTCCGGGTGGTTGGGCACGACGCCGGGCGGGAGCGCACCGTCGCCGAGCGCGTGACCCTGGGGCGCGACGACGCCGGGGGGCAGCGCGGCGGCGATCGCGAGCGTGCCCGCGAACTCGTCGCCGTTCGCGTCCGCGGCCTCCTTCGGCGGCGGCATCACGGGCGCGTACCCGCCCTCGGCGTCCTTCATGCGGTAGCCCTGCTTGTGCGCGAGGCGCTCGAGGCGCAGCGGCCCGCGCCCCGCGACGCCGACGTGGAAGATGAAGTCGAAGCCGTTCGGCGGTAGGTGCGCGGGCGCGAACGCGGCGTCCGCGGGCGGGGGAGCACGGGCGGGCGCGCGTGCAGGCCGGGCGTGTGCGCGAGCACGGCCGGGTAGACGACGGGGATCTCGAGCGCGGTGATGTGGATCTGCTGCACGACGGGCGTCGTGTCCTCGACCATGTCGTCCGAGGAGCCCGACGGGCTCGGCGCGAGCCGCATCGGCGGGGGCATCGGCGGCAGGCGCGGCGGCGGGTCGAGCGGGTGCGGCGCATGCAGCGGCGTCGGCTCGGGCGGCGGGTGGGGGTGGACCTCGGCGTAGATGACGCTGTTGTGGAGGGGCTTCACGGCGGCCCAGGACGGGTTCTCGTCGTACCGCCAGAACGGCTGCGCTTGCGGCGGGAGGTCAGTGCGGGCACGACACGGAAGCTGCAGGGACCTACGCCGAAGCCGGTGATGAGGACGTGGATCGCGTTGGGCTCTGGCGGGATGCCCGTCAGGTGGGGAACGGCGGGCATGCTGGGCGAAAGCGTAGGACGGGGCGAAGGCCTGGCTGCTGATCCGAAAGCTGTTCTTCCGAGGCGTCCGGGACGCTGGCCGTAGTGCAGCAGCGGTCGGCCAAGTGTCTAGGACAGCGTGAGGTGCCCGTACGGGGGCAAGGGGGGACGGGGCGGGAATGGAGACGGTCGGTAGGTGGAGAGAGGGGAAGAGACGCAAAGTTTGGTGGCGGAGACGGCCCAGTGTGGTGGTCACGGGCGTCACGTCCCTGGGTGGTCACGTCCCGTCGCCGCTATATACTGGGTGGGTGACCGATGACCGAGTATGTAGCTCATATCGCCGTCAGAGGGGCGCAGTGTGTTGGAGTCCTTCATTTCCAAGCAGGCTTGCGCCGTGGGATCTCCTCCTTCTCCCTCGCATTCTTGACGTAGACAAGTGTTTTCTAACATGCATCGATCCCCGTGGGCAGACGATCTCTATCGCCTGCCCGACCCTGCCGGTGCTTCCCCTGCACACAAACATGTACATGCCGTGCCATCGCCTACACGCACACCTACAGACTTCCAGGGTTTTTACGTTGCTGACCTTGAGCGCAAGTGGTCGTGTGGAATTTAGCGTGGATTTGGGCGACAAGTTCCCAAACCGGCCTTATTGCAGACGGACGGACGCGTGTGTCATTAGCGTCGCGTACGCGCACGCGCTCCGCGTTCCGCCCTTTCTTTACTCTCACTGCGTTCATGAGCTCATCCACCGGTGGCTCTCTGTTCGTGACTTGGTACGTCCTGCCCTGTCCTGCTGCCTGCAAGCTGATGCCACGTGACCCCGCAGTCCCATATGTTCTCGCTCCGTCGCCGAGAGCAACATCAACAAGCACCTCGACAGCGGCTGCTCCGATAGCACGCTTGCTGGACCAGCCACGACATCTACACCAGCCCGTGCGTCCACCTCATCATTACACACAAAAGCCAAGCCCGCACCCGTCGCGCCCATATTCAACCTCGGTGCCAGCCAGCGCGCCGCAGAGCCACCCACACCTGCCCCGGCGCGCACACCGAGCACGTCCGCCGCCTCGAAGAAGCGGTCGGCAGGCAGCACGAACATCAATGCCGACGCGGGCCCGTCCAAGCGCAGCAAGCCAACCACCACCGCCAAGAAGCTCGCCGACGCCGCCCCGCTCGCCGAACGCCTGCGCCCGCAGACCCTCGCCGCCTTCGTCGGCCAGCCGCACCTCACCGGCCCCGACGCCCTGCTCATGCACCTCGTCCGCGCCGGCGCGACAGGCAGCCTCATCCTCTGGGGCCCGCCCGGGTGCGTGTCCTCCCCGACGGCTGTTCGCGTCCGCTAAAGCCTCGCTGACATCACACGGCGCACAGGTGCGGCAAGACGACGCTCGCACGCCTCCTCGCGCGGGAGACCCAGGCGTCGTTCAAGGAGCTCAGCGCGACCGACTCGGGCATTGCCGACGTGCGCAGCGTCGCCGAGGAGGCCAAGGGGCTCATGAGCTTGACCGGCAGGTTCTCCGCTGTTCTCCTTCTCCCGACTATACAGTTCGCTGACCTAACGGCTGCAGACGCACGATACTGTTTCTCGACGAGGTGCACCGGTTCAACAAGGCCCAGCAGGTGACGCCGCTGTGCATCGTCATCTGACCTTTACTCACTTCATTTCGCGCGCAGGACATATTCCTGCCGTACATCGAGCAGGGAGTCATTCAGGTGCGTTCATGGGTCATCGTCGCCCCCAATAGCCCTGCCCCTCCTTCCCTCTTCTATCATTCATCTCGAGTATTTCATTTTGACGATGAATGGATGCTCGGCAGCTCATAGGTGCAACCACGGAGAACCCGTCGTTCAAGCTCACAGGCGCGCTGCTCAGCCGATGCCGGTCAGCGAATTCATTTTCCCTATCGCGCACACGGAGCTTTGCTCACAGCTGCGATTCCTTGTGACGCATGCAGCGTTCTCGTCCTCGAACGCCTCACGGATGTAGACATTGCCACGATCCTCGCCCAGGCCGTCCGGCGCGTGTCGCCGGCGCAGCCTGCAGCCACCAACGACACTCTGCCGGACGCGGACACGCTCGACCTCACAAGCTCACCCGCGCCTTCGCCTCTCCCTTCCTCTGAGCCCCTTCCGTCGACCCAGCCCTCGTCCCAGCCGGCGTCCTCGCAGACCGTCTCGTCCGACGGCGGCCCTGTGGACGTCGATGCGGACGGAGAGGGCGGCGATGGCGGCGGGACGTACACGGTCCCGGCCTTCCCGCCTACCCGCACCTCACGCCGCCCGTCTTCCGTACCCTCGTCGCGCTCGCCGCCGGCGACGCCCGCACCGCGCTCTCCCTCCTCGAGCTCATCCTCTCCGCCCCACCCGCGGCCCCCACGCCCGCCGCCACGCAGACGCTGCTCGCTGCGCTGCGCCGCACCGTCTCGACCACGTACGACCGCGCGGGCGACGCACGGTACGACATGATTTCTGCGCTGCACAAGAGCGTGCGCGGGGGCGACGCGGACGGCGCGCTCTACTGGCTCGCGCGCATGCTCCGCGCGGGCGAGGACCCGCTGTACGTCGCGCGCCGCATGGTCGTGTGCGCGAGCGAGGACGTCGGGCTCGCGGACCCCGCCGCGCTCCCCCCTCGTGCGTCCCCCGCCCCCCTTTCCCCCCTTCCCCACTAACCCATGAATCGTTCGTGCGGCCCGCAGGCGACGGCGGCGCTCGCCGCGTGCCAGGCCGTCGGCATGCCCGAGTGCCGCATCACGCTCGCGCACCTCGTCTCCCACCTCGCGCTCGCGCCCAAGTCGACGCGCGCGTACGAGGCCTACAAACGCGCGGAGGCGGCCGCGCAGGCGGACATGACGCTCCCCGTCCCGCTGCCCGTGCGCAACGCGCCGACGGCGCTGCTGCGCGGCATGGGCGCCGGCGCCGGCTACCGGTACAACCCCGACTACGTGTGCGTTTCCCTTTTCTTTCTTTGTTGTCCGTTCGCGCCCTCGGCCGCTAGGGGGTACTGAGAACGCGGCGGCAGGCACCCGGTGACGAACGACTACCGCCCGCCGCGCTGGGCGGACGCCGTGTTCCTGCGCCCGGCGGGCGACACGGAGGGCAAGCTCTGGGACGAGGAGGGCCTGCGCCGCTGGGAGGCGGAGGAGAACGGCGGCACGGCGTGGGAGGGCCGTCAGCGGCTCGACGCGGCGGACTTCGAGCATCCTCAATGAGGGATATTAAAAAAAGCGATGCCTAGACCGTTAGGACAATGCTTTCTTGGATCGCCCTATGTGCATATAGGACTGCAATGTTTGGATCTCACTGCGAAGAGCTACATCACTTTCTTGAATAACAGACACAAAGTACATTAAACTACCGAATAATTATGATTGCGATACATGCATGAAGTAGATGTCGTCAAGAACCAATAATCACAGCCAAGAGCTTGCGACGAGGGCCGCTAGTCATCGCCCGTGCCGTCGTCCTCAGTGCGCGTCGCCCACATCCGGCCCGTGCAGCGCTTCGCCCCACAGCGGCACAGCCCGCCCTCCTTCTCGAGCTGCTTGCGCTCCCTCGCGGTCTGCCACACGCTCGTCAACACCAGCCGCACACGAGCACTGCACAAACACTCACCATGGGCTTGAAGTCCGACTCGTCGATCCGGCCCATGTACGAGAAGCACAGCTCCTCGCCCTCGCGCACGTCGCGCAGCGTAAAGATCGTCAGCAGCGGCTTGTCAAAGTTCCCCTCGTTGATGTACACGGCGACGATGTTGCAGTTCGGGTCGCAGCTGTGATTCTGTGTGTGTGAGATGGGTTAACCTCATGTTGTGACTGAGAATCAAAGTGCGCACCAGGTATCGCGTGAACTGCGTTGAGAGAACACTAGAGGTTATCAAGGAGAGGAATTGCCGAAGAGAGAACGTACGTTGCCGGCGTGGAACGCATCAACGCAATACTTTGTCTGCCACGAGTCTGTGTTCGGGAACAGGTGCGCCTTCAGATGGTAGAAGTCGATGTCGAAGAGATACGTGCGACCGAAAGCCTCATAGATCCTGCGAAAAGGTCAGTCACCACCCAATCCAACCAACACAGAAACAAGAGATACACACTCTGTGCGTTCTTGCGACTCCTCGGCGGTCAAAATTTCCCCGGAATAGATGCCGACAAAGGTGTGGGCTGGGATTCGCTGGCCAGCGAATACACCTGTAGCTTGCGTGAGCAAGTTATCTGGTTAAGTGCAGGGCCTGCGACGTACCCCATCCCTTCTTCTCCGTCTTCTGGATGTTGACGCGGACCTTTCTCCCGTTGCCTACAACCTACCGGGCAACGTGAGCTTATCTTCCACATAGCGAAACACGCAGAGACTTACCCTATTCATGCAGATATCATCATCACAGCGGCACCCCGCGTTGCACTCAAAGACCGGATGCTCCTGGTCCGGGTCACGCAGCCTCCCATGCTCGTCGTACGCAAAGCCAGGCGTTACGTGCTGGTTCGCGAGGTACGGCGCCTGGTTCTTCACACACGGGCACGTCTTCGACTGCGGGTCGCACCCGCCGACGCAGTCGCAGCACACGAGGTCGTCCGTGTTCCGCGGCGGCACGTTGTCGCCATGGTACATCTGGTTCGTGTAGTGGAACTCGAACGGCGGCGTGAGCGCGTCGTCGACGTTGTTGATAATCTTGATCTCGGGCGCGTCCGGCTCGTCCGCGACGGTGCCGACGCTGATCTGGCTCTGGAACACGCTCAATGCGAGGTTGCTCGCGCGCAGCAGCCGCGCGTCCATCGCCGTCATCAGGTCCGGGAGGTTGAACGACAGGTCGCGCGCGAGCAGCGTCGACTCGGCGTACTCTTTCGCGAGCGCGCGCCCGTCCTTCTCCCACGTGAGGACGTTCGGGTCGTCGTCGTCGCTGTCGATGGCTGCGTTCCGCATCGGGCCAAGGATGGCATCCTCGGTTGCGCTGTTGCGGGCGAGAGGGGCGCGTTTGAACGTGGACGGGCCAGCACGCGGCACGCTCGAGGCACTAGGAGCTGCGTGTTGATGGACCCGATATCCTCACAGTAGCTGCTTTACGCCGCGGTCGAAGAGTCCTTGTGATAGCCGGCTGCGTAGGTTCATCAGCGATAGATATGTCGTAATTGTAAAGTGTACAAACCTCCGAGTCCTCTGGGCTATCTGGCAAGAGCATGCCAAGTGCCTCGGACGCGTCATTATCCTCGGTATCATTTCCGTCAGACTCTGGTGGGGTCTGAAAGCGTGGGCGGCGGCGTGGGCGTCCTGGACGCCGTCGCATCCTGGGACCAGAGTCGCTGTCCTCTTCCAACGCCATATCGTCGGAAGTTGGCAGAGACCGGCGGCGCGAAGAACTCGGACGGGTTTGCTTGGCCAGCGGAACGCCGTCGTCTGAGGATGAGTGATCCTATTCGTATCAAGTTTCAGTAGAGTAGGGTCTTTGTACAATGCTGCACGACCTACGTCCTGCGATGAAATCCGCCTGCTGCCGCCTCCTGCAGCTGCGGAGCGCGCAGCTTTGATAGTAATCTTAGCCACCACTGGGATGACCCTATGGGCAACGGGCGCAGTTGGCATTGCCGGCTCCAAGACAGAGCCTGCTAACGCAGTATTGTCTACGATTATACACTTAGCGGCGTGCACAATATTCAATGCAGGGAACATACCCAAAGAAGCAGGTGGAACGTCAAAGATATCAATCATATTCTCAAGTCTACTGACTGAGATCGCGATATCGTCATTCCCGTCAGAAGAGGAAGGCTGGCCCTCATTCTCCGAGTCTGTATAAGTGAGATCGATGAAACTCGGGCCCCCATTGCAACCTCACTCTGAATATGTGTGATGTCGTCCTGCAATTGGTCACTATTTGTCTCAGCAACTTGTTCAGCAATATTCTGCATATACCAGGAGTTTGAGTGACATCTCCGCAGAATGTAATGTTAAACGTACCAGCACGGCCCGACCCTTGTCAAGGGAGCGCCTCGGAATTGGGGGAATACTGGGTCTGAGCGATGGCACAGAAGGATCTGCAGAGTCCCTGGTCGAAACCTCAGACGACGGTGGCAACTCCTGATCCAGGGCCCCCGAGCCTCCGGCTCCCTTCAGCATTAGAGTCTGTAGGTGATTGGGTTGCTGTCTGTGGAACATCGAAACTAGGACCAGCAGGGGAATGCACATGAGGAAGCTGTACAGCAGGCGACGATTGAGATGGCGTGATGACCGCAGACAACCGTCGGTTGTAGACATCTTTGAAGAACCCAGTCGGACCACCGTAGCGACCGGCAGGCCTCAATCGCTGCGGAGAGGTGGTGGAGGGAGATGCGGAACTAGCGGTCCTTGCTGGCATCGTAAGGGATGTAGGTGTGAACATATGCTTGGGCATTGGCGGCGGATCGACGTCCATAGCGTCCGGCTCGAGCGCGGGATGAGGATCCGCTGGTGGCTCGGCATCGGAATGGACCCTGGACGGCGTACCGCTACCATCGTGGCTACCCCATTGTGTAAAGGGTCCCCGTCACGGGCAGTGGCCGTAGAATCCATAGAAGCCGTATTTTGTACAGAGATGGTCTCCTGAAGGACGGAGTCTTGCGGATTGGACAGAGGTGCGATGACCATATCATCAAGCGCTGGGAGGAGCTGTGACACGGACGTGGCCTCGTTGAGCTTTGGACGGGAGGGTTGGAGAGGTATTTCCTGGGCCGGCGGAAGGGAAAACGAGGATTTTGCGCGCTCCTCAGCAAGGTGAATGTCATCCATTGGTTCTGGTGATTCAGCACGGTCTCTCGGCTCACTCTCGTCATTTCTTCCAAGCTCTGCTTGATCGCGTCGGTCGTCTATGGAAGGGGTCCCCGCGGTTGTCTGCGCTGTGTTGGTTTGACTTCGCCGGATCGGTGAACTCGGAACTTCCAAACTGGTAAGTATATAATCAACGCCAGTAGCATAACTGTGGCTTACCATCTTCCTCTGAATCTGATAATACGATAGGGTTGTCTTCTTTACCTATCGTTGCGTATTTCTTACTCGGAGGTCTGATAGCAGCCACAATCCGTTGTGAAGCAGCGGCTGCATACAAATCCATGTGAGCCAGGCGACGGAGCGAACATCTGTGTTACACTTACGCCTTGTTGGTGGAGGTGGCGCATCCTCATTGTCTTCATCGTCATCATTCTCATCATTTGTTAGGTCGACAATCTTCTGAGATGGAGGTGTCTTTCTGTAGTCTGAAAAACCTAAGATGAACAGTATAAATGTCGTATTCAAGAGCTACTGACCTTTATCCTTCACCAGAGGTCGTTCGACCTTGATAGGGACCTGAGATTTGGAGTTTGGCTTCTGTTTGTCCCAAAATCTCAGTATGTTCGTCTTCGACTTCCAACAGTAACCCATTTTCATGTTGACTTGCCTTCAAAGGGCCAGTTTCTCTAGGTTCCAATGACCCAAGGATTGGTGACAACTGGGTATCCACTCGCGATATATTCGGTGCAGATGCTGATGGTCTTCCCTGTCTTGGCGGTTTCCCTACAGACTTCTTGGCAATGAAACGATTCGTCATACCAGAAACACCACCTGAAGAGGTAGAAGGTGGCTGCGAGGCGGATGATCCTGGGATTGGTCCTCGACGTTTCTCGAAAGCCTCCAGGCTGGATTTCAGTTGACTACGAGCTGCAGATTTTCTGGCCAGAACTGCCTGTGTTTGAGCGGCAGAACGAATTGGCTTTGCGTGTGCTGAAGCTGGAGTATCATCTACAGCAGAGTTGCATGAACAAGGTTTGAGTATTGAAACAAAAGATTAGGCTGCTCACCACTGCTGCTGTTATCCTCCTGATTTCTCAACGAAGAAACACCATCACCTAAATCTAGTCTTGGCCTCTTGTTGGTATGCTGATTTGTGGCCGTGGTAGCGACCTGGCTTGTGTTGGCCGACTTCCGCTTCTTAGGAAATGGTCGGACAGGTGGGGACGACTCTGAGTCCATGAGCTCGTCGCGCATTTCTTGTGACGACTCCAGAATATCGTCTTCGGAAGGTGAAGCACCTGCGTTATCCTCTGCTTAGGAAGGGAACACGGCTTAGATATGGTAGATGGCGCCGTGACTTTGGACGGATGTCTGAGCATAAATGTATATATACCTGAAAGCAATGTCCATTGCGGCATTGAGTCTTCTCGCCGAGAGCCGCGCTGACCACCAGACATCTCCTAATGTTATATCGCAAACTTCCTGAATTGGCCGCTAAGGTGAATTGCGAGGAGGCACGACCTAAGAAACAGGCGGAACGCTGCACTAACGCTGCCTGCAGACTTGAGCGGATGGGTGAAGACGCGGAGGGAAGTAGCGCCCCGAGATGGTCAGTATCTGCGACTTGCCTTATCGGGAGCTGCTGTAATTCTGCATCTTCGACATGGACTTCGACGAGTCATCCGTCAAGGTCGTAACCCAGGAGTTTATCGCGGTTGTACTTGCAGGGTTTGGAACAGAGTGAGTATTTTTGTACTCATGAATTGATTAACCTATGTGCATATACTGCAGATTAATACCTCTAACGAGCAACCATGGAGAGGAGCCATGTCCAAAGGCGCTGCTACCTATAGCAAACAAGCCCATGCTTGACTACCCGTTGGCCTGGCTGGAGTCTTCCGGCATCAGAGGTATGCACAGCACTTGTTTAATGCGACGATTTACTCAGACGCATCAGATGTATTACTCATTTGTCCCGCACCGCAGAAGGACGCCTTGACCCATTACCTCCACTCGGATTCATCCATATCATCATTTCCTTCCCTGCGTGTTGATCTACAGGCATACGATGAGACTCTAGAGAGCGGAGCGGGGACTTGCGACGTTCTCCGGCAATTTGCCAATCGCATCAAGGTGGACTTCGTCCTGCTGCCGTGCGACTTCATCCCCTCCCCGGAGTTCCCACTTTCGCGTATACTGGACAAGTTCAGAACGGAAGCAACTTATGATGGTGCCATTGCTACAGTCTGCTTCTACGAAGCACCCAAATCAGACAAAACCGCAGTGACGGAAGAATGGGGTATGCAACCGCCCCCACTGCCCATTACCTGGTGCGAGTCAACTGGTACCCTACTTCACATCGACACGCCAGACGATGTAGATCGAAACGGTGAGGAGATAGAGCTTGCTATGAATCTTCTCTCAAGGTGACTGTCTAAGCTTTGCACCCGTGCAAGCACGTCACTGAGTACTAACGAAACATCTGCAGTTATCCACGCGTGAAGTTGTCGTCAGCCCTGCAAGATGCACATGTGTACGTATGCCGGAGATCTGTTTTAGACGTACTCCAGGAAAAGACAAGCTTCGACTCCTTCCGTGAGGAATTCATCCCATGGCTGTGCAAACCTCAGTACTCCCACAGCAAACGGGCAAAATATGGGAACAGTACGTCAGCATACAGTCACGCGTCTGCGTACGAAGCTAATGCACTTTGTAGTCTTGAACCCTAACACCAAATGGGCCGGCACAGAGCCTTGCCCTGCAGCATTCTACCCTACACAATGCCGCTAAAGCCTATCACACCCACGGCCACGAAAGGCTTGAAGGGCAGCAGGGGATTCGGACCGCGACCTCCTCTCCGGTAGACGCCAGCCCACCAGAGTCTGGCGAAGTCAGCTTCCGTGTTGGCGTCGTTGTGCACCGTGCTTTGGAGGGGTACGCCGGAAGAGCCAACACTCTACACTCATACCTCGATCTCAATCGTCATGTCAGTTGCTCATTGGTCTTCAGCACACTCAAAGAACAAACTTATTAAAACTCCTTTTAGTTCCTTTCCCATACGTCGTGGACACTGCCAACCGATACGGAGAGTAGATCTCTCATTGACGCGAAAGCGCAGATCTCGAGTGATTCGATGGTCGGCCACACCACCAAGGTTGGTGAACGGACTAGCATCAAGAAGTCTATTATAGGGAAGCACTGTGTCATTGGCAAGATGGTCAAGATCACGGGGTGCGTGATTTTGGATCACTGCGTAATCGAGGACGGTGCGAAGGTCGACAGTTGTATCTTGGGATGGAACACAAAAGTTGGCTCAAAGGCAGAACTTGCTCGTTGTGTTACACAGTCGGGATACGAAGTTGAGGGAGGAGGTATGTCTGCTTTCCACGACAGGATGGCTGATACTGATTTTGTTGAGTAGAATCATTACGCAACGAGAAGCTCGATGTTTCAGACTGGACGTTACAACACGGATCTGCCACAGACGACGATAGCGAAGATGAATCTGAAGAGGACAGCGATGGCTCGTCATAGTTCCTGTACTGTAAATTACCAAATTCCAGGTACAAATGAGCAACGCCCAGCAGAAATTATCAGTCCGGCCTACGCTGCGCCACAAGCACTGGAGTTGTCACTAAGTGACATCTGTGTGTGATACAATAGGCAAAGACTGACCGAGGTCAAACTGATTCATGTCATTCTTGGGCTGCCCGTAGCAGTGGTCACTCTCTGGTGCATCAAACGGGGGAGTGTTGTTGTGAAGACGCTACCATTTCAGCATGAAATGCGCACTATAGACTTTATCAGCCCAGAACAGGGGCGGTGAGGTTTCCACACGGGTTTGTATGGGAAAAATGGATTGGTAGGAGTGCATATAAGCCTAAATCGCCAGAACATGGACCGCATGTAGAGGTTGATGATCAAATTATGTGTGAACGCTGTTGACAACTTCGCGAAGCATTCCACACCAGAGATCCTCCAAGACAGATGTCGGCCCAGCCAGCTTCCCCTCCACCTACTCTCCTTGACGATACGCTTTGCGGGAGGCTGCTTGTATTGCTCATTGCCACAGCAACTGACGACCGGGGAAGGATGAACACCGAATGGCCGTGCCACGAGGGACGTAATGCGGTTCGAAAGCCGGCGAGGGTGCACCTATGCAACAGCACTATGAGACAAAGAAAAGGACAGCGCATAGTACACTTACAGTTCATCCAAGTCTCAGTGAGAAAGGAACTTTCTGCCTTTCTCCAGCCTCCGAGCCAAAACCTTCCGCCCTGTGACGCTCCGCTTCCTGGTGAGGAAGCCATGTTTACGCTTGCGTTTGCGTTGTGACGGTTGGTATTCGGCTCCTCTAGAGCCAAACCGGACTTGTTGTAATTGCGCGATACCGAATGTGGTTTTGGACCATGGTAGCACGAGTGCAGCAAGGCTGAGTGTAGGACGCGCGACAGGGAGTGGATTGCTGAGCAAGGAGAATGCGGATCGCCATGCAGCGAACAGAGGAGTTCGACTGAAGAGCGATGGCAGAGGGCGAAGTGGTGGTGGCCCTCTTGTGATGAACCGCTGCAACTGCAGCGGAATTCGAGGCATGGCGAACTGGCTGAGAGCAAACCTGAACTTGTGGCGTTACGGGATATGAAGCAGGGTCACGCCTGTCACAGGTCACGATCCTCGGTTCGTGTGTATGTGTAAAGCTGCTTGCCGTCTCGTCCCCGGCACTTGGCTTCACAATCCTATTTCTCCTCTAGACTCTCTTTCTTGCCGACTGTAACTTGCGCTCATTACGTCTCTTACGATTTCCTGACACCAGCCTGGAGCTATGTCGACCACCCCGGGGAAGGGTCGTACATCTGGTATACCTACTCCAGGCAGGAGCAGTCATATCCCAACACCTGGTAGACCACGCTCGGCATCCAGTGTTTACCAAGCACCCTCCAACCCGGACGAGGACTTTGCTAGCAAGGCGTTTGCTGATGCCATAAAGGCCAACGATCCTGCTAACCACCGATCGAGTTACGCCAATGGTCTCTCTCTTTCTCCTACTTCAGGCCATCATATGCCACTCACTGGTCGTACGTCGCTCGTAGGCAGGCCATCGTCTTCCGCATCTACTTCATCAGCTGTGAGCTCTACTGCACGAAGTGCTGCGAGCTCCAAAGCGTCAGGGCCGCGGCCTTCAAGCCGTGCGTCCGATGTATTTGCCCGAAGTACAAGTCGCGCTGGAAGGACCTTTGATATTGGAGACCAAGTGCGGATTGAGTCGCTTGGCTTCGAGGGGACCTTAAAGTTTCTTGGAGAGATCGATGGGAAACCTGGACTCTTCGCCGGCGTCGAGCTCAGTGGTGGCTTTGCGGGCAAAGGGAAGAACGATGGCTCAGTTGGTGGGTGAGTCGCTCGGTTCTCCTTGGTATGCAGCATGTGTGCAGGACTCACTTTTTATTTAGAAAGCGATACTTCTCTTGTGCCCGAAACTGCGGAGTCTTCATCTCCTCCACCAAACTATCCTCACCTACCGCAGGAGCATCCATCTCAAGGCCTTCATCTGTCGCTTCTGTGCGCAACGGGCGCCATACGCCTTCGCTATCTGGTAGAATCACTCCTTCTCTGTCCTCGTCAACTGCTGTCAATAGCCGCAAGACACCATCTATGTCTAATGGACGCGTAACTCCTGTATCACAAACTGGCCGGATCACGCCGTCAGCATCTACTGGTCGACGTACTCCTGGTGTCCCACTGCCTACAACGCGTACAAGGACGATATCTACGAGAAACGTCGTGACGCCGGTGAGAAGTCCTCAAATGGAACCTCTCATTACCCCTGGCTCCCGCGCTTCTCGATATGTTGGTATGACTGCTAAGCAGCTCAACAGTCGTGTGCCTGGAGCTGGAAGCCCGGTGAAGCCCACGATGACGAGTCCTAGAACAAGACGTATCGCTTCACCTACTCACCCCTCGCCCCACGTTACATCCCCTTCGCGTGGCCCAGGTTCGCCCTATACTCCCAGAGCAGGGCGCACAGGAACTGGAACCATGGGACCGCCCACTGGGACACCTACAAGGACCCGGACGCTCAACACTCCGCGTGCCCGGCTGTCAAGCAATGCTTCAATGCCTCCTCCATTGTCACCTTCCTCACAACGGTCTGTATCGTTGAATGACCCCGCACGGCCTCCCTCCGCCTCCTCAATGGACCTCAGCGCAAATCAGAGGGCGATCCAGGACATGATAGAAAAGGTTTCACGCCCGTCGTCTTCCGCGTCCATGGTGTCGAACAACGCCGACTCGCACTATCAAGTCAGCGTTGAGCGTTTACAGTCGCGGCTTGACGCGCTGGAGAACGAAAACAAGCGGCTACGGGTGACTGTTGCGAACGCTGAGACAGCGGCCTCCACTGCAACCAGCCGTGCCGATGCTTTAAAGCAGGAACGTGATGAAAGCACCTCTAGGGTCGCGGAACTCGAAGTATCTATACGCTCGACAGAGCGGAATATCGCTGAACGAGATTCAACCATAGAATCGTTGCAACGAGCTGTTGAACAGAGCCTGCTGGACATCGAGAAGGTCAAGAGCGACGGTGAAGCTCGTCTCCGTGACGTGCAATCAAGGCTCGAGGACAGAGATTCCCTGGTAACTCAGCTTAAGGAGCTTATCGAGGCTAAGGAAGGTCTGGAGAGTGAGAACGACGCGGTTCTCGCGGCCAAGAACGCTGAAATTGCCGTGCTGGAATCCAGAGTGCAGAAGGCCTACGCTGAACTGGAGGAAGAGCGCAGGGAGCTTGGCGGCCAGGTGGACGAGCTGCGCAAAGCTGGCCAGGTAAGACGGCTCTAAGCGGGTGCTGCTGTGTCTAATTATTGTTTTGTAGGAAACCATTGCTCTGTACGAGGAGCGTTTGAGCGCAGCTGACTCGAGGAGATATGAGATGGAGGATGTCATAACATCCCTGGAAGACCGGCTGCAGGCTCACGCTCGCCCACTTTCCCCCGCAACGATGGCAAGGAAAGCAACATCGGCAGCGGAGATCGACAACGAGACGCTCAGAGAACAGGTCCAGCATCTGCAGAAGAGGATCGGAACCTTGGAGGATGCCTTGGAAGATGCCCGCGGCGCTGCTGAGAGGGAGGAGAGTACCGCCCGTGAGCGGATGCTCCGCTACAAGGAACGGGAGGAGGGTGTACGCCATGAACTCGAGGATAGCCACAAGGAAGTTGAGCGCATCAGCAAGCTGGAAGAAGTGGCGCGAGTTCGAGTGGTGGAGATCGAAGAGGCCTTGCGCGAGAACACAGTTGCGTTGGAAGATGCAAGGGCCGAGATAGAGGGCCTCAGAAATGAGGTTGCAGTAAGTACCAAAGCTCCCGCGTACAATGACCGCACAACTCACTGCGATTGTAGGATCTGGAAGCTGTAGCTGCAAACACAGCGGATGGAGCTACGGTCAAGGCGCCGCAGCGCGCGGCGCGTAAGTGTCTTATATTATCTTTTACATATGTCCGCTCACTCCGATTCCAAGCAACTGGGGATTATGAGCTGCTCAAAGCAGAGAAGCATGATGTGCGTCACCGTTATTATTTCTCCCGTTTCCACTTTCTCATCTACCTTTACAGCTCGAACGCATTTACAAAGAGCGTGAGGCGGAGTTGGTATCCGTGCGCGAGAATGCGACGGCTGTACATCAACTGTTGAAGGAGCGTACTGCCGAACTCGAGTCACTGCGGAAGAAGGTCAACCGCGATCTACCGGTCAACGGTGTGCAAGAAGCCATGAAACCGTCTGGGTCAGCTTCACCGTCCAAGCAAGACCTGTCAGCGGCTAAAGAAGAGATCAAGGGCCTTAAGTAAGTCACTCGGCTGTTACGCCGTTCTCTACGTACTTACTGGTCGACAGGCACATCGTTCAGGAACTGCAGCTGGAAAACGCCAAGGCTGCGCAGCGCACGAGGGTGCTTGAATCCGAGAACAAGCTGCTACTCTCGGAAATGGACCAGCTACGAGAGGTACGAAGGTCGGGTCCCAGCTGTGCGCGTACTCACGTCCGCATATATACAGGACATGAAAGTTCTGGAGGAGAGTGTTGAGCAGACTCTTCTTCGAGAAGAACAGGCACTCGAAGCCGAAGAAGCTGCCTTGGCAGGGTCTCCTGACGAAGTTGCTGCATTGCAAAAGACAGTACGAGAACTGAAAGTGAAATACGAGGTAAACCTCTCGAGATTAAATTACCCTACGATGCAAATTCTTATGCATACCTTCAGGCGGAGCTGGATCAATTGCGAAAACGCCAATCCGAAATTGAGATGAAGAGCGCTCGCGCTATTCATGATGTGTGTACCTTCCCTCAATGCAGCACAGACGAATCCGCTCACATGTTCTTGCAGCTCAATAAGGAGATCGGTGAGCTGGAAAGCTTGATTGAATCCAAGGTTCGTAGCGTACGGAGATGTATGCAATCAGAACTTCGTTAACGATTTATTTTACAGATTTACCGCGAGGTATGCGTCCGTTCTCTTATCTCTTCTGAATATATCTTCACAGCCCTTCATAGGACGAGCTGGAACGCGAAGTCGCCCGACTTCAAGATCGCCTTACCAGAAGCCAGAAGAAGTCTTCGAAGACTGGCCTACCTGAAGATCCCCAGTCGCCCATGCATTCAATCTCCTCAATATCCTCGCGAACCGAGTCAACCATTTCAGAATCGGCGTCTCGTAGTGGCGATGATGTCTGTGAGATTTGTGAACAGCCAGGGCATGACATTTTCAGTTGCGACCTCCTGAAGGATGACCATTCGCTAAGCGCCAGTAGCAAAGCAGGCGATTTCCTCAAGAAGAACGCGAGCGACGACCTTTTCTGCGAAGACTGCGAGGAACATGGGCATATAGCTGCTAATTGCCCTCATTCTTTGGACGTTTTCTAGACTTCCTAGAAAGCGTTGCCTAATATTCACCTGGCTTCCTACCTGTTCTATCTCATCATCTCCAAGATACCACTCATTTACATTAGCCATCACCTTCATTTACTCTCGGTTTCTCTCTTTCAGCGTCATCAGCAGGCATCCGTTTGGGTAGCATATTATACCCTAGTGTACGCGGTCATGACATGCAAACTTCAGTTACCCTAGGCGATAAAAGGAAATCACTTTCAAGAGACGATCTAGATTATTGCATGCATCTCGAAAGGTTGCCATGGCCGCTGCTGGACTGAGTGAGCTTCGCGTGTGCGTTGCGCGGGGCCTGGCCGGGCGGTCGAGATGATTACAGGACCTTCCAAGTTGGGTTTGGCTTGACGTACTCCAATGACATCACTGACGCGGGTTGTACATAAACAGGCGCGTTCGCTCGCGTGATTGAATATACACAATTCACCTTGCCCCTCCCCCTCCTTGTCAAGCATGTCTTACGCTTCCGTCGCTGCTCACAATGCTCCTCCTCCCTCCCAGCAGGTACGCGCTGAGGTTCAGTCGTCAAGTGCAATGCTAATATTCATCGCAGCCCCACGCGGATCCTGCACTACTGACGACTGAGCCCCCCTCACATGACAACATCGCAGACGACGCGGCGAAACTGAACATCGTTTCGTCGGATTTCAAGCAGCATCCGGAGACTGTAACGTCTACCCAGGACGTCCCTATTGAGCCAACACCGCTACCCATTTCTGGCGGAGTTCCCCGTCATCCCTCTCCGAGTCGGGCCCAGAAGAAAAGCAGCGCCGCAAAGAAGTACGCCCATGAAGCCGAAGAGGAAAGTCTTCATCTATACCACGTTGCGAAGCAGTATCTCCTCAGGCCGGGTGTAGCTGGTGGTATTCTTGGAGTCGGTACGCAGACCTGTAACAACTTCACGCGTACGAGATACTGACCTGGCCGGACGCGCAGTCAACGTTGGCCTTTTGTCATGGGCCAGCTACGCCCTGTACACGAAGCCGCAGCTTCGTCGAGACACCAAAGTCCTCGCTTCTGCTGCTGCCGCGGCGCTGACCCTACTCGGCGCCGAAGGGTACGCCGCAGAGAAGTATCGTGAAACGCCCGCTGGCCAAGAGGAGGAGCGCAGGGCTAGGAAAGAAGGAGCTGCGCTGTACCGCACAGCAAGGAAGAACATCTTGAGGCCTGGTGTACTTGGCGGTTTACTTGGTGTTGGTGAGTATCCTGATAACCGTCTGTGCTTGCCAGCTGAGCTAATTTTCAATAATTAGTGAACACTGCCGTCATTGGCACAGTGGGGTACTTCGCCTACAAGAACTGGGACGCTCCGCGGTGGGATAGACGTGCTGTTTCCGCTGTCTCGGTTGGGCTGTTGACTTTGTGGGGTGGCGAAGGGTATGTTAATTACATACATGCTCGCACCTGGATGATGAACTGACTGCTCGCTGCAGCTACTTGGCCGAGCAATATCAGAGCAAGCATCACTGACATAACGGCAGCTAACGCGCGTACGTGTTTAGGCGGGCGTGCGTCTCCACCCAGCTCTTTGTGTCGTATTTCCCATTGTACATCCGCTCAGGACACTACCTTATTCTCTGTAATATAAGTAAATGAACCTATCGCAATTGAATGATGTCTTCTGTCATGTGATGATTGTCAGCACGGTATAAGAAGTCTCTGGGAAGCGGGCAATTTCCCAGCGGGCTCTTCCCATCCTTCGTCATGCGCGCGTACTACTACGATGACACAGAGGGTGCTCCGAACGACCCTCACGACTCCGGGAAGGCAATAGGGTCCTCTGCTCTGGAGGAGATGGGTGTGTTATACTGGTCCGTTCCAGTCGATGCGGCAGGTCAATGGGAGCAGGAGATTGACAAGATCGCGGACGAGCGTGTATATAAGAACCGAGACGTTATTGAGTCTAGCAGGTCAATCATGGGGGCCGGCTACGACGAGGCAATGGCCAAAGTGTGGAAGGAGTGAGTTGCCTACTATATACTAACAAACTGTTTGAACTATACAATCGTCCTGTGTATAGACATATGCATGATGACGAAGAAATCCGCTATGCCCTTGGAGGAAGTGCGTTCTTCGACGTACGAGGTACGATGGTGGTTCAATGGGTAGAGAACAAGAAAATCGCTGAAACGTTGCCTTCAGAGCTACCGACCGATAAATGGATTCGCATTCACGTTGACGCAGGGGATCTGCTTGTGCTGCCCGCAGGTATCTACCACCGCTTTAGCTTGGACAGTAAGGAGTCTGTGAAGATGATGAGGCTGTTCAAGGTATAGCCAATGCTGTAGCTCGCTGTTCGCGCTGAACTAATCCCCTTGCAGGACGAGCCCAAATGGATGGCACATTATCGCAGCATGGAAACGGACGCGAACCCGCATAGGGTAGCATACTTGCAGACCTTCATCAATCCGCCACCTGCCCATGTCCTGTAGCATAGACCTAGTACGTGAGGGGTGTCTCGCACGCGCCATAACATCGAAGCTAAATCGAAAATAGTTCAGGAGATTGGTTGCCGAGGGAAATGGCAAGCATGCCGCAGATTTTGAGACTAAGAGTGCGGTGCTATATGTCGTAGAGGGTGTCAGAGGATAGTAGTGGTTCATTTGTGGGCAGACTCCTACCCGTCGTGTATGGACGGAGAGGGAGAGAAAGGGAGGAGGAGGAGGAGAAGGCGCTTGATGGGTCAGATCTGACCGCCCGATATTCCAAAGGCTCCCTACCGTCCATACACGACTGGCAGAAAACAAATGTAAACAACTTATATAAGCGTGATGGGGGATGCCGAAAACGATGCCGTGCTTGAATTTCTGGAAACTCCCATCACTGCCATCAACGCGACTGCCTGCGTGTGGTCACTTGTCTGGCCAACTTCGGACCTGCCTCAGCCTCGCGAGACACATTCTCCCTGCCAATTGCTTCACAGGGATACTTGCCGAATCGAAAATGTAAGCCAGAGCATAGTTTGCTGGCAGAAAGGGCAGCTGCGGAGTCAAAGCACTAATCAAGGCAGAGAAGTGCGCCAGGAGACAGGAGTGTAACACCTAGATGTGGGCGACTCGTCGGAGCTATTTACACGGCGCTTTGACTCTTCGCATATGCACTTTTACTTGGTATTGTGCCAATTATCGAGGGAAACATCGCGCATTCCAAGAGGGAAGTGTCTATGGCTCAAATGATTCGTACGGTCAAGTTCACCAGCAAACTAGACAGGTGTTGTGTCGAGCCATCGGGACTCGGACGCAGGAGGTACTGAGTCGCGTTGATGGCAGTGATGGGAGTTTCCAGAAATTCAAGCACGGCATCGTTTTTCGGCATCCCCATCACGCTTTTATAAGCTGTTTACATTTGTTTTCTGCCAGTCGTGTATGGACGGTAGGGAGCCTTTGGAATATCGGGCGGTCAGATCTGACCCATCAAGCGCCTTCTCCTCCTCCTCCTCCTCCCTTTCTCTCTGAGCTCTCCCTCTCCGTCCATACACGACGGGTAGGAGTATGATTTGTGGGTCGGATTGCAGATATAGAAACTCGAGGGCATGACGGCTGGCCGTGGCGGGCGCGTATAGTTACTTACGCAAATAGTTTTGCGACAAGTCCCGAATGAGCAGTTATTGGTGAATTATTCTGCAGGAGTATGGGAAACGCCGAGAACTCTATTTTTGAGCCTTGAGCATTCACTCTCACAGCGACGGCAAGCCGACCTCGCTGCCCATTGTATAGGCCTCACCCTCTCTCTATTCCCCTTACTAGAGTGATACATCATGTCTCGCTTCTTCAGACAAGCCGGCGACTCCGACAGCGAGTCTGAGTCTTCCTCTGAGGAGGAGCTCATGTCTAGCGAGGACGAAGCCCCGAAGCCCGCCACAGGCAAGCCCGCCATGTCACGCTTTCTCCGTTCCGCAGGCGACTCCGATAGCAGCGATGAATCCGACAGTGACAGCGATGAGGAGAGTGACATGTCCGATGATGATGAGGATAAGGGCAAGAAAAAGTCACGCTTCCTTCGTACGGATGGCGATGACGAGGATTCCTCCGATGAAGAGGGTGGAAAGAGAGTGGTGAAGAGCGCTAGGGACAAACGATTGGACGAGATGGAGGCGTCGGGGAAGATGATGGACAACGCTTTGAAGATCAACGACTGGGTGGCTATCTCAAACGGTGCGTAATGGGGTCGCCCGAGAAGGGCATAATATGCTTATTTTAACTGCAGAGTTCGACAAGCTTGCACGCATGGTTCAGAGGCAGCAGAACGTTGCTGAGCCCGTTCCTGTCTTTTACATTCGCACATTGGTCAACCTCGAGTCTTCCCTCAATGCGGCTGCATCCAAAGAGAAGGAGGCTAAGAAAAAATGAACGCCAGCAATGCCCGTGCTTTGACTGCAATGAAACAAAAGGTTAAGAAGGTCCTGAAGGAGCATGAGTCAGACGTCAAGCGATTTCAAGAGGTAATGTGACCGTAAATTGAACTGGCTCGGAGCTTTTTATCTCAACCTCTTCAGGATCCTGAGGCCTTCGAGCGCGAGTACCAAGCTGCGGTGACGGTCGAAGCGCCTTCGGCCCCGAAGCCTAAGAAGGGCAAGAAGGCTGCAGAGGAGGGTGAGGATGAAGAGGAGTTCACCACTGTCGGTAAAGGCGGAAAGACCATCTTATACACCCCCGAGACCATCTTTAAGAATCTTCAAGCGGTGCAAGTGGCGCGTGGCAAGAAGGTACGCACATTACAGATACAGTGTTCATGACAGGGATAATCATGCCGATTGCAGAACACGGATCGGTCAGAGCAAATTCATATCCTAGAGAAGCTACTGGAAGTCGCAGTCACATCATACCAGCGCATTCGCGTGCTGTTGGCTCTCATCTCGTCAAGGTTCGACTACAACTCCTCTGTTTCGACGCACATGCCGGTAGATCTCTGGGTGGCTGCTCAGCGAGAAGTAGATCAGCTTGTTGGTATCGTATATGCGGATCCGAGATACACCGTTCAAGAAAGCACAGAAGACTACGACGATCTCGCCGAGCGTTCCCCGGAGACCGAAGCCAACGGCGTTGTTCTCATACGTGGCAGTATCATCAGTTTCGTGGACAGGCTTGACGATGAGTTTACGAAAAGCCTTCAGAACATCGACCCTCATGGTACAGAGTATATCGATAGGCTGAAGGACGAGAAAAGCTTGTACTGTACAATATGCCGATCCCAGGCTCTGTACGAGAAGACCAAGCAGGATGAGCCGCTTGCTCGCGTCATTATGCGACGACTGGAACATATCTACTCGAAGGTGAGTCTACGGTTCGTTTGATGATGCGGCAATACTGACATACAACCAGCCCGACCCTGTGGTTCAGGCTCTTGAGTCTGCGGTCGCCGTCTCGGATATCAAGCCCACCGTTATTCTTAGCGCACAGTCGTCGACCAAGGACCTCATTCACTCGCTCTGCGCACACTTGTATAAGTCCGGGAACTCTCTCCTGCGCACACGTGCGATGCTGTCCCACATCTACCATTACGCTCTTCACAACGACTTCCACACCGCGAGGGACATGCTTCTTATGTCGCATCTACAGGAGTCAATCCATTCCGCCGACGTTGCGACCCAAATCCTTTACAATCGTACAGTCGTTCAACTCGGATTAAGCGCTTTCCGATGCGGCCTCATCAAAGAGTCTCAGGCCACCCTGCAGGATATCTTTGCTACGCAACGTGTCAAGGAGTTGCTGGCGCAGGGCGTGCACCAAAGATATCAACAGCTTACTCCAGAGCAGGAGAAGGCAGAGCGTCAGCGTCAGCTCCCGTTCCACATGCATATCAACACGGAGTTGCTCGAGGCCGCGTTTTTGGTGTCCAGCATGCTCGTCGAGATACCTCTACTCGCTAGTATCGACAACGAGGAGCAGAAGCGGAAGACCATCTCCAAGTCCTTCCGCCGTTTGTTGGACTTCGCTGATCGCCAAGTATTCACCGGTCCGCCGGAGAGCACCCGTGACCATATCATGCAGGCAAGCCGGGCTCTGCAGGATGGACAGTGGGAGAAATGCCGGGATCTCGTCCAGAGTATCAAGATTTGGAGCCTGATGCCTGAATGTGCGTCGGTCAAGGAAATGCTCGCAAAGTACGTACTATCCATGCTGCTGTTAAGCAACTAGCTCATCGTTCATTACCAACTAGACGCATTCAAGAAGACGGGCTCAGGACATACCTGTTCACATATGCCCCTCACTACAGCACACTGTCGCTCTCGCTTCTCTCAAGAACGTTCTCTCTTCCTTTGCGCAATGTTACTTCCATCGTCTCGAAGATGATATGGAGCGAGGAGCTATCCGCGTCTCTGGACCAAGCTATAGGTGTTGTCGTTTTCCACCGTGTCGATCTCTCTCGTTCGCAGCAACTTGCGCAAGTCTTGGCCGACAAGGTCAATGCGCT
The DNA here is from genome assembly GCA_024811115.1 of Terana coerulea. Lineage (NCBI taxonomy): Eukaryota > Fungi > Basidiomycota > Agaricomycetes > Polyporales > Phanerochaetaceae > Terana > Terana coerulea. The sequence continues at coordinate 298,781 of JAKOGH010000783.1, forward strand.
GGTCGAGCAGAATGAGAAGACTCTCGATCAGAAGCTGGGCAACGCAACGGGCTGGAACGATCGTGGAGATGGCGCGAAGGGTGACAAGCGTGGCGAGCAAACACAAGAGCGCAGGCGCGGCGGAGAAAGGCGTGGTGGTGTCCGTGGTACGTCGTGTACTTTGCCCAGTCGAGAGCGGTTGTTGATTTTGCCTCAATTCCTCAAGGAGGTGCTCGCGGTGGAAGGGGTGCTAGATTTGCGCAAGGGCTCGGTAACCAAATGGCGAACGCCCAGAGAAGTCGTTAGTTTCCTTTTCATTCAGTATATCATGTTGTATGTGTGTAGTACATCAATTCATTGTCGTTATAAATACAAAGAGTAAATATGACCGAAGTAGCATAAGGATCGGAAAGGGAGTATCAACACGTAGATCAGGCCGTTGACCGTGAAAGCATTAATGGCTTCCAGGTCAGTGGCTGAGTTTGCGGCAGCGCTGTCTCAGATACGATGCTTTCTTCGTAAGATTCACCTTCTTCTACAGAGAACAGCTGTCGGCTAGGAACGGGGGTGAATGCGAACCCGTGCTGGATCGAGTTAACCAACGCCGATATTGGTGTCTGCTCGATAAGTCGCTGTGAGGCTAATGATCGCGCTTCTGGTGTATTTGGATCAACTACGATAGTCGGACGGGAGCCTGCGACCGACGTAATCTTGTCGTCATCGTTAGAGTCCTCTGAGTCGTCAGCATTCACTGGAAGACTTTTCTCCATAGCATTCGAGACAGGTGTAGGAGATGGAGTGCGTGGCAGCGGGATCGACGCCGGCGACACTGTTCTTACAAGCGGTGGTGGTGGTATTGTAGCTTTCTTGACAATCCCATGCACAGGTTTTGGAGGCTGCTGTCGCTGTGTTGCCCCGACGACCTTCGTACCCGGCTTGTTGTTAAGCTTCGTACGAGCCGCAATTTTGCCCTCGGGAACGCTCTGTTGTTGCGCCGCTGTCGAACGGGTGCGAGCTTGTTGGGACGCGGTAGGCCTGGTGAAGCGCTTGGTGGTGTCATCAGCCCGTTTAGCAGGTCCTACTCTCCCTTTGGAAACCTCGTCGCGCGTTGTGAGAGAATGGCCGCCCGATCTCTTGTCAACAGTCCTCTTCTCCTGCACCGATGCGGGCCGTCCCCTGATTGCTGCAATAACATCTGTTCTCCGCACTGCTGTAGAGGCCTTGCCAGAATCAGAGGCAGCCAAATCTCTCGAAGGTTGCGCTGAATCGGTTGCTTCCTGGCGAGGCACTCTACGCGCACCGCTCGCAACTCGTTTTTGCTCAGTGCGTTCGTCTTGCAGCATTGAGAGAGGCAAGGCTGCATGCTGAATTGCGTCCGGCCGAATCGGACCAGCCCTGGGGTAGTGGGTAGAATGAGAAATGAATGCGTCGCATGAGGTTGAGGGGGTAGGAGCACGTTCATCCACTCGCTGAGTAGGGTGTTGGCGTTGTGCAGGGATAACTTGGGGCGGGGCCATGTCATTTCCGTCGCCACGCGTGCTACTCGCCACGCTGTGCGGTCGCTTTGGAGCAGCTCCGGGTCGCTCGCGGTCAGGCGGGGGTATTTGAGCGAAATTCGGATGCTTCGACGGCTCAAGCTGAGAGACGGCCCCACGGGTTGAGAGCGTTCTTGAACGCGTAGATGAAGCCTCTCCTTTCCTTACTGCGCCTGTGACCACTGCCGCAGGTTGATTTCCTAGTGGAATCGAGTCTGAAAAGCTTGGTACTGATCGTGTGGACTGAGACGATGGAGGACGTGTGAGTTGATTTGGATGCATGCTGTTCGTAGGTTTGGAGCTGATTGCGAGATATTTCTTGACAGTTGGGGTGAGTGGCATGATAAAGCTTCGTGGAAGGTCAGCGAGCTCTGGGGAGGTGCAGATGCGCTGTGTACTCACTTGTCTACGCGTGCCGGTAATACAACTGAATACGCCTCGAAGATATTGCGCCCCACTTTCCTAACGTCGGCATTCGCATCTTTGGCGAATTGCTTGATCAAGGATTCAACTTCCAGTGCGCGGGAATCCTTTTGAAGGTCTGGAGGGTTAAAACACTGAAGACAGACTAATGTCGCCTCCGCAACGGCTAAGCGCAGCGTCGTGGATTTATCCTTGGAGGAGCGAAGTAAGAACGACAAAATCAGAGGTGAATGTGTAGACTGAATAATTGTGATGATACAGGCTCGCGCACGTGTTGCGAACAGTTTATTCGGTCGAGCAGATAGGGAGATTATGGTCGGCATGAGGAGGGGCAGCAAGGGATCGAAGTGACGCTCTAGCTCTGTCGCAGCTATGCTTAAGACGTCCATGATTGCACCTGAGAGGCGAGACCGTTCGGAGACAACAGCCTTGTTGAGAGCAGGTGCCAAAGAACGGAGAGCATCGACGAAATACTGAGGGAGTTCGTTCGCGGATTGCTGAAGCATGATTTGGAATGAGTTCGCCGCTGCAGCTATCTTGCCCCACGTTTCCTCAGTTTCACCCAGAGAGAACGCATCTTGAATGGAGCGCAGTTTATGATTTAGATCTGACGGTGTCACGGTCTGTAGTGGCGGGCGTGCTATTGAGTCTCATGAGACGCTGTTGGTATACGGTGCACTCACCATGGTGCAGTTCAAGAACCGTCTCGAGCGTCTACGCGTATCACGCGTCCACAACATTTCCGTATTGGGTCTTCCGCCGTAGTCGGGATTGTCCATCATCACAGATGTCCCCGCTATCTACTGTCGCATATGTGCACCTCAAAAGACACTCATCGGCAATCCGTACCCCCCTAGACCCACAATGATGCTTTCCTGCGCACCTGGCGCCCTGTTCGCATTGATCAATGCTTGTTGCTCCGCAATTTTCTTGCTTTGAGACCCATTGTCCCACATGGAGTTTCTGGAGTGATAGACCCCAGAAATGGCTTATAAAGCGTTCAGTGTTGGTTCAGCGGCATGGATACACGCACATAGTACACATTTTGCATGCACTCTACTCCATTCCATACTACTGTAAGCCCGGAAAGTTGGGATGAGTACGAATATAAATGGTGAATGTTGCTGATCACCAACTAAGGTGGTGGTGACATCTGGAAAAACTGGAGGTGGCATGTAGAAGTATAAACATGTAAGGGATTGGTAGCATATGCATTTACTTACCTTCATTTCATATCACTTCACCATAGTTCACATGCTCTATATACGTGCTCTTACTTGGCTCATATTCCCTTCACTCTCATTCTTACTTACCTCTCCTTCCTTTTCTGTAGCTTACCTAATGCTGTATAGTCTTGGCATCTCCTGTAGCACTGTAGTACACCCTTGAGGCCAATCCTGTACCCTTAGTTCCCATTCTTCCCCTTGAGAATTGAAACATTATTCCGGTTCTCTTGTATGTCTCAAGTTTAACTCTTGTTGTGTGGCTACCCTTTCCCTCACTGGAAGGCTATCCTCACATATTTTGAACCTCTTCTAGTCTCTTTACTCTCAACTCAAAAAACTTTTTCTTGCACTTTTTCTGCCTCCCCCCTCCTTTCTCTTTGATGACCCATGGCCTGATCACCCACTGGACCCTTACTAACTACTGTTATCCATTATGCCTATGAGATACGGTACTGCCTTCTAGCTTAGTGCCGGTAGGACTCTTGAGCTGAATACTCATACTGCCAGTATCACCTCAAGTGTCACTGACTCTGCACTACCTAACCTTAGTGAGTTGTTAATGACTCTTATGTCTGAACTCACTATTGTAAAGGCCACTAGGCCATTTGCGTCTATTGCAGGTCTTCCCACAAATGAGAGCACTTTGTCTGTGGGAAGCAAAAATATTCCTCCCTCTCAATGGTGGACCTACTTTTGTAACACAATCTGCAGTAACTACTGTAGAGCGATTGTGTTACTTTGTATAGTAAATTGCAAAATGGTGTTTTAGTGCACAAATTGTAAAAACATTGATAGCTTAGTGTCAGTGTTTGTATAACTTTGTAAAACTTATATTGGCTATTGTAAAACAGTGTAAAAGTGCTGTTAGCTATTGTAAAAGTGTTTTGTACTATTGTACAACATTATAAAATATTGTAAAATGTTGTAAAAGTGTTGTAAAGTATTGTAAAACTTTATATACTGATTATTAAGCATTTAAAAGCTGGCTTGTAAAGCTGATAGCAATCTGAAGTTAAAGAATATATATATTTTAAACTATAAAGAATACCATTAACTAGCAAAGCATATATAAGTGCAAACTGATAATATACTTGTATAGATTGCATTTGGAGCTAATGCAATATACCAAATACAGTATACATTCTTTGTACTTTGATCAAATTATTGTAGAATTATATTCTACTCTATTTCAATGTAATATATATAATATGGATTTATTTGGATTTATTTGGAATTGTATTTGGGCGCTTATTTTGATGAAGTACGAACTTGTAGCTCCAAAAGAGCTGATTCTGACTATACTGGAATGACAAAAATCGGTCTAGTAGTTATTGTGCAAAGTGCGAAATGTTAAATGCAGATATTCAGATTTTTATTACCTACACATATATATGAACAGATACAACATGTGTTGTTAACCATCTTAAGCAATGACTTTGCTAGAGCTTTGAGCAACACTTGTTATTTGGTCCAATAGTAGCTTACTACTGCCAACATATAATATATATTGGTTCATTGCATTTGGCTGAAGTTATTTACAATGAATAGACTGGAGTACACTCATACAATGAACTTTACAGCTAACTCATATCTCAAAGCATCTTTTGATGTTATCTATTGCTGTAACACACCTGCTATATAGTAAAAACTGGGGTATCTGCATTTAACATTTCGCACTTTGCACAATAACTACTAGACCGATTTTTGTCATTCCAGTATAGTCAGAATCAGCTCTTTTGGAGCTACAAGTTCGTACTTCATCAAAATAAGCGCCCAAATACAATTCCAAATAAATCCAAATAAATCCATATTATATATATTACATTGAAATAGAGTAGAATATAATTCTACAATAATTTGATCAAAGTACAAAGAATGTATACTGTATTTGGTATATTGCATTAGCTCCAAATGCAATCTATACAAGTATATTATCAGTTTGCACTTATATATGCTTTGCTAGTTAATGGTATTCTTTATAGTTTAAAATATATATATTCTTTAACTTCAGATTGCTATCAGCTTTACAAGCCAGCTTTTAAATGCTTAATAATCAGTATATAAAGTTTTACAATACTTTACAACACTTTACAACATTTTACAATATTTTATAATGTTGTACAACACTTTTACAATAGCTAACAGCACTTTTACACTGTTTTACAATAGCCAATATAAGTTTTACAAAGTTATACAAACACTAACACTAAGCTATCAATGTTTTTACAATTTGTGCACTAAAACACCATTTTGCAATTTACTATACAAAGTAACACAATCGCTCTACAGTAGTTACTGCAGATTGTTACAATACTTTGGCTCAGGCCTATCCCTCTTTATCTGTGAAGGTTGAGATACCTTTAAGAGCAGTCACTCAAATAAGTCGACCTTGAGAGGACATCATCCCACAGAACTGTGCTGAATAATGTGTACACTCTATCCGAAGGCCTTGCTGACGTTTATTAGCAAAATGTGCAAGCATTGACGACTGATAAGTGCTGATGAGCACTAAGAACACTGATGAATGGTTTAGGGCCAAAGTTCAAGCTCTGCTGAAGCTGGACTTTTGCTAGATTTTGTATGTTCTTAGCTCCTCTTGTTTTATAAACTACTTTGGATGTTAATAATGATGGTTTACTCACTGAAGCTTTGCTGCAAGAGTTGGATGCAAGAGAAGTCAAAGATGTCTGAGAGCATTCAAAATAACCACTGAGACTGGCAGACACTGATAGCACTGAAAGGACTAAAGCGCGCTGAGATGGCTTCATTAGTATCTGCCGACCGCTTAGCGCCAATGCAACTTTGCTGATGTTGAGTCTGCTGACTATGATACCCTAGACGAGCCATTGCTGCAGTGCAAATATATCACCTGCAGAATCGGCTACTAAGGAGATATGCTATCTAGTGATCTTCTGGCAAACTGCTCCCAGATAAGCCTTTCGTATGCAGATGAAGATGGATTTGTATGCCTGCGGCTCTTAGTGTCACCCAATAGTCATCACACAACGTCTACAGTTAACACCAGTTGTTGTTTCTTCAATAACTGATGGTTCAGCACTAGTGATCTACTAACTGTCATTAGCTACGACACTTCCAACACATCTTATCACAGCTGGTCGGACATTGTCAACAATCACAATGATGATTTTGGTGGGATCTCTGCAGGCTGGAGCTTTATAACTGATGATTAGGTGCCGCTGCCATCTATAAGAGTACTATAACTGTTTGCTAGAGCTACGCTGTTTGTTAACGTACTTATCCCACTCAATGACCCATACAATGATGTTATGGCACTCTTAAGCCCTGAGGCTAAATAGCTACTGTGTAATTGCACACAGACATTGTTTAATATTTCGACTATATCCAGAGATGTGAATTTGCAGCTAATGTACCCAGCTCGTCTACGCTGCATGTTGCACCTGAGGTCAAGGCTGAAGAGGATGCACCTCACATTCTGAGTTCTCTTAAAGGCAAGGACCACATGCTACCTTCATGTATTGCCTCTAAGGTTGTGACTATTCCTGAGCTTATGAAGGATAAGTACACTGACCTTTATGCACAGCAGTGGCAAGCAGATGAGGACATTGCTTGGCTCTTCCAAGCTCAGTTGGACTCTTAGTATGCTTGTAAGGCACTGTCTAAGTATACACTTGGTAATCCAACAACAGCCAATAATCTGCAGTATGCTATTGCTTAGCAGGCTGAACTTTATATACTAGACAAGAAATTGACAGCATGTCGGAAATTCCATATTTGGCTCATGAGCAGGCCGCTCGAGACGCCCCTCAGCATCTGGCTCACGAAGCCTCACAGACGCCGGATGTGATCGCTGAGCAGCCGAGAGGAGGGTGCCTGTTTCGAGGTGGCTCGCGATGGCCTCAGGAGACCTGCATGCTCCTCATGACTATCAAAGTGTTGCAGTAGAAGATGCTCCACTCTCAGCCGACTATGTATACATTATAGAACTGCTCTCTCAACACCAAAGCAGCACCAAGGGCATTTTGACATGTAATTTGCAAAGTGTGAAGTTGTGGATGAATGGTCAGTGTAGTGAGCTCAAGCACTATAGCCTATGGATGCCCATTTGCTGATGGTTTTTGTGCTTGTGCTTCGACTTACTAGCTCATCCTACTAATAATACATCACATCACTAGCCAGAGTGCAGGAACTCGAAGTCTGCAGAGGAGTGAGCGCAGTGTAACTTTGCAGTCGCTGGAGAAATGCATAAGTGTGTGAGATGTGGATATAATTATGGTCATTACATGTGTCCTTATGGCTGCCTGGTGTAGTGGTTTTGGTATGATAATGGTAGTGTACTTTCGCGGCGTCACGATAGTCGTTGGTTCGAATCCTGTAGTAGACACTCACATCAGTACTCAAGTGAATATTCAGTAATTGCGGTAACAACATGACGAAATGATAAGATAACAAAAATCCAAGTAAGCGAATCAGTAACAAAGCGGCGTGACACTGAAAATGCAAGTAAGCAAATTGCGATTGAAGTAACTACTACAGTAACAATGATAAGACAGCCAGTGTAAGGTTGCTAAACAAACTTTTAGCCGTCGCCCGTTATCTGATGATAGGCGCCCGTGATCATGGGCGGCTCAAGATGTGCTCATGACTGATTTCGCTCGCTCGTGAGCCCGGTTCTGGCTCAGGGCCTCACGGCGCTCGCGGCTGCTGGGGAGTCTCCGAATATTTTTCTGACACAGCCTCTGAGAAATTCTCTTGTGTGCCTTTCACTCATGCTGAGCACACTGCCACTATTGTTTATATCACACTGTCACAATCGGATAGCAAAGCACTGAAGTTTTAGTAAGAAATAGGTGCTGGTAAGTACCTGGTGGTTAGTTAGTTGGTTAGTGGAACACAGGCTATGCTGAATGCCAAGATTATTAGGTCAGTCATTAGACCAAGATATCCTAGTTGCTCAGTGGAGAGAAGATCTTACAAGTAAAGTGGCAATAACCGAGAACATAGTTGGTCAAGTTAGGTATTAAACAAAAGTTGATAGCCCTACATGTGAGTGCTCCTGTTAAAAAAAGTGGTAAGTAAAGTTTGCTCATAGTCTAACAATAATGTTTGTAATTTGTAATGTTAAGGGTCAGCAGTCATAGCTTTATAAAAGCATTAGTAAGCTAGGCAGGCCTCTTAAGATTGTGCTTAGTATGAGGGATGCTTCAAACAGTATTTATCTTTTTACACTGATACATAATAAATAAAGATTAGTTAAGAAGTTAGTTAAGTAATTGTCATATTATCACAAATTTCCCTCAGCGCTAGTCCACAGTGCTTAGAGTGTAACATCAAGTCACAGGACATGTCACTAAGTTGTCACACAGTGTTACAAGATGCTGGATCAATTTGCCATGTGCTTGTTGCATGGTTATCAGGGATATACCTCATATGGATGTAGAATCCAGGACTTAGGTCTGGAACTATTCTGGACTATGACCTCAGTATGATGTCAGTATGACATCATGGACTGGTAGTGTACAGTAGCTCGATTTGGACATCTAGATAGTATTGATGTTAGCATGATAGCTAGGTCAGATCTAATAAGAGAGTTAGAGCAGCGGTATGCTCTGGAGCCTTAGTCAGATGTCACCTGACTGTATCAGTCAGCATATGGTATTAGAGGTCTTAAATAGCGTCTGGGGTCCCTCTACATATGTATAGGAGGAGGCTGGTCTGTGGGCTAAACCTCCAGACTCAACAACATCGTTGATTCATATCTGCTTTACTAGCTCTACTTAAGTCCCTCTGCTTCCCTATCTCTTTCAAGTCATTTCAGTAGGTGAGTATTGTAGTTTTGTGATATATATTTAGTCAAGCGCTGTCAGGGATGACAAGGCAATGCTAGGGTTAAGTTCAATTGAAGCTTGTATTCAGTTACTAAAGCAAGTACACTGCCATAGGCTTAATGCAAGGGTTAAGTGTCTGCACGTATAATACAAAAACTAGACCATTATTTAGTGCTACTACAAAGGGCTATATACTGGCAGTCTATGTCTGTCCAATTGTTTATTATACATAGTTTGAGTGTTTCTGAGTTCATTTTTTGGGCAAAAGTTGTCTGGGTCGTTTTTGTGTGGAACTTCAATGTTCAGGGCCCTTATATATCTTTCCAAAACCCTTCCCTTTAATCAATTATTTTTTTGATTATTATTCTGTGCTTACAACATTGCAATACTGTATATATGCCTCAAAGGCTGTTCTTGGCTATGTAAAGCAATAAAGCTAGTACACACATTGCTGTGCAGAAGCTACGTACTGAAGCTATGCTCTGAGTGTTTCAGAAATCTGGCATTACAATGTGCACCCCTAGCTGGCCAGCATTGCATGCCTTTGTCACTGTCTACACTTTGTGCATCTAGATCCCACCACATGCATGTCGGTGTGCCATACACTGAGGACTTGCTGCATGCACATATGCAACCTTTATCCACTAAGGCAAAGTCAGTTCACAGTGGCACATTGTAGTGTTAACATACTCATGCTAAGCCATGCACATAGTTACATAAATGAGAGCAGCTTATGCAACCAATGCAGGCTTTATTTGCAAATACTAGCACACAGCTGCCACATAGCACTTTTCTGTACAATACTTTGCATGATCAACAAAAATATCCCTCTGCTTTTACCAGCCCTCCTGACAATGATAGTTCTCATTGTTGCCTTCTGACCATAGCCATTTATTTTTATTGGACTATTATAGCTCATTATTGTTAGACTCAGACTTCTTCAACCTAGAATCCTTTCCATTGAAACTGTATGAATCTGATAGTGATGACTCTGCATGTACCCGTAAGAAAAAGAAAAAGGCACTTTGAAAGTACAAGCATAAGATTATGCATCCTTGTATAAAGCAAAGTAATGCAAAGCCTGGCCCACTGTTTACATATCACAGTGAATTGAAGTACAATCTATACAAGAAGTAGGTCATGGAAGTCAAAAACTGGGCTCATTTTAGCTGTATTTATTGCTAACACCATGTTTTATATCTGAAAAAGTACCTTGGTAGTGAAGCATTCCTGTTTTACATATGTAAAGTTGCATCAAAAATAAAGAAATGGACACTGTATCACTTCCTTGGGAAACTTTTTAACCACTGTTTCCTGTTGCCTTCTAATCAGCATAATATACTTGCTTTGAAACATATTGCCAACTTGGCCAGCTAGTCTATACCTACTTGTATGAGCTTTAGTGCATTTCTAACAGTGTTAGTAACATATCCAATTGCGCTCTTATCATTCAGTTCTGGCGCAACACTAGTGCAGAACTCAAGAGTCATTAGCTCCTCAAAGGCTACTCAGAAGAGTATACCCCTTAGATGACCTTCTGACATAAGCTGAGCACTATAGACATTCCATGAAACTTCACTAACAACACTCTTATTATAATCAGAACCATGCAGACAGCTCATTGGGCTGCCTTATAAAACTATACCAGCACAATGCTCTATGTTGCCATTCACCTAATTGCTCTCATTGTGAGTATATAAACTGTGGTAACCACTCTAATAATTACTGTACTCACAATACATATGACCAGTGTGATTGTATGTTCACTCAACTGAGCACTGATGGTGCACCACATCAAGAGTAAGCATGCCAAGCAAGCCCACCTTGCTCTCATTCTCGCGACTTGTGACTTGCCAATGCCTATGCCAGATCATCAAATATACTCTCTCCTGCTCAGCATAATGAGTATTATGTGCAAGGCAAGTGCTTTAACTGTGGCAATACTGGACACTTGAGCAAAGACTATCATATTTGACCGATTCTTACACATAAGGGCTTTCTAAGCTCGCACAAACAAAGGCTTTAAGAAGGCGTTAAGGCGAGAGGGCAGTGCTGTATATTCCGCAAAAACAAGTGGGCTGACACTCTGCCTCCTGCTGTAACCCTTGGCGGATTACTATACGTGGTTTAGCCCTCTTGCTCGCCCCTTGGCCTCTTTTCCTTGTTGAGCTTACCACCTTCCAGGCTTCCTAACTATTCGATTCCCATTTCGCTTTCTCCTTCTTTATTAGTATTGCTTTCCGAACACTACATAATCTGCTGTCCTTCGTTCTGAGAGCTCCTTAGCTTTTCCCTCTCAGAACGAAGGTATGCATGTTCTCTTCACTCGTACATACCGCCTGTACTTATTTAGCTTTTCCCTCTCAAAACAAAGCATTTTGCCTATTCCTTCCTCGCATGAACTTAGTGAACTCAGCGTAACACTGAGTTACATTTTTTTGAATATACAACTCTTCACTCCGACATTAGTTCGATGTCCTCGCTCACTGAGTGAGCCTCTATGTTTTCCATGCCCCTCCATGACCGTGCCCCCTGCACTTCCAAGTTCTTCATCACCTCAGTGTCTAGCCACTCTGTCTTGAGCTGTAACACACAGTGTTAGCCATCTCCAAGCGTCTGTACCATTCAGCAATCTGGACGACAACGAACTCAATGACCTTTTCACCGACTTTCTGATGCTGCTTACGAAAGATCTCCTCGACTTTAGTGCCAACGTATCTGAGTTTGGAGGATTGAGTGGAACAGTATCAGGATGCATACCTAGCCAGCTGTACATCTACTCTATTACTTTGCTGCAGTACTACGCACCATGCACACACTGTACACGCCGCTGGCTGTTATACTTTAATGTTGCAATACCCTCCCATCTTATCGCGAACTCTACTCCACTGAAGCCGAAAATCCACCAATGTTCGCCAATGCCACCATCCTCTTTATCGTCGTCAGACTTCGATTCTGACTGCGATGCTTCCATTCGAGACATAGCCAGCGCCACAGACAAGAATGCGTCTGTCGAGACCAATGGTTTGAAGAATATCCCAAACTTCACCAAGGGTATTGTCATGCCTAAGGTATTGAACAAGTGGGAGATGCAAACCTGCATGTACTTTCAGACCAAGTCTGTTGCACCTGACAAGCAAACCACCACCGCAGCGGATGGCTTACAGGGCTCTCTCATCCTGACCTAAGATTAAAACAACGCGTCAACCATCAACGCATTATCATTCGATCCCTTCATGGGCCTCCTTTGCGCTACCTGGCTTCCTATCGGATGGTAAGACAACGAGCTCACCAAGCTCCTCCAGATGCGTCAAGGAGACAATGAGCCTCTCAGGCACTGGGTTGACATGGTTAAATACTAAAATAACTTACTTCGCAGCTCCTCACAGAAGTACTCTAAAGCACAACTTCGCACACACGTCACGGCGAATTCCTGCAAGCCCATCCGGAAGGAAACATCAAAGGCAACTGTCAAGGCCATTGTCAACTACAAGCTCTGGAAAGAAGTGCTCTTCGACACGAACAGTATCCATCTCAATAAGCGTCACCAATGTCACTCTGAATTTACTGCCTTCTTTGCTCTCGAGAGAAAAACTGCTGCTGCTACTCGGATCAGCAACAATGTCAAAACATCTTCTGGTTCTTATAGCTCCGGAGCCGCCACTACTACCACCTCTGGTTCCACCACGGTCACCACTTGTCTTGCTCAAACACACCGAAGATGAGCGGGTGGTACTGAAGGACAACGTGGGTTGTTTCAAGTGTCGTTGCTTGAACGCCCGAACATGTCATAATGAATTGCTCTAACGGTTTTCCCAACTCGCTGACATACAAAACTATCACTGTGCAGATGCAGGCAAGACCTCTGGCCATTCTAAGGCCTAAGTTGCTGCTATCACGAATGCTGACTTTGATGGTGGACCTTTGATTTATGTTGCTGCTGTGCGTACCACCTCCCTGCACACTGTCGCTTCGGCCATCCTTAGCTCTGGCGATGATACTGGATCCGATTCCGAGTACATTTACCCTGCTCTATCCACGCCTCACCTCGTCTTACATGCTGCCATCCTCGCACTCTCCACTGTCTCTGACCCCTTGCCAATGCTGATCGACTTTGCCTCCCCACAGTTCCGATTAAAGAATAAGTGGTTAATTAGCTGGGGCTCCACCATCATGTACTCCCTAAACTTTTTCAAATGAGAGATGCTTTTGGATCGGAAGGAGGATGTGTAGCAAAAGCATGGGTCAAACTTAGAATTGCACTTCCTGGCTTGTCATAGACTTTGCATATTTCTGTTCACACTCGTCGTCCTCACGCTCTGTGTGCCTGTAATACTAGGTCTTCCTTTCCTCACTGCAAACCGTCTGGTGGCTGATTTCAAATGTCACTCTCTCGTTAACAAGACTTCTAGCTGTAACCTCTTTGAATTTGCCCATTAACACTTGCTAAAGGTGAACGTACTGTCCAGCAGAAGCGCATCGAGCAAAAGACCACAGATGACAATTGCCAATATGAGGAAGGACAACAGGTCATCCTCGAAGAGTGAGCATTACAAACTCAGAAACATGACTTAGTTCGCAAATTGAAGCAACGTTTCAACGAGCCCTACAATGCATGGTTACCCAACCTCCTGTCTTTACCATTGAACCGCATTACTGTCATCTGTGCATTGAATAACTCACCGCTTTTGAGCCTCTGCAATGTGAGGACACACTCATCAGAATAGAGTTTGCTAACTGTTTCCCAGATGATATCCCTCATTTGGATCATCTACCCATGAATATCTACCATTGGTTTCGCCTCAAGGACCCAAACATTGTTATTTCCCGTCAGCAATATAAGTGTCCTAAGAAGTACTGTGAAGTTTGGCAGCTTCTGCTGAATGAACACGTTGATGCGGGTTAACTTTGTTGGTCATCCAGCCTTTACTCAAGCCCGGCCTTCCTCATTTTAAAGGCCAACCCAACTGTGACACCTCAATGGTTTAACAACTATTGAGGACTCAATGTGAACACCATGCCTGGTGTCCACTCATTACCAAAAATTAGTAAAATGTTCTTGAGCTGTGGCAAGGGTAAAATCTGGAAAAAGATAGACATGACAAATTCCTTCTTCCAAACCCCCATATATCCGGATGATATCCAGTACACCGTGGTTGCCACGCTCTTTGGTCTGTACGAATGGACAGTGATGCTCTAGGGCTGTAGAAACAAGCTGGCAATGCATCAACGCCCGAATGTTCTACGCACTACACAACTACGTTGGCTGCATCTGTCATGTTTACTTAGACAACATAATCATCTGGTTGAACTCTATAGAGGAGCATTGCACTAACATCTGTCTAGTGCTCGAGGCCCTTTGGAAGCAGTCCCTATTTTGTTTGCCGAAGAAGACTATGCTCTTTGCAACGGAAATCAACTTTTTGGCTACACTATCTCGACTTGAGGCATCAAGGCCGACGGCAAGGTCAAACACAGCTTAAACTGGCTGAAACCCAAATGTGCGCTGTAACGTGTACGCATTTCTGGGACTCATTCATTACATTTCAAACTTCCTACCTGCTCTTACGTGCTTTACATCCGTGCTGAATCTTCTTACTACAAAGGAAGCCGAGAAGTGTTTCATCCGGAACACACAACACGATGTTGCATTTGAGCAAGTCAAGCAGCTCGTTACGTCTCACAAATGTCTCACTGTCATCAATCACAACAATATAGATGACAACAAGATATTCGTATCTTGCAATGCCTCCGACTTCTGCACCAGCGCTGTGTTATCTTATGGCAAGACGCTTGAGACTGCTTGTCTTATAGCTTTTAAGTCTCAATAGCTCAAAGGTGCGAAATTAAATTATCTGGTTTGCGAAGGAGATATTGGCAGTGGTCTGTGCACTTAAGAAGTGGCGCGTCAACCTCATAGGTGTGCTCTTTGAAGTGTTCACTGACCATTGTATGCTAGAGAACTTCCACAAGTAAAAATACCTCTCATAAAGGCAAGCTCAGTGGTCTGAGTTCTTTTCTCAATATGATTTCATAATCACCTACATTAAAGGTGAAGATAACTCCCTGCCAACTCTATGTCACGCAAGCCTCCTCTTGGAGGGAGTGAAGGTGATCGATCCCAATACCTGCATAGCTATACGCTCTTACGTGGGACGCTACAGTGGCAATGCGAGATTGAACATGGGTGCAACTGTTAGTAAATCGACACGCATGTGCTACTACAGGGTTCCTACGTGTCACTACCGACCCAGAGTAGGTGGAGCGAGTTTATAATGGATATGCAAGCAACAAGTGGGTGCTGCACTTGGTTGATTCACTGTGGAACCCTGCAGCGCACTAAATAGTGGTAAGAGGCGAAGACATAAACAGTCTCGCCACCCTATGCAAGGGATAGTTGGATGGCTTTGAACAAAAAGTGTTAGCATACAGAACAGCATCCTCTATGTTGGGGACCATCTGGTAATACTCCGCGACCGGGAGCTATGTGAAGCCATCTTCTGCTTAGCGCATGATACACTTTGGACACTTCAGTGTCGAAATCATACACGGCCATCTAGTCTGGATATTATTGGCCATATATGCGCTGTGAACTAGAGACACTGTATGTATCTTCATGCAAACAGTGTCAAAGAAACAAATCCCCTACTGTGAAGCCCACAGAACCCTTGCACCCTCTTCCAGTGCCAGAGTCTTGAGGAAGCTCAGTAGCCATCAATTTTGTTGGCCCTCTTCCAATAGTGGTGGAAATGACTGCATCATTACCTTCACTTGCAGATTTGGATCAGATATCTGTTTCACACCTTCTGCACCAACATCTCAGTAGAAGACCTCACCCTGCTATTTTTAATCACTGGTACTGCAAAATAGTCTCTCCTCGAGATTGTATTTGACTATGACAAACTGTTCATCTTCAAATTCTGGAAGGCACTTCATCACCTCACTGGAGTTAAACTTAAGATGTCCTCTATCTACCACCCGCAAACCAACAGCTCCAGCAAGTGGACAAACAAAACAATCATCCAAGCTTTGTATTACCACATCGAATGCAATCAGACCGGCTAGTCGTGCATACTCCCAATTATCTGATTCAATTACATAAATACAGTCAATGCCAGCTCGTTGTTCACGCCCTTCCAGCTCTTACAAAAACAGTCTCCTTGTATTATCTCCTCATTTCTCAACACCGACATGCACAGTCTTGGCGACTTCGGCAATACCAGGAAGGTCACATCCGAGCTAATCCAGTGTTTGGATGCAGACGTCCTAGAAGCTCAAAACAACCTGCTGCTCGCAAAGATGAACCAGGTGTATTATGCTAACAAGTCACGTGGACATAAGATCCCTTAAAAGGTCAGCGACAAGGTCTTTGCTCTCAACATTACAACAACAGTGCGACTACATACAAAGGGGTGACAGCCGTGTTGTAAAATTCATAATACGCTATGATGGACCTTACATAGTAAAAGCCGTATATTCCAAACTCCTCTTATACACTCTCGACTTACCGCCTTCTATGCGAATCTTTCCCACTTTCCACTCTTCCTTGCTGCACTACGGCAAGATAATGACCCTCAGCTCTTCCCTAGTACTTCCTTATTATTATTGCTTCCCGAACACTACATAACCCGTCGCCTTTCATTCTGAGAGCTCCTTAGCTTTTCCCTCTCGTGACGAAGGTACGCGTGTTCTCCTCACTCATACATACTCACTTGTATTTACTTAGCTTTTCCCTCTCGAAACGAAGCATTTTGCCTATTTTTTCCTTGCATGAACTTAGTATACTCAGCATGCCACTGAGTTACACCTGCTTATTCTGTTATATTTGTTATAACTCATCTAACTATAAGTCAATTTGCATGCTCAAGGGCCTGTTTGAGTCGCATTATGTGCATCTACAAGTATGTAACAAGGCAAGAGGCCGACCTGCTATATTTCTCAAGAACGTAAGTGCAAAGAAGTGCATATTACCTTATACACCCAAGGTATGACTTTAGCTCTATCTCCTTTTGCTATGAAAGCATCTGAATCATTTGGATAGCCAATTGTAACTAGTGTACACTAGATAGTTCTAACTAACACTTGCTCTAAGTGTATATAGTCATTTTGAGCCTATACCCACAGATACCTGTGAGTAGTGCATTTATCTATGAGTAGATAAGCTACCCATACCTGTGGTCATGGGTATAAGTAGGCACTGATATAGATATAGGTATGCCCCAGAATACCCTGGGTATACCCATGCTTATTACTACATACACTGTACCTTGCAGCTGGAATCTCTTTAGCCTCTTAAAAGGCTACAACCAGCTACTATCACAAAACTCTAATACTCACCTGCTAGGAATGCTTGGAGGGGTTGGGGAGAGCAGGGGACTTTGAGTAAAGCGAGTAGAGGAGATATAAATCAACGATGTTATTGAGTCTAGGGTATTAGCCCTCAGACTAGCCTCCTTATATACATGTGTAGAGGGACCCCAGACACTATCTAAGACCTCCAATACCATGTGCTGACTGATACAGTCAGGTAATCCATGACTAAGGCTTGAGCATCGCCGCTCTAACTCCCTTATCAGATCTGACCTAGCTATCATGCTAACATCAACACTATCTAGATGTCCTAATCTAGCTACTGTACACTACCAGTACACGATGTCATAGTGACCTCATAGTGAGGTCATAGTCTAGAACGAATCCAGAACTGAGTCCATGATCCTATGTCCGTATGAGGCATATCCCTGATAACCATGCGTCCATTGCATGGCCAACTGATCAGCATCTTGTAACGCTGTTGTGACGACTGGGTAACATGTCCTGTGACTTGATGTTACACTCTAAGCGCTGTAGACTAGCGCTGAGGGAAATTTAATGACAGCTACCAAGTTATTAACATAATCATTCATAGCTATTGGCAGTTGTTATACAATGCCACTGGTTACAGCACTGCTTTACACTGCTGTTTTGCCATTGGTCATCAGCGTAGCCGCTCTTATATTAAATATGTCAATACCTACCAGCCGTTGTATGAACCCTACACATCCTCATGCAACCACTGCAATAACTATTTGCAAGCACACTGCTCCTTGCATAACTGCTGCAATGACCACTTGCACATGCATGGCTTCTTGCGTGATCACCACAATAACTATTTACATGCATGCGGCTTTTGCGTAATCACTACAACAACTATTTACATACACGGGCTTCATGCTATTGCAATGACTCTTTGCCGTGCCACTGCTGCAAGTTGTTCAAGCTGCCTCTAATATGCACACATTCTAATATACAGTTTCTTGCCTCTGCTCAGGGACTTTTGGCTAATCTGCATAATGATCTATATGATTATGTAGCTGCAGGCAATTTCTGTAAAAACAATCATGACTCATTTATAGTTTACAGTCTCAACACATCAGTGGTTTTTGGTTGCAGTGGCCTGCTAGGGAGTGTAATGATAGTTAATAGCTTTGTGGCATACACCATCAACTGGTTCCTTTGAGATAGTACACCTAACACTTCATGTCTTAAGCATGTTTTAAAATGCTATGACCACCACATATACAACAAGCTGGACAATATATCCACTTCGACAACCACTTTGTGTGCATAAGCATACTGCAGCTGCTGCTGCTGCTGTTTGACTTTGGCCAAGCTAGCCCTTCAGCTCTACTGGCTGCCTTATTATCAGTGCCACTGCTACTGCCACCTAGTTTTGGGCAGGCTGGTCCTTTAACTATGCTAGCCGCTCTACCATTGTTGGTGCTGCCACTTTGATTCCACTTTCTGACATCATATTCAATAGTGCCATGGTTGTGAGCCTGCATCGCCAGTGCAGCTGCAATTTATGCCCGTATTGGTTACACCTGCCATTGGTGACAATTTGAATGATGACACGTCTGCTGTGCATCAATTAGAGCAAGTTGAGCCTCATAACAATGTTATAGAGCAGTCATGATGCATCTTATACCTCATTATTGCCACTCTTTCAATATGTGTTTTATAAGATCTCTGTTAGTGTGTGCCCTTTTCCCAAAAGCATAGGAGGGTGTATGTAAGGGATTGGTAGTGTATGCATTTACTTACCTTCATTTTGTATTACTTTACCATAGTTCACATGCTCTATATGCTTGCTCTTACTTGGTTTATATTCCCTTCACTCTTGTTCTTACTTACCTCTCTTTCCTTTTCTACAGCTTTCTACAATACTGTACAGTCCCGGCATCTTTTATAGCACTGTAGTATACCCTCAAGGCCAATCCTGTATCTTTAATTCCTACTCTTCCCATTGAGAATTGAGACATTATACCAGTTCTCTCATGTGTCTTGAGTTTAACTCTTATTGTGCGGCTACTCTTTTTTTCACTGGAAGGCAATCCTCATAAGACAGTATATACCTCCTATACTCTCATATAAATCCTCTACATGTAAACTATTGAGACCTTTCCACTGATAGTATGGATTGGTGCAGGCTACAATATAGCACCTATGCTGGGCACTGCTTAGTTTAGATCAAACATCTATTGATGCAGTTATGTTAACATCAACACCAACCACTGCAGACCAAGAGGATCTGCAAGGTACATGAGGTCTACACTAGTCTCTACAAATAGAGAATAGTAATACCACAGTGAAATAAGTGACAAAATCTAACTCAGACTAGATATCATATAGCACAAAGTTCAAACAGATATACATTGGCTTAGACTAAAGTGGACTTAGACGAGTGTGCAGTATGCTATTGAGCATGTAACAAGTCTACACTATAACTATGATGATCCAATTGCCTGCCAGCCGTCCTAAGCATCTGCTGCATTAGTAATAGCAGCAGCATGCCTCTTGTAAGCAGCAAGCATGGTGTCAAAGACGGCTGTTAATGAGACATCCTTGGTCTCTTCCTTCCACATTAGCCCAGCTGGCACATTAGAGAAAAACAACCGGCTTTAAGAGCATTACATAGCTATAATAGCTGTAGTAGCATTATAGACTGATACTGGAGTATGTAACACCTATAGCACTCATTACATTTCTAGCAGCACTCGGTAGCTATGCATATATGCTCGGTAACACTTTAGTAGCAGGCTGTAGCATTAGTGCCTGGGTTGAATGGGCCATCACTAGCATGTAGCAAGTATAATTCCTTCATTTATTTATCACTGCTTCTCTTTGTGTTGCTATCAATTTGAGTAATAGTTTCTACATATTTAACTATAATTTGCACTAATCTCCCTTTCCCCTCCCTATTCTCGCTCTAATCTCACAACTTGTATATTCACTCATTATATCTTATAGTATAACACATGTATTCATTCTGGCTATAATATAATTACTGTTCAATATTGTATATAAAGTGTTGCGAGTAAAGTTCTTTTGTTAAGCATAGTTGTAAGATTTTCTGGACTTATATTTCTTAGCTTACCTTCATAATCACAGCTTTGCCCTTGTGCTAATCTATTATTACACTAAATATCACAATTTAGAGTAATTGCTCTTGCTATAAAGTGAAACCTTGTATGATATATCAATTCACATGATCTATACTTTGTATTGTCAAATATAGTACTTTACTGCTACTTAACATTGACTTTTGTTATGTGGAATATAAGAAATATTAGCAGAGTAATAAATACTAGCTCATTGATAAGTGCATTGTTGCAAATATTGCATTTGTGCTGGCTTTTCTTGATATCATAAGCTTCTAACCATTTAGCAGTTGATTGATAGCTTGCATTTCCTTCAGGGCTTGTTCTACTTTTCCAAGTGTTTGCATTGCATAGTATGACTAGTTGATTACCAATTATATTGCTGCCAGCTCCATACTGCACTGAGTTGTTGCAATGTGTACATGTATATGGCCTATAGCAATACTTTTCTCTTCTTACAAAAAGTACTCTAATAGATTAAAAATGTCTAAGCTCTTATTGTTAGGAATTGAAAACAGAAACTTGTTTACATTGCAAAGTTCCTCTCTTAACAATTGCCTTGCATTATCTCTGAATAGTTTATCATTTTGTATTATTGTGAAAAGACTTGTGAACTATATCAAAGATCATTCTAACTAGCTATATGTGTGTCCCAAAATGTTGGCTGCTTTTGATAAACAGAGTACAATATCATAAACAAAGCATCATAACTGCAACTGTTGTCACTCCAAGTAAATCCTCATTGCATAGTATTTGTTGTATTTGAAGTATAGTAAACCTTTAGCTTTACAATAGATTTTATATTATAAATTTTAGTATTTTGAGCACCCATTTTTCGCTTTTGGTATTTCCTGTCTCATTGCTTAGAGTAGCCAAAGCAGTAGTTCCCTTGGCAGAAGCAAATGAAGCTGTTGATGATTGCATAGAAGCTTTGGCTTGCTTTTTCCTTTGAACTTGTTAGCTTTCACAATTTCCCATTCAAAGTCATCTTCAGGCTCAATACTTAACAACTGTGCATCATCTGTCCATTTCAGCACTTTTGGCATTTGCTTTAGAATATGTTCTACTCCTTTCTAATCACAATATTTATATATGACTTGGTTTCTGGTACTACCTCCAATATGCTTAGATATCTTTCTAATGAGTTGCAATTTTGTGTCTTTATCTAAAATTTCCAAATCTCTAAATTCTTGTTTTAAATATCTAGAAGTGCCTCCAGTAATTTTCGATAAATTAAAGCCTTGAATAATTACAATTCCTTCATAGGTAGAACCTTTTGATAAGCAAGCATACACATATTGATAACTTTTGCAATTTTGCAAGTTGCATACATTATACTTTTAGTTCTACCTTGAGAGTTATGATTTGTCATTGCAAAATTTAATATAACAAGCACTTGAGATCTTTAGATTTTGATCTGTCTGTCATTAAGCATGGTGCATGTGATATCAATTAATGCCTTGTCTGGTAACTGGAACCACATTGGCTAGTAATCCTTCCAATTGTATTTGATCTGGTGGACTTGTCAATTCCACAAATACTGTTTCCAATACTTAATGATTATGTTCGTCTAATGGCTTAGCTTCAGCTAATAACTTTTGCCTCAGCACTATTGGTAACACCACATTCAGTTGCTAAGTTCTTTTTAATCATTATAAGTAATCTAATGCAAAGACTAATAACTCCTGACTGATTCTCTGAACTAGCATAAGACATATTCCATAGAGTGTCTTGTAAATATAGATTGATATTATTGCTTATGCACTATGGATTGACTTTACGCTTGCACTGCCATTTCTTACCATTTTCTTTATGTTCACCTAACTTCCACTTATTATATATATAGAAGCTATGTAAAACTTGTCCTGTTTCATTAACAAAATGCTTAGTTTTGGCTTCATTAATTTTCATACCACAACAAAATCAATGAAGTGATCATTCATATATTTCTTAAGTGTGGATCTAACAGCTTAAGCTGATTAGGCCCTTTTCCAACAACTCTTGGCTGTAATAATCAAATATCCTCTTGTGTACATGCTTTATACATCATATTTTCTAAGGCTGTTCTCAGTTTAGCATTTATTTCACCTTGTAGTCTTTGCCTCATATTTTCTCTCAGTATAACAACTATAGTAAATTAATGCCAGATCACTTTGCCAATTGCTACTTGCTGTTCTTTAACAGAGTTGGTTGTATGTATTGTGGATTGTATTTCACCAGCATATAATGGGTTTCTACCTACAGCTGAGGGTAATTAAACAAAGTCACTAGCAAAAATGATATTTAGGCCTCTAAAAGGTTCATGCTCTTTTTTCATAGCCAAGCACATTTTTTCACAGATTTTGTACAAATTCAGACAGTCAAGCATTGAGACCTCATCTAGGAAAAATTATAGTCAACATGCTGCAAGTTCTCAAAGGCTGCTGATAAAGCAGGGCTGTCTTTTTTCTCAAACTTGCTTAGCTTCAATAATAAATGATAAGTAGAGCCAGATATCAAAGCTGCTGCTGCACTAGTAGAGGCTACACAAGTAAATTTGTATGCTTCATTGCGCTCATTAAAGTAATGAATAAGTACTTTGATAACTTGTGATTTTTCTCTACCTGCCATCCCTTCCAAGATACATTTTAAACTACTCTTCTGATGGCTTGCTAGCATGATTTACAACTATACTAAATGCTTTCTTTTGCTCTTTATTTAAGCTAATTTTAGCAACAGTGCTCTTGATCAATTTCTGCACTTCTTCTGTTAATGCTTTGAAGTTATCAGTAAGATACAATTTGTCAATCACCTCTACTGTATCAGCATTTTCCTGGCTAACTTTAGCAACTTCTTCAGACTTGTGCAATGATTCTGCACGTCTTTCTGCTAAAACAGCATCTTTCTTAGCTTTGAGCAGTATACTTCAATAATGACCAGTTTTATTATCACCATTTTGAATAGAAATGTTAGCTATAACTATTCTATCCTGATCTTCTGGCTTGTATAAAGTACCATTATAATATAGCAACTTTTCAATATCCTGCATTTGTGATAGCTTTTGATCTGCCTACTAAACAACCAACCGCATCTACTAGCAACATGCTGTAGATCTTTCTGATTTAGACTAGACAATGCCTCAGTGTTATAGTATAAGTTGTTTAAATTGTTTTGCAAATCATAAATCAAGTCAATAAGCATACCTGCAGCATGTAACCCCTTTTCCTAGCTGCTGCAAAGTTATCTCTAGCATTATTATATTCATACCTAATATAGAAGAATTTTATTAGCTGTAATTGCCTTTCAATAAATTTATAGTCAAGAAAAGTCTTATTCCACTGTCTATTTTCACTTTTCAGATTTTCACTAGACCTCCAAGGCTTGGAAAGAGTGAGCATTGCCATGCAATAATCTTCATAGTTTCTCTTGTTTTTTCTAGGCAATGCATTACTGATAAAGTCAGGCACTTTGGCTTACGTTTCAGAGTATAACTTTACTTTGTGTGACTTATACTGTGGATGTTCAGGTAAAAATGAATTCCAAGCCAATAAAACACCAAATTCTTACTCAACATTACTTGGCTTTGCAGCTGTATCTTTTTCTTTGCTTTAGTAAAAATTTCATAGTGTACAGACTGATCATCTTCATTATCTAATGTGTCTGAGTCATAACATTCAGGTTCAGAATCTATGTAAGGTAAATCCTTGTAATGTATTGCATTATGCTTTTCTAAATATATATCCATCACTTTCAAATTAATCTAAATAGATTTGCATTCCCAAGTTTCATTGCCTAAGTTCCAGCAAATAAGCATTTGCAAATTTTTGCCAATCAATTTATAGTTTATAATCACATCAACCAAAAACTCTCCTTTTTCATGGACTACTTTAGATTTTCGCCTTTTTCATATTTTCTAATCTAGCCATATAAGCAAATGTCCTCATACATGTCTAATCTGTAAATATAGTCTGTAACATTGTTGTAATCTACTAGTTTATTGCAAGTTTTCTGAACAACTATAAAAGCTTTTATTCAAGTCATTTTGACATCTGACTCCCAAAATTTGCGAACTTTATTGACACATCCTTCTAATAAAACCTTTGAAACTTATAGCTTATATGATGGTTTGGATGCTTGAGTAAATACATACAAGCCATTGGTTTACCAATTTCGCTTTATAAAGTCAATGCATTTACTACCTTGGTCAGTATTTTTCTTGCCTTTGTTTGCTAGAATTCATTACTTTCCAGCATTTCAGAATTACATTTAAATACTGTTTTTACTGCTTCAAACGTGGTATGCGTCTTAAGTGGTGTTTCAGTAATATAATCAGTCACATAGGCTATAACAAATTTGATAGCTGTGCAAGATAATAAGCTAGTAATATTTGAATTGCACTTGAAGACAAATGTAGCTACTAGAGTAAATATATTTATCCATGCTTTACCTTTTTCATAAACAAAGCACTAGTTTCTGAATCTACTACAGTTTCCTTATCAGTTTTCCTAAAAATCTAGCTTTGCATGTTTTGTACTTGTTATTCTTACACTGTTTCATATAAGTATGCCTATTTAACAGATATAGCAAGTGATTGACTGTTTCGTAAAGTAGGCTCATCATGACTTTGCTTTTTTTGCACTAAGAGCATAAATGATCACACTTTGGAATTTCGCATGGCTTGTCAACTTGCTCCAAAGGGATTTAAGTTGGTGGAATATAATTTGAACTGTTCTTTAGCTGTAAATCAATTTCTACCATTTCACTCATTGTTTTATCAATGAACTCTAATATGGACAATTTCCAAATATTCTACTATGCATTTTGAACATCAGAGTCTGAATCCAAGATTCTATCTCTAATTTTCTAAAGTGTCAAAGAGTCTTTAATTCACATAAGCATATACATATGCAACATCAAACAGCTTTGTTGTTCTACCATTCCATAACAATCTGATGTCTTTCCATATACTCCTGGATGCTGCAAGCTGACACTTAAGACATGTTTAATAAATGCATCAACTATAATTTTGAAAAGTCTTGCTCTAGCTACAGAATTATTTCCAATAAGTTTTATGCACTCATTTTAGCCCAAAAATGATAGATATACAGTTTGATTGATACTAGCAAAGTAAACTGCATCAGGATGTGCTATATCTACTGATGCAAAAGTGACAAACCAGCTTGGTGCTCCTAGACATGATGTTAAAGACTATATTTCATTTCTCATATTCTTCCTACTTGTAATTGAGCTTGGTACATAAGCATTTATATAGTTTATACCACTGATGACTTTGAAGCACTCTTTTTCTTCAGCTGACAACTCTTTCAAATTAACAGGCCCATGCTCTAGCTTATTTATCAATTCAGTCAGAGTAGCTTCTTTTATTTTTAATAATGTTTCTGCAATAGTGCTAAAATGATTTCTAGCTACAAGCAAAAATCTACCAGTAGTGCTGTTTTTAATTTATTGATGATTAAAGGCAATCAAAAGAAAGAATTTATTTTGTTGGAAGCACTTGTCATGATACATTAGTAAATGCTATATATGCCATTTATTAGAAATATGTGCACTGCCAATTATGCCGCTAATCCTACTAAGTCTGTATGAAAATAGCCAAGGAAACATCTGTGGATACAGTTGAGAATTATCATATAATGACTCAGGAGTCACAGAATGGGTTATAGCTAAAGCCTTTTTACCTTATTTGAAATGCTACAAGGCTTTATTGCAAATCTTTATATAATCAGCTGTGCTGATTACAATTTCTGAGTTTAAAATAAAATAAAATAGTACAGTTAGCATATTAGGGCAGCTTTTTGACTTTGTTATGTTTTAGTGCTCTGAGCTCAATAAAATCACACAAATTCTGTAAAATACTTAAGTACGCTTCCAAGCATAAACAAACCTTGTAAGAATATTTCTGGCATTTGTAGTGATGCTTTATCTTTATAATAGTGGTTATAGTGTATAATTATAGCTTATTCTGAGTATATGTTCACTTGCCAAGGCTACAAGTGGTACAAATTGCTATTAATGTTTGCAGACATTTTTAACATTTTGTAAACTATGTGCGAATACTTTCGTAATTTGTGGTATTTTACAAGTATATTGGTACCATACTCTATGACTACTACTCACTAGCCAGGGTGAATCATAGATTAAAAAGTTAAATAAATCTGAAGAATTACAATAGTATTTATGAAGAAGTATTTGTATATAGTAAACATGTTTGCATGCTTTTAGTATCTTATTCCACTGTTCTGATAATATGAAGCCCTTAAACCTTTCTTTTTCACAATGTAAGCCCCATTACTCAGGCTGTGGATGTTATAATATCACAATCATGGCCCACAGCGCATCGAACATCCCCTAATACATGCTTGAATATTTACATGATTTGTGGTATTATATCTGTATTTTAAAACCACACTCTATTACTGCTATGCACTAGCCAGGGTAAATCATAGACTGATAATTCCAGATAGGTTTCAAAATTCTACATATATTCATAAAGACGCATATGCATATAGAGAATATTTTTATATCCTCCCTGAATGGTATTCTGCTCTTTAGATGGGAATAAGCCATTAAAGCTTGCTTTTCTTACATTGAAAGCCACATAACTCAGGCTGTGAATGCTCACAAATGGTAATTATATTATTCCATACTTATAACATGCCATTCCACATGCTTAAATATATGCAGGAATTATGGTATTATATATGGCTTATAGCCGGCCACTTTATACTTGCTACCTAAAGCTACATCCAAGTATAGCATATGCAATCCATCATCTAGCACTTATTTAGCGGCTGGGGTCTTTATAGCAATACTTAGAGAATTGCTTGTGTCATCTATACTACTATCAATCCATGTCAGCCAGTCAAAACTGTGAGCTCACTGTTTAAAACAGCAAGCATACATGCCAAAGCTATAGCATTTTAAACTGGTTGGCTAATCTGAGTTTGAAAATAAGCGCCTGGTCCGGCCCTAAACAAGTCACATGCTCTGCAAGCCTTGTCTCTTGTTGAGCATCTTGCAACTCTTCCTTTACCACCACCATCTCCAATACAAATTCAAGTGCTATAGATATTAACAAAGGTATAACATTTTATACCTCTGTGCTAGCGCTCTGGAGTCTTTTGTTATGCCTTAACCATAGCATTGGGCTTTATGACAGCTTATTGAATGCCAGCAACAGTGCAAATAGTATAACAGATACTAATCCAAAAGTTTCATATTGCTTAGCAACTTGGTATCCTGGGCCACTAACCACTGCACATCAGGCCAAATAGTAAGCATTAACAGGTGTGGAATATGCCAGATAGTCTGTGCATATTCATAACATAGATAAGTAGTGCCATAGAGAATAGTCTCGGTATATATTACTTATATTGCCCTATTTCTAATATATGTTCACGGCATAGTCTGCAAATTCTCAGAGAATAGTCTGCAGTGCAATATTTCCTGATAAGCACTCATCATCAACATCACAGACTGTGGTGTGGGCTTTCATTCACACTTAGTAGGTGCACTGGATAGCACTTTAAATCCATAACAATGATAAGGGATATATTTTGTTGTAATACACTGCTACAAATGACTACCAATACTACAAAGATGCAGTACATATAATATTATGCATGTAATGATTTCGACTGCTGGCACAAACTTAGCAACTATTGAGCAACTTCTCAAGCAATACAGTGAAGCTCAAAAATAATGCAAGTACAATTAGCAGGCTTGGAAAGATTGGCTTGTATTTTTGTAACTAAGAAAGCTTTCGACCTAAATGTATGACAGTTGGAAAGCTCCATACTAGCACTATTTCTAGTTGTAGCTACTTTGCCATATACGGTAAATGTGACTGAATACATGCACGATATATGTCAAACTTGCACTTTGAATGAATCAACTATATCTCAGCAGGGAAATATACTATGCACTTGTACCATAGCGCAAAATAAACCTTTTCATAGCTCCTTTCAACGCCATATTATATTAGCTCACCATTCATCACAAATGCGATGCTACAGTGCAAACAATGTGGATCATTATTTTGCACAAAGGTAATTGTATTGCAACTCTGAATTAAATGGTGATATATAGCTACCCATCTGCACACTCATGCAGAACGGTATATAAGGTATATTTCAAAGTTCAGTTTGTATATGCACATTGCACACTTATATATAAATTGTACAAAGTATAAGTGCACTACTCATTAGATATATTGCGCTATAATAGAGTCAACTTGGCGGAATCTGAAATCATACAGCACGAACTCAGAAGAAGACAGTCTAAGGTATACTTTGAGCTATGAAACAAGTTTGCAGCATATTTCCCTGCTGAGATATAGTTGATTTATTCAAAATGTAAGTTTGGCAGATATTGCGCATGTATTCAGTCACACTTATCATATATGACAGTATGGCCACATCGAAAATGGCTCTAGTATGGAGCTTTTTAACTATCAAATATTCAGGCCCAAAGCTTTCTAAGTTAAAAATATAGAAGCCAATCTTTCCAAGCCTGCTGACTGTACTTGCGTTATTTTTGAGCTTCACTGTAAGAACATGCAAGTCATTATATACAGTAATGGTGCTAGCTAAAGAGTGCCAATAGTTAGAATTTGCTTTAATACTTGTTTCAATCATAGCTTTACTAATAAAAGATATATTGCTTTAGTAAGAATATAATACAGCTGTGAAAGGATGTAGTTTTGGATCTATGTCATGCTCATTTAATGATAGCTTCCAAGTTATAAGCAGCAATAGAAATCGTTTGGTGGCTGCAACATATATATTTAGTAACATTTATAAAGCTTTGTATAAAGCAGATATGCACATATAACATTTTGCATGTGAGCTAATTAGGTTGTGAAAGTGAAGCGTTAGACAGTGCTAGTGATACATCACTTATAACACAGCTGACAAAAGAAACAAATAATAGGTGCTGTGGTAATAAAATATTTTGCATTACAGCCTGTGTATTAGAAGCTATTATTCAATGAGTACAGTATGATTTAAAACCTACATCTTTTAGCAGTTCTATCATGTTCTAACCAGGAGCGCAATATATTTTATTAGTGAAGTTATGATTAAAATACATCTTATAGCAAATTCTGACTATTTGCACTTTCCAAGTAGTACCATTATTATAAATGGTAGCATGTGCATTTTTAAAATTAAATGCCAGTTGCAGCTACACAATGATAGTTTTGCTATATGCTAAAGCATTCTCGTTAAAATGATATGGCCAAAAGAAGTTGAGGCCAAATGACTCCTATGCGTTGCTTTTAATGACTACTGTGTAAAAGTTCGGTATTGCTTAGCAGCTTGATATTATGGAAGCACCAACCTAGAAAATCTCCAAATAGATAATGGCATGGTTTTGGGCACTACCCCAGAAAGGCACTTATTCACTATTTCAGAAAGTTTTGTGTTGCTTAAGAGCGTAATGTTATAAAGCATCATCCTAGAAAGTCTTCAAGCAGATAATAGCATAGTTTTCAGTGCTATTATCAACAGGCACTACTATTGGATACTATAGTTTTGAGCACAAAACCAATAAGTCCCTAAAATTTAGACAATGTAGCATAAATATCTACTATAATTCTTTTTTAAAAAGTCACTTGCAATGAACCATGCTATGATGATGCATATAGTTGGGTTGCATGCATTTATGGGCAGTTATATGTGCTTTACACAACTTCTAAATATATTGTGCAAGTTTTATCTCGCTATTATAAGCTGTTGCCTTAAAGTCAATTTATAATATATATGAGCATAACTTCATGCAGAAAATAAAAGCAATGGCTACAATGTGGCAATATAATGGCTTTGTACTACTTAAACCTTAAAGTGCCTTATCCTATAAACTAGTTCCAACCTGAGTTAAATGAGCCACTGTTTATGCATAGCAAGTACAATTTCTTTGTTTGCATTTGCTAATTTCTTACCCTTTCTCCAGGTATTACTCATATTCACTGCTATAAAAAGCATTTCAATTGCAAAGTATATTTTAAAACATTGAAACCACTATAACCTACATGTATAAATATAAATATACTTATTGGCAATGTTTTCAAAAGTTTAACGGATTATTTAACACTTTCCTTTTATTTACATTTGAGAAAGTCACATGTTATGAACTTCTTTGAAAGTGTGTTTAAATGAATATATTGAGAATAATAGCAAAAGATTTGAAGGTAGCTTGACACTATACATTTTACTTTGTTAAAGGAGTTACATTAAAGTAATAGTTGCAGCAATATGTTGGTATGCTGAAAAAGGTGCAAATAAATATGATAAAGCAGAACAATATGTGCTAGCAGCATTTTGTGCATAGGCAAACTTTTATATAAAGTAGACACTTATAAGCAAGTTCAAACATAGCTTATTGATAACATTTACTGGTATTAAAGGGTATTGTCCAATGTAAACAGTATTTAAAGTGTCTAAAATCCTGCATATATGATGGTATCCAGTTTACATCTATGCTAGTATCCATGAATATGTTGGTATTCATAGTATATTTTTCCGCCTTTTAATAAGTCATCTAACATTATTCCTTTCTGCTACATTTGTTTTGATAAGGAAGATATGCCTAATATTAGCTTAAATACACTAGTTCACTATAGTGTTCTTAGCAAGAATACCAGCTTGGACAGAATAAGCACAAGTCATCAATTTGTTTTACACTCGCGAACGCAAGAGGAAAATCCCGAGGATTTATGGTGTAAACACGTGGTGGTCTGAAATAAAATGGCCAGCATAAGTCACGCTGGCATTAATTAGATATTCCTTTTGGGAGATATATCCCTTAAATGAATGTGTAAATCTACTTCACTGACTTTATATCCTTCCTCAATAACTCACAAAGCTTTACTCTGAGAATAAATCCCTCATATCACTTGTAGTTTTTTTGTGGATTCATAATGAGCACATTACTTGTAGGCAACAAGATAAATTGACTAGATAAATTAAAAAACAAGTCGCACATGTATTCAGCATGAACTAGGCGGAGGTTTTCAAAATACATCCGCAGGATTTATTGTGGCAATATATTCTACCTAACACAGTGAGAGACATTGAGGACATATGGTTAATATCAGTAAGATAAAGAACACAGATATATTCATTATTATCACAAAACTCTAATACTCACCTGCTAGGAATGCTTGGAGAGGTTGGGGAGAGCAGGGGACTTTGAGTAAAGCGAGTAGAGGAGATATGAATCAACGATGTTGTTGAGTCTGGGGTATTAGCCCTCAGACTAGCCTCCTTATATACATGTGTAGAGGACCCCAGACACTATCTAAGACCTCCAATACCATGTGGCCGACTGATACAGCCAGGAGCGATCCATGACTAGCGGCCAGAGCATACCGCCGCTCTAACTCCCTTATCAGATCTCGACCTAGCTATTATGCTAACATCAACACTATCTAGATATCCTAATCTAGCTATTGTACACTACCAGTACATGATGTCATAGTGACCTCATAGTGAGGTTATAGTCTGAACGAATCCAGAACTGAGTACATGATCCTGTGTCCATATGAGGCATATCCTCGATAACCATGCATCCATCGCATGGTCAACTGATCAGCATCTTGTAACGCTGTTGTGACGACTGGGTAACATGTCCCGTGACTTGATGTTATACTCTAAGCGCTGTATGCTAGCACTGAGGAAATTTGTGACAATTATAAATCATGCACCACATATCCCCAGGATAAATCCAGCAGGACCTCTGACACTTAGAACCAAAGATGTCTGCTGAAGATAGTAGTCAGTCATATTCAACATAAGCCTTTTGACTATAGACACTAAACACACAATGTGCATTGGTAAATTCACATACAATTGCAAATTTAGTGAGAGCTATCAACTTTTGTATACTTTGCACAATGGCGCGTGATTTATAGAACTTTATTGCCCAAGTTAACAACCCTCGTCAGATTGCACTGTTTTGACATCACAGTGTTAGCATCATCAGTCGGAGTCCCCATGGGGTGTAAACATGTAAGTCAAAACAGCGCAATCTGGCCGAGGTCATTAACTTAAATAGCAAATTTCAACAGATATGCCGCCATTATGCAATGTACACAAAAGTTCAAGATAGTCCTTACTGGATTTGCCATTGTATCCGAATATACTAATGTGCATACTAGTAAGTTTATTGTCAGTAATTAAAAGTCTCATATTGAATGAGTCTATGTCTAACTACTACATTCAGCAAATATCTATGTTTTTAAGTGTCTGAGGTCCTGCTGGATTTATCATGGAGATATGCAATATACAATTTATGATGAATATATGTGTGTTCTTTATTTTACTTATGTCAACCGCGTGTCCTCAATATCTCTTGCTGAGTTAGGTGGAATATATTGCCATAATACATTCTGTGGATATATTCTGAAGACTTCTGTCTATTTCATGCTGAATACATGCACAACTTGTTTTGTATTTGTCCAAGGAATTTATCTTGTTGCTTATAAATAATGTGCCCATTATAAATCCATGGAACAGCTACGAGAGATACAAGAGATTTATTGTTAGAATAAAGCTCTGTGAGGCATCAGGGAAGGATACAGAGTTAGGTGTGCAGATTTACGTATTTATTTAAGTTGTATATCTTCTGAAATGGAATATTCAATCAATCCGTGCTGACTTATGCTGGCCATTTTGTTTCGAGCTCCCACGTGTTAACACAATAAATCCTCGGAATTTATCTTTTGGGTTCTGCAGTGTTACTTTCCACTACTCAGCAATATCTTAATTTGGCCATTAGTCATTAGTGTTCACACAGGTTTTTTGCACTCTGTGGTAATAGTGCAGAGAAAACCTACGTGATGTACTTTGACTAAGCCCAAGGGCAAAGTTAGCGCTCATTTATTGTGATTGTAAGCAATTTATTAAGGCCTTACAGCTAGAGTGCATAAAAATGTGCAATGAAAACCCAATAGATGTAAGTGAATTCCGAGGATAATCCCTGGTGTTATTCTAAGCGCAATACAAATAGTAAAATGGGCAAGCAGTCTTTTAATATATTCAGCACAGTTGCACAGTGCTAAATACTTGGATACATGGCTGTTCTCTTTATAAAGCACTTTGTGGAGCGTCTAAATTGCTGAATACATCTGTATTCCCATCAAATATGCATATGTTACCATGTGAATATTTTTATATTCATTGGATATTTATTGGACTTACAGTAGGTTACTCATTACAGTGCTTTGCAGGTGCATCTAAAGTAGTTGCATGCCATCCACCCTTTATAAATGTATTTGATAAGGGATGTGTTCAATGTCAGCCTATATATAGTAGTTCACTATTTCGGTCTTAGCATTAGCACCAACTTGGACAGAATAAGCCCAATTCATTTATTTGTCTCAGTAGCCTTAGCTCAGCAATACTTTATCTTGACCATTAGTCATTAGTATTCATGTCCCCTCTTTTCACCGCTATAGTGGCGAAGAATAGATTATTTGAAAAGCAGTTTGACTAAGCCTTGGAGCAAAGTTAGCGCTTATTTATTGCGATTTTAAACGATTTATTATAGCTACACTTCTTGAAACTATAAGTATGCATTGTTAAAAAGTAAATCAAATTGTGATAATTCCGAAAGTAATCCTGTATATAAATACAAATTGACATGTAATGTTAATTATAATGGATTATTTTTTCTCTCAGTTACTATATATTATGGCTAATTATGTGATTGTTACTAGTAAACACACATTATAGCAGGCTGTTATTGCCTATTAATGCCAATTATATTCTCCATGTGTAAACAATGCACTTCGACATGCACAAGTATTTTTGTGATTATACGGAATCTGTTGATATTTTAAGGTGCCGGCTGTCTAACTTACCTTCAAGCTATATCCAAGCACATTACGTGCAATCCATTACATTCTACTGCTATATAGGAATGAGTTTTTATACTATTGGATACAGGCACTAATATGCTTTAAAAATTATTACTAATATTAGCCACAACTATTCTGGTTTGAGCTCAGTGCTTGAAACAGTGAGTAAGACCTTTAATTGTGAGTACCAGCTTAGCAAGCCTTTAGGTGCTAATTAGGGCCACTACCGCCATTAGCTGAAACTATCTCACCAGAGCTACTATATTGAGCTTATATATGCCTAAATGATGCAAATGTATAGCTAAAAGATATAACTAAGATCTAACAAAGTTTTGTAGTAAATGGTTCAAAATGTGAAGCTTTGCAAATTGAGCAAGTTAATTATTTTGATTGTATTGAAAAGTGCTAAGTTAGAGTTGGCTAAGTGCTGTATTACTGACTAGACATAACAATAAGGTATATAAGGTTTGGATAGCTTTATATCATGAAGTCAAAAGCTCTCAGAAGGCTTAGGTGTAATGGAATTTTTTGTAAACTCAGAAATTGTAACAATATAGATGTGCTTTGATATAAAACAGAAAGTACTTGGTGGTGGCATCAAAAGAAGTCTAAGTTTAAATGAGTTAACAAATGGATTGCTTGAAACTTTAACTACATAGTAACTTAGATTTGATAACTGATAATAAAATATATAGACATACTAAATATATAAATAGTAGCAACTAAAATCTTTTTCTAAATATAACAGCTTTGCCAATTCCAATTGATATGTTATACGGAAAAGCATCACATAATGCAATTAAAGATATAGCCCAAAAGCATACTATAATTTAGGGTAAAAAGGTGCATAAGCTTGGCAACTATTGAGCACTTTGTTAAGCAATATATATGCATACATTGTGTAGCATTTTTGACTTCATTTGAACCAGACAAAACTGCATGAACAAATGCAGAGCATATAGAATTATTTAAAAGTAAATATGCTGCAGATAAAAAGCTAAAAGGGAATGTGCACTATGATACTTGTCATAAAAGTGATAAAGAATATTAAGCAAAGTATAAAGCCTACAAAGAATAAAAGTATATATCTGAGAAATTTCTCTCTAAGCTACTTAGTAAAGAATTACTTATTAAGATAATTAATGGTCTTTACGAAGACACTAGCTGTATTAGGTTAAAGGAATATAGCTGAGTGGTTTCTGAAGCTTTAATATGTAGTAAATAGTTAATACTGAATATTAAAATCTAATATCCCTCAGATTATCTTATGACCAGTAGTATTACTCAACTTGAGTGCATATTTGCAAATAATTCAATTTCTAACATTTAGTAGCCGTTAAAAGTAATGCACAGGAGTAATTTGGTCTTAACTTCATTTGGCCATGTTTGTTTTTGATCAGTTAGCTTTAGTATATAGTAAAGATATCATTGCGTAGCTATATCTGATGCCTAATTTTGAGAGTGTATAAATTATCATATATAGTAATAGTGCTAGCTGTAAAGTGCAAGTAATTAAAATTTGCTGCAATACTTGTATCAATCATAACTTTGTGAATAAAATATATATTGCTTTAATATAAACATGGTATAACTGTTGGAAGGATCTACTCTTTGATCTATATTGTGCACATTTAATTATAGCTTCTAATGCACAAGCAATAATGTAAATTACTTTATTGCTGCAATGCTCATATTTGGTAACATTTGTAAAGCTTTATACAATAAAGCTCAAAAACAATGCAAGTACAGTTAGCAGGCTTAGAAAGATTGGCTTCTATATTTTTAACTTAGAAAGCTTTGGACCTGAATATTTGATAGTTAAAAAGCTCCATACTAGAGCCATTTTCGATGTGGCCATACTGTCATATATGATAAGTGTGACTGAATACATGCGCAATATCTGCCAAACTTACATTTTGAATAAATCAACTATATCTCAGCAGGGAAATATGCTGCAAACTTGTTTCATAGCTCAAAGTATACCTTAGACTGTCTTCTTCTGAGTCCGTGCTGTATGATTTCAGATTCCGCCAAGTTGACTCTATTATAGCGCAATATATCTAATGGGTAGTGACATGCTGATCACTCGTTCAAAGACGCACACAATGAACGATCACTTCCTCAGTTACAGTGAAGCTCAAAAATAATGCAAGTATAGTTCGCAGGCTTGGAAAGATTGGGTTATATTGTTTTAGCTAGGAAAGCTTTTGGCCTAAATGCTTGATGGTTGGAAAGCCCCATACCAGCGCTTTTTCTCATTGCGGCCACATTGTTACATGTGGCAAGTGCAACTGCATTAATGCATAATATATGCCAAACTCGCATTTTGAATGAATCAACTATATCTCAGCAGAAAGATATACTACAGACGTGTTTCATAGCTCAAAATAAACCTCAGCAAGTTTAATTCTGAGGCCATACAGTTAATTTCACATTTTACTGAGTTGACTGTGCTACAGCGCAATATATTGTATGAGGAGTCAACTCACGCTTTGTACAATTTATGTATAAGTGTCCAATGTGCATATGCAAACTGAACTCTGGAAATACACTCTATAAACCTTTATGCATGAGTGGGCAAAAGGGTAGCTATATATTACTACTTAATTCAAAGTTGTAGTGCATTTACTTTTACGCAAAATAATAATCCACATTCAGCACAGCACGTGTTATGAATAGTGAGCTAGAATAACATGACCTTGAAAGAAGACATGGGAAGGTTTATTATGAGCAATTGTACAAGTTTGTAGCATATTGTTGTGCTGAGCTATGGTTAACTTATTCAAAATGCAAGTTTGGCATATATTGTGCATTTATTCAGTAGCACTTGCTATATATGGCAATGTAACCACATCGCAAAAAGCTCTTATATGGTGCTTTCCAACCATGAAACATTTGGGTTAAAAGCTTTCCTAGCTAAAACAATATAAGGTAATCTTTCCAAGCCTGCTAACCGTACTTGCATTATTTTGAGCTTCACTGCGTAATACCTTGCTACCACTCTACATTAACCTTTTCTATGCGAAATAAAAGAAACATTGGCAAAAAAGATACTAGGTGATTAACGAGTGCACTATTGCAAGTATTGCATTTGTGCACTGTAGGCTACAATGCGTTTAGTAGTTTATCAATAGTCTGCATATCCTTTAGGACTTGTTCTGGTTATCTAGATATTTGCATTGCATGATATTACAAGTTAATTACTAATGATATTGCTGCCAGCTCCACATTAGATTGAATTGTGGCAATGCGTGCATACATACTGTTTATAACAAAAATTCTCCTCTTGCAGCAAAACATACTCTGATAGATCAAAAATATGTAAGCCTTCGTTGTTAGGAACTAAAAATAGACACTTGGTTAATTTGCACAGTTCCTCGATTATCTTTCAACAGTCAATCATTTTGTACCACTGTGAAAAGACTTGTAAATCATGTCAAAGGTTATTCTGACCAGGTATATGTGTATTCCAAATGTTGACTGCCTTTTATCTATAGAGTATGGTGCCATGAATAAAGCATTATAGCCACAGCTAATGCCACTCCAAGTAGATCGCCATTGCATAATATCCGGCGTATTTATAGTATAGTGACCACTTGGCTTTTTAACACATTTTGTATCATGAAACTTTTTATCTTGAGCATTCATTTTTCGCTTTTTGCGATTTCCTATCTCATTGCATAGTGGGTTTCATTTTACAGCAAGAGCAATGACAACAAATGGTGATATTTGGTATAATGATGATTTAGCACGAGGGCAAAGCCATGGTTCTAAAGATAAGCTAGGAGTTGTACATGCATCGCAAAAGAACTAGCAGCGCTTTATGTACAGTTTGGAGCAGTAATTACATTTTGACTAGAGTGAGTATGGGTGTTAATACTGCAAAGCATGATCACAAAAGATACAAGATATCATATTAGGGCTAAGGTGAAGGTGGAGAGTGGGGATAATGATGCAAATTAGAGTCAGAAATATAGAAATTGTCATTTGGATTGACAGTAAAGCAAACGAAGGCAGCACCAGATAAACAAAAACAAATTGCACTTGCGACGCACTACCAGTTGCCCATTCGGTCTAGGCTCATGCATATGAACAAGCTTAGAAAAGATATCACTTTCAGGAACGGGCACAAAACCCGGTGACTTTATTCTGACATGAAATGCGCTCAACTGGCTGCCAGCAGTGGTGGTCAGTTGCTCGGCTTTAGCCTCTAGGCCTATACTTATTTGTGACGATGATGCGGTCATTGTCAAGCTCAGCTATGAGAAGCTCTTGCTTACGACCTGCTGCACCGGGAGAGATTATGAGGCCGGTGTTTACCTTTCAGACCTCTTTTAGCTCTAGAGGTAGCTTGTTTCTGTTCGCCTTCATCACGCCAATCATCTTCACAGCAGTAAGGCGCGATGTGTCCAGTTTGTCGCAGAGGGGGATAATTTGAACCTTCACACTGGCCTTGTGTGCAGGGTATTCCGGAGTGAGCTGAAGAGCACGTGCTTGTCCTATTCGCGCTGAACTTTTTGAACAGATCCTTTCGTCAGCACGAGCTTCCGCGTCTTCCAGCTTCTTCGTCATATTACATGGCTTCACTCGTAAGTGGCTGGTGGCAATCTTGAGCTCTGCCAGCTTCTTCAGCTTGCCGTGCAGCTGCCATAGAAGCTTGGTTCTGCTCTAACAGAAATCTGCCCATAAGCAAAGAGTCATCGTCGCGTGAATCTTTTCTTGCAGGCGCAGGATGTCTGGCTGCGTGCTTGCAACCTTGCTTTGCTTGTCATTCAATGTGGCACACAGGCGAGCATGTTCGCCCTCGAGTGGCGCGAGCGCAGCCTCAGCAACCTCTTGCAAGCATGATGAAGGGAAGGAGCGGGTCGCCTCCGATGCGGAGGTGCTGCATCTATGGAGAACCTCGTGCGAATAGTATATGACACGCTCATGAGTAGCAATAGTCCCGTAATAGTCGCATTCTGTACATTTGCAATGAGATATATACATAAACTAGCCCGGGTTTGCAAAGGACTCCATAGTGTTAGTGTCCTCTACATATCTCTGCTCTAAGCACAATCTCACTCCACTCTCAGGTGCTGCCCTGAAGCTCGTAAGAGTGAGCTGCTTGCAGTTAAGCTCAGGAAAACCTGCGGCAATTTGTCCAAGCCCAAAACAATACTCATCGGAATTCTGGGCTGCAACAGCCAATGGACCACTCCCGGCTGATCATATTCGGCAGGTCACTTCGCGCAAATATGTGTAAACATGGACATTGCACGTATTACACCACCGGGTGACCCGGTCCCTCGGCCTGAGGTTGCTGGCGCCCAGGCTGGTCAAGCTCTTGCCAGACCCGCCGGACATACCGATCATCAGCCCGGAGCAGGCTTGCGACTCTCAATCTTGCTTTGCCACTCTCTCGCAGCTTGATCCAGGCTGCCTGCCCCTCCTCGCTTCAAGACTCTGTTCTCTAGTGTTGGTTTGGCCTCTATCAGGGTCTGTGTCGACCTCCGCCATCGATCCTCATCATCGATCTCAGCAACTCGCCGAGCCATAAGTTTTCGCGGGCTGGGCAGTTCCCCTTCGACATGCTTACCCACGACCTCCACTCAGCCGCCACACCACACCCATGCCACGAATGGTTCCTTCTGTGGTACTATTGCCGGTCCTCGTGTAGGTGAGTCTTGAGAGCACTGCTTGCACCTTGTACGCTGCTAAGGTGGACCCCGGGAACAAGCACAGTGAGATCCTTTCCCAACCCACATTCCACTCTCGACTGCCCAGCTTGTGGGACCCACCAAACGAAGACATGAAACTGGCGTAGTAAATGGCGGTGAGCATCATATTGTCACTATTACCCCCACCGTATACTGACTATCGCACTTCTGAGATATAGTGTTGCCATGCACTCGTCAACTGTCCCTCAACAGCTGGCGGACGCGGACGGCAAGTTAAACAATGGGAGCTGCGACTAGTGCATCCCCCGCTGACTCCTTGCTTCTCATCTCTCAAGCTCACCTACCCTACAAGCAATAGCAGCCCGCGACGCATACCCCTCCTGCCCATCTCGGCCACCATGCCGTTTCACTTCATGTCCTGCAACTTGACCAAGCAGCTCATGTGCAACAGCGTACGCCGTATCACTCATTGTCACCCACACGCACATACTAACGTTTCACTGCAGAGACCAGTTTCTTCGCTGGCTCCGACGTTCTGTCACCAATTTCCCTCCAAGATGCCCTGGTTGCATCTCTCGTTCTGCCAGTTATCACGGTAAGTGGCAGTTGGCCACACAGCAGTAAGGAGTATGGGTGAGTATCACAAGCCGGCGCAGTGTAATGTATGTATATTACTGCATGTATTGGATCTGCTCAGCAATAAATGCGATTTTATCACAATAATGTCTATGTTTGATGAGGATTACCATATATGGTATGTGAGGCCGCAAGCTTTCCGACAAACCCTGGGGACGGCGCTAAGTGCAACAAGCTTAGATTGCCCTTGCGAGCAGGCCAATGCAGCCTCAGCCCCAGCCTGAAGCGACCTGCCGAAGGGGAAGCCTGGAACAAGATGTGCTCACTTTTCTCAACGCGACCCTGGTATTGGATCAATGACATGATCGGACACCGGGTCTGATCCGGACCCCCAACCCAAGGCTGCGCCAACCTCGCCGCCACCCGGTGGTGTAGAGCCTATCTCACCTTCAAGGCCAAGCGCCTGTTTAATTACCTACTGTGGAAAAGTTGCTGATAAGGCCAATGGTCTCTGAGCCTCGCCCTCTGCCACTCACCATCCACTTTGCCCTCGGCGGTTTTGATGCGCTTGCAGACAAGGCGTTTTTGTGGCGGCATCAGCCTGTCCGATGACGTTCATCGGCAGCCTGAGCGCATGCAGCAGGCCAGTCACCTTCCCCGCTCCGAGCAAGTCTTGTGCCGCATGCTGCAAAACACTGAGACCGCGCTGCAGCACTAATTGCCGTAGTCGCGCAGCACAACTCTTTGGGCCCAGGCGTTTTGATTGACAAGGGCGAGCTTGTTTCCCTCTGGCAAAAACTCCTCTTCTACTCTCTCGCCTGGCCGTGGGCTTGTGACAAAACAATATTGCACATGGGTCAGTTGATTTTCTTCCGCAGTTGGTCATGCTCCAAGCTTCACGCGACATAGCATGGAATCCCCACTACAATGAGAAGCAGAGGTGAGATATGGAAATGTTGATTAAAAAGTGGCTTAACACTAGCGAAGCATAAGAACTGTCACATTGTGGTCGGCAAGCCCAACATGAAATAAACACACCCTTCTCCCAATACGTAGTTTTTACTTATTACCATCATCAGCTCGACAGGCTACTGCTTTTTTTTTGTAATCTCACGGGTCCGTTCATTACCCAAACACAGCAACACTGCCGACAGCAACCCAGGTATTCGCGACGAAAACAAAGCAACCACGCCTGCGTCTGTCTAATACTTGGTACTGTGTTTGATCGGGATCCGGGGCACCTTAACGTAGGTGGCGCACTGTATGGTAAATTCCAGTCATATTTTCACTTATTCTATACCAAAAGATGCTCATTAATGTGACAGATGCGCTCATATGCGTTATATAGTTTTTTCGCGAGTGTAGCAGCCTCTACAAGTATCATGGCAAAGAGACCTCAAAACAGGCTTTTGATGGGGAACTGGGACAGTGTAAGCGCTGATTGTCGAAGCTCGGGCACTGTCGATGCAAAATCAGCTTTCTGTGTTGATTTTTAGTGACATACAGTGTAGACACAATAGATTCAAGATGTAATGTGCCTAGTATCAGGTTCTGCATGATGAATTGCATTGGAAAGTGCCGGACCAGCTGGAAAGTCCTCCTCTGGATGATCACCTACAGCACTGTGGCAGCTGCAAAAAGAATGCTATATAATTTGGAAGTATGTGCTTACTGTTGCCTAAGATATATAGCGTAGGATCCTAGCATTTCGTGGCACAAGAATAAGTGCATGGTTTGTTATCCTTTGTGCATCTGCTTGAGTATGGAAGGCATCAGCTATCTCTCACCATGCTAAATATAGGTAACCCTGAAGAGTTCGCAGTCAATAAGGCCTAAAATAAGTTCCCACTCTATGCCATTTAACTCTATGAACACGTAGAGACCGGTTTGAAAGGAAGGGGCACAAAACTCGTTGAGAGAGGTGAGTGGGAAGGCCGCCGGCCGGCCATCAAATTACCAAATTTAGGGTTTTTTGATAGCGCACATAAGATGCGTCTATCACTTCGTCAATATGTCATGTATGAATACAAAAGCTATATGAATTTATCGCTCTATATCTATGCTACAAGTACATGCAGTTTTCATCACTAGAAGTGCGACGAGTGGCGAGAAAATAGCGACTGTCCCGGATCCCAGTCTGTCCCGACTGATGACGGATCACAGTATAACCTCTTTTAGCTTGTCCAAGTGCGTGCAAACGACGTGGTACAGCGTCATACAGACCATGAATGTACTCAATATCTATGTTCACTCACTCCTCCTACGGCGCGGCCCAAAGCTGCTCCTTGTTCGACAGTGGCACATCGCGTGCGTTGACTAACCGCTCCAGTTCGTTCCAAGCATGTTCTTTGATGTTCATATGGGCATCGTCCATTTTTCCGTGAACCATGCCCGGGTGAGGCGGCCAGTACGCTTGGGACCATTGTCTTGTTGGAATATTGAGGACTTGCGGGTGCGAGCGATGTCCCTGATTGACCCAAGGTATGCCTTCTCCAAGATCTTAACGTATATCGGCGCGTTCATAATACCCTCGATGCGTTACAACCGCTCTATTCCGTCCCAGCTGATGCGTCCCCAAACCATGATACTCTCACTCCCATGCTTCACCGTCGTCTTTACTTTCTTCTCCTCGTATGTCTCACCAATCTATCTCCTGCACCATAGCTTCCTTTGGATGCGCTCGTCTTTTGTTGGAGAATGGTGTTTCAGAAATGGATATCATGCGAAATTGGGTGAAATTAACCCGATTGAGATGCAGAACGTGGCGACAACGGAGAGTGAGCGCGTCTGGGCGGCAAACTTGGCCTGAGAATCGGTTGATTTATGATTGGCTCACAGCTTGGTATCATACATTGCACATTCCTTGACTCGTTTTGGCTCGCAAAAGGATGACGGCTCATTTTTAGCACCGGCAAGATCCACTGGTAGTATTATAGCTGTTTATATCTGTTGTTTGTAGGAAGTAAAGACACACCGCGCGTTATTCTTGATTGAGACTGTACGTTCATTCCTTGTCACTATTCATGGCACATGTCGACGCCCCTCACGCTAAACCCCAACATGAACCGCGCCTATTTCCGGTACTGCTGTTAGATCAGGCGTGGCCTGCACACGTGCAAGAGGCACATCGGATTCTCGATAACCTGTTCACCCACGTTTCAACTGTCCTCTGCCTGGAAGACAACGATCCCGTTTGTCTTAACCTGCTAAAACATTAAATATTCAGTAAGGCAATGCTTATCCTGCACTTGTTGTCAGGATCAGGTTTATCTGAGGCATAAGTAACAAAGGGGATACATGCCTTCGAACATCTACCCATGCAGCTGTAAGAGGCCGCCTCTACTGCAAATGGCGTGCAAGTATTCACACGTTCTAGACTGAGAGAGTTTACTCAATATAATGATTTAACATACATAGCGAACGCAGTTAGCTCAACTACCCACAACTTGTCTCTGTCATGAGACTCGTAGGCCGCGGACGACCTCGCAAAGTCATCAACGCTTAGTATCTCCTTAATGTCTCTGCACCAAACCAACACATATCCTTACAAGCCCCAGCCTAAGCATTAGCCATTAGTCATCATACGATACAAAAACATTGCCATCGGACTCAGTGCACATTTGACAACATCTCAAATAACCACCTGGGTGCAATCACCCCTTTCCACTTCCTCACAGCCCTTAGACAGAGTTAGAAAATCGTTCTAGCACGGTTACTAGTATATATTTGCGCATTTAAGTGAC
Organism: Terana coerulea; assembly: GCA_024811115.1. Lineage (NCBI taxonomy): Eukaryota > Fungi > Basidiomycota > Agaricomycetes > Polyporales > Phanerochaetaceae > Terana > Terana coerulea. The sequence goes on from JAKOGH010000783.1 coordinate 343,005, forward strand.
CCACCAAGCAATTACCACTGTGAACCTGTCCACAGTTAGACTTCGTGCGCACTAGACGTACACGCCCATCTATAAATCCATATACAACTATCTCCCACCAAATCAACTTGTGATAACAGCTGCAATACTATAGCAAAGTACAGTAAAGCTAACAACCTTGTATTACTAACGTTGCCCTGTGACATCCCGGCGCAAGGCTTGATCCAAGCCCTCAACTTGTCGAAGAGACAACCGAGTATGTTCTTGTTAGACGTGGAGACAGAACAAAAATAATCCAATGATATACTGCAGGCCCGACTTAGTTTTAGTTTTGTATACGCCTCTATAGCGCCAATGAGGAGATCGTAAACACTCGTGTTGCTATATGGATGATCATATTTCAAGGCCCAAGTAGAGCTTTGTTCATGTGTGGCTTGTGAGTATGATGTTCAGATAATAATCGTACACTCGCCTGGCATACCTGGCATATATAGCTCTACTCAGATTATACAGATCGAGTGTGGTTGCGCGAAGATGGCGAGCCTTCTTCATGTATCTTGCTAGGCTTCAATGTTCAGACTGGGAGAACCGGCCCATCTGTGGCTCTTTACCAACTGTTTCTAGAGGAGATTAACGCAGACTGTTCATAAATTGCTAATGAGTGGAATAGTCACCTAGTCCCCACACTCGACATGCAAAACAGAAGTCCACTAATAAGCTACTGATTCGATCTAGCATTTGTTAGCTGAAATTGGGTAGAATATGCAACTTCTGATTCAAACTACTGAGGCAGTGTATGTTAATAACCCACTACAACACCTTCACTCTGAAGTTTGTAGGCAATATTGTGGCGTAGACTGTGATGCCAATAGACGCCACCATGCTAAAGACAGCAAGGTATAGTTCAAACAACACAGGTTATCATTTTGCAAAATATAAATGCATTTAATTTTTGCATTAAGTAGTTATATATAGCTATACTTTTATATAATTGTGGATTTTGGCATATAGTATATATTTATAAAGTTTAGTTTGCATATGGACACTATATATATAAATATATAAATGTTACAAACTATAAACTAACTAGTTACACAATATATTGCAGTATAAAGGAATTACCTTGTTAGTGTGCAAAGCTACAAAATATTGTCTGAAAAGCACACATGTCTAGATTTATTTTGAGCGATGCAACAAGTTTGCACCATATTTTATTGCCAAATGTGGTTTATTTATTCATGTTGCAAGTTGAGCAGATAGCACACATTTATCCATTCAAATTTACTATATATAGTAATGTGGCTACAGTGAAGCTCAAAATAATGCAAGTACCATTAGCAAGCTTGGAAGGATTGGCTTGTGTCTTTGTAACTAAGAAAGCTTTCGACCTAAATGTATGATAATTGAAAAGCCCCATACTAGCACTATTTGTAATTGTATCACTGTGGAACTCAAGAGATAAATCCTAGGGATTTATCATGTCAACACATAGGAGTCTAAAACAAAATGGCCGGCATAAGTCATGTGGATTGATTAAATATTCCATTTCAAGAGATATATCCCGTAAATGAATGCATAAATCTACCTGACTACCTTTATATCCTTCTCTGATAACTCACTGAGCTTTACTCTGAGAATAAATCCTATATCTCTTATACCTTTTCTGTGGATTTATAATGGACATATTACTTGTAGGCAACAAGATAAATTGACTAAATGAATAAAAACAAATCGCACATATATCCAGCATAAACTAGGCGGAGGTCTTCAGAATATGTCTGCGGGATTTATTGTGGCAATATATTCTACCTAATGCAGTGAGAGATATTGAGGACATATGGTTAATGTAAATAAGATAGAGAACACAGATATATTCATCATAAATCACGTGCCACATACCTTCAGAATAAATCCAGCAAGACCTCGGACACTTACAAACAAAAATGTTTGCTGAATGTAGTAGTTAGACATAGACTCATTCAATATGAGACTTTTGATTACTGGCAACAAGCTTACTAATATGCACATTGATATATTCAGATACAACTGCAAATCCAGCAAGGACTATCTTTGAACTTTTGCATACATTGCACAATGGTGGCGTATTCATAGAACTTTGCTGTCCAAGTTAACCATGGTCAGCACTTATACATTTATGCCCTATGGAGACTCTGACCAACAATGCTAACACCAGCCAATGTCAAAACAGCGCCAATCTGGCCGAGGTTGTTAACTTAGGCAATAAAGTTCTATAAATATGCCGCCATTGTGCAAAGTATACAAAAGTTGATAGCTCTCACTAAATTTGCAATTGTATGTGAATTTACCAATGCACATTGCGTGTTTAGTGTCTATAGCCAAAAGGCTTATGTTGAATATGACTGACTACTATCTTCAGCAGACATCTTTGGTTCTAAGTGTCCAAGGTCCTGCTGGATTTATCCTGGAGATATGTGATATGTGATTTATAATGAATATATCTGTGTTCTTTATCTTACTTAAATTAACTATATGTCCTCAATATCTCTCACTGCATCAGGGAAATATATCGCCACAATAAATCCCGCAGACGTATTCCGAAAACCTCCACCTAGTTTATGCTGGATACATGTGCGACTTGTTTTTTATTTATCTAGTCGATTTATCTTATTGCCTACAAGTAATATGCCTATTATAAATCCACAGAAAAGCTATAAGAGATATTAGGGATTTATTCTCAGAGTAAAGCTCTGTGAGTTATTGAGGAAGGATATAAAGTCAGTGAAGTAGATTTACGCATTCATTTAAGGGATATATGTCCCAAAAGGAAAATCTAATTAATGTGTGTGACTTATACTAGCCATTTTGTTTTATACCACCACATGTTTACACTATAAATCCTCGGGATTTATCTCTTATGTTCCACCAGTATAGCCACATTGCCATATATAGTAAATGCGACTGAATACATTCACATAGTGTTACTACAGCTCAGCTTGATTCAGCTTCAGTTCAGCTCAAACTCTGTTCTTGCTTTTTGGAGAGCCGAGCTAAGCTGAGTTGTGAGCCACAGTTCTCACCCCAATTAAAAATGTTGATTGGGGCTGTTGTATATCCTCTCCATTTTATCTCTCAAGCTCATGTATGATAGTGTGTATACATATAGTACATACCTATCGCAAAACTCTAACACTCACCTGCTAGGAATGCTTTGAGGGGTTGGGGAGAGCAGGGGACTTTGAGTAAAGCGAGTAGAGGAGATATGAATCAACGATGTTGTTGAGTCTGAGTGTATTAGCCCTCAGACCAGTCTCCTTATATACATGTGTAGAGGACCCCAGACACTATCTAAGACCTCCAATACCATGTGCTGACTGATACAGTCAGATGATCCATGACTAAGGCTTCAGAGCATACCGGCCGCTCTAACTCCCTTATCGGATCTGACCTAGCTATCATGCTAACATCAACACTATCTAGATGTCCTAATCTAGCTACTGTACACTACCAGTACACGATGTCATAGTGATCTCATAGTGAGGTTATAGTCTAGAACGAATCCGAACTGAGTCCATGATCCTACGTCCTTGGGCGTGCATATCTCGATAACCATGCTCGTCGTATCGGCCAACTCGATCAGCATCTTGTAACGCTGTTGTGACGGCTGGGTAACATGTCCCGTGACTTGATATTACACTTTAAGTGCTGTGGACTAGCGCTGAGGGAAATTTGTGACAATACCATTTGCTAATGTACACAGTTTTAAAGGCATGTACTGGTGTTTTGAGTGAATTGTCCAACACTGTCAAGCTCTGAGTTTCTGGCGCTTGATAATGGCGCTTAGAGCACTTCAGAGTCTAGATGCTTGATAGACGCCTCTCTGGATGCTTTCCGGACCTCCTGCCACTCAATTTACCTCCTTTTTTATGATTACACAAAGCTGCACATCCGAGAGTGCTTTAAAACTGTACAAAAATAATTTCAATGTTTGTAAAATTGATTGGAGCCCCATGGAGCCTACTCAATCATGCTAGTTAATTGACACCAGTCAAAATCAGCTGCAAAGTAGCTGAGAGCCACAGTTTGAACAGCCGAGCCATAAGCCAAACCAAAGCCGAGCTATGAGCCAAATGGTTTGGCTCGGTCCGGTGCTAGCACGGCTCAGATCAGCGGCTCAAATGGTTCTAAGCCGGACTGTGGCAACACTATATGCACAATATATGTCAAACTTGCACTTTGAATGAATCAACTATATCTCAGCAGGGAAATATACTATGCACTTGTACTATAGCTCAAAATAAACCTTTTATAGCTCCTTTCAACGCCATATTATATTAGCTCACCATTAATCACAAATGCGATGCTACAGTGCAAACAATGTGGATCATTATTTTGCACAAAGGTAATTGTATTGCAACTCTGAATTAAATGGTGATATATAGCTACCATCTGCACACTCATGCAGAATATATAAGGTATATTTCCAAAGTTCAGTTTGTATATGCACATTGCACACTTGTATATAAATTGTACAAAGTATAAGTGCTAGTCTTCTTGACATCTAGGATAGTTCTATGACTTGCTGCTGCAGCTTTCGTCTGTATGTCTCTTTGAACTCCAGAATGAACAGCACCTCATATTTCGGATAGAGGATCCATTGGTTTATCTGATTGGCTGTTTTCGTCATGAGCAACATGTGCGCCAAATAGATCTCCATGAGCATTGGAGGCAGGTAATGGTGGAGTAAATGAATTCCAAGTTCCATATAATATATACTTGTTCAAAGATATCTTCGCTGTGCTGGCTTTGCGCGTGCTCTAGCATGGATACTAAAATGTCTCGATATCTTCTGCGACTTTTACCTTCAAGTCCTTGATTGTCCTTAAATAGTTCTGGTCATTTGTGTCAGTAGCTTCAGTCGGCTACTGCAGCAACGTTAGGATGAATCTGTTGCCTTTGTCACCGCTTGTGTTGTTTGTTGTCTGAAATGGCATCACGTTGTTCAGCGGTTTCGACTTATCCATTGCTTGAGGACCCCAATCCGCGCTTTGAACTTATTCAAGTTATCTATGGGCGGCTTGTGTTTAACTGATATTTCACTAGTGAGTGCAACTTTTGAAGGAAACAAGCTTGCTACTGTGCTAAACTTGTGATACTTGCAGTATACAGTATTTTCTTCAGTGTAAGCCAAAGCACTATTTGGATAGATATTAAGTAAATATAGTGCGCTGTATTGTTACTTTTATGCAAACCAGTTCAGAGTTTATTTCAGCTTATTCAGACTAATTAACTGTTTCGCATGAATTTATAAGAGAGTAGTATGGTTTGCTTCAGCTTGTTAAAGCTAATCTGCTATTTATTTCATTAAAATAAATAGCTTCCAAATATGCATCAGCTAAAGCAAACTGATTTATTAGTTTTGTTTAGCTTAGTAAATAGCTCTATAGCTTGCTTCAAAATTTACACACTAACCTTTTTGTTTTCTAAAATTATAAAATAGCTACAGTACTTTGTTTAAGCTGTAAAAACTGGACGTATAGGCTTATATCAGATAATGAATTAGAATAGTGTATGCAGTCTAAGATCTAATTACTATAAGAGACAACTTGCTTCATTATATTTCCAGTAATAATAACCTCTTTAGCTTTTAAATTATTATCATAAGTAAATATCACAGCTTTGTAATACAAACTAGCTACAGAAGTATATATAAGAGTTGCTGTATATATATAAACTTTATATTCCTGTAGTAATATGCAAATAGCTGGGCAATTGCTGCATTGTTTTTGTCATTTTACTACAGACATAATCAGCACAGCTATAGCTACATTTCATTTTATACTAAATAGGCGTCCAAATATATTCCGCAAACATGCACACCATTTTTATAACAAACTAATTGCCTGATTTATTTTTACATGCTAAATATATAAATAAATAAGTGTTTAAAAACTAACAAAACATCACCACTATTTAGTTAGCCTAAATAAAACTGTACATTAGCTTTTTAAGCTAAACACAACAGCACATTAATCTTCAAATATTCAAATCAACAAAGCACCATTTGAAAAGTTTGCAAAACACATAAAAGCAATTTTTATAATTTGAACAAAATACTGTAGCTATTTAAAAATTTAAAAAAACAGGTCAGTGCGTAAATTTTAAAGCAAGCCATAGAGCTATTTGCTAAGCTAAACAAATGTAATAGATCAGTTGTCTTTAGCTGACGCCAAATTTGGAAGCTGTTTATTTTAATGAAACAAATAGCAGATTAGCTTTTATAAGCGGGAAGCAAACTATGCTATTCTCTTATAAATGTGTACAAAACAGTTAACTAGTCTAGATAAACTGAATCAAACTCTAAACTAGTTTGCATAAAAGCAACAATACAGCGCACTACATTTACTTAATATTTATCTAAATAGTGCTTTAGCTTACATTGAAGAAAACACTATACACTGCAAGTATCACAACTTCACCATAGTAGTGGGCCTTTTTTAAAAAAAGTTGCGCTCATTAGCGCTTCTATAGCAATTGTTGTGCTTAGCTATGATTGTGTGGGTTCATATGTCTAGTTTGGGCTCAGGTAAGTAGTGATTTGAGAGATAGTTGTATTATTCCAACTTTGCTGGTGCCTTGTGTTTGCTAGGCTATTCTAAGTGGCTAGCCTTCTGCATTAAAAAGTTTGCTCAAGGTGATCAGATCCTCTTCTATTCTTGATACTTGTGTAATCTCCCAGAGGTGTTTTGCAAGCTATTTGTAGCTAACCAAAAGTCACAAAGAGATGAGTACTCCTGCTAATACATCAGAAATTGCATTAACTCTAGTTTCTGGTTGAATTGATATCACACTATCTTTTCAACTTGCAGCTCTTCTAGTTCAGGCTTCTGGTCCTTTGTTTTTGGCAATATTATTTATTTGCCAAACTCCTTTAGTGGTTCCTGATATGAGTATAAGTGTTGTATATCGAAGATATTTGATCTTATACATTGACTTGGCAGGTTTAGCTCATATATATTCTCTTTAATTCTTTTTGAATGCTAAATGGTTTTATATACTCCTACATCAGCTTTGAAGCCTTGCCTTTCAATTCTATCCATTGCAGCTTATACAGGTCTAATAGCACCAAGTCACTAAATACGAAGTTAAGCCTTCTCCTGCTTTATGATACATGATCACTTGCACATCCTATGCTTTGGTAATAGCCTGACATGCTAACTAATGAATAGCTTCCATTTTGTCCACAAATTTCCATGCTTCACCTCTTATAGGAGGTTGTTTCACCTTTTCGTCATATTGTACGCCACAGAATGTGTCTTTTAGTTGAAACTTATATAAAACAAAAGACAGAGCTCATACTGATAGATCTTTGCCAGCAGGCTATTGTGTGCATGCTTTAATAAATGAAGATAGGAAACTCATTCCTTCTTATTCTGCAATACATAGGCCCTCAACATTCTCTTCAGCTGTTTGTTCATGACTTCAGTCTGCATATTATATTATAAGTAATAAGCTGCCAAAAGCCGCATTTTAGTCTTCAAGTACTTTACCACTGCTTTATAAAAGTTGTAAGTCCATCAAAGATCCCTACTCATAATATTTGACTTGGGCAGTCCAAATTAACTAGCAATATGTTTAATGAACAATATAGCGAAGTTTTTAGTTGTTAGTCCGATGCTTGTAGGTGTAAAAATGACAAACTTTGACAACCTGTCAACAGCTACCCAGACTGCATTGTACTTTTCTACAAAAGGTAGGCCAGTTATCAGGTCTATTAAAACCAATTCAAACAGCCTCACTAGAATAGAATTTGAGAGTAAGAGGCCAAATATCTGAAAATTGCTGCTCTTTGTCTTTTAGCCGTATATTACATAAGTGCATAAATTCCTGTAGGTTTTTCCTCATTCAATGTCAGTAAAAGACTACTGGTAGCTTGCTTCAAACATGTTTAAGCTTTGTGTGGGATGATTTAAAGAAGAGCTTATATGCATTTTTAGAATATTATTTCTTAGCAATTTAGGTATGCATAGCTAGGGTTGGAAGTTAGTATTTCTAAAGTATAGCAGTCTTTTGTAGTCTCGGAAGAACCACTTCTCTACATATTAGATATTTAGATTGCTGCACAGATCCTTTTATTATGCTTTGAAGGAGCTATCACTGCTGGATCCTTTTCAAAATTCTTCTCTTTTCTTTGACAATGTTTATCAGTGTAAATGAGGCTAGCACTTCGTTCTCTTTCTTGAACTTTTGTCTCCTCTCAATTAGGTCTAGCCAATCTGTCAACTTGCTCTCTGAGTTTTCTTCCATCCACTTTATCTTCTGTTCATTTTCTTTTATCTTGACTTTCTTTCACTCTAGTGCTTGCTTGTTTATCTGTACTTTCTCCAGCTTCTCAGGTTCTCCTTCTGCTTTTGCTCTTGCTTGCACTTTGGTGATAGTAAAGACCAACTGTGGATGCCTCTTTGTTGGATTTTGCTCATATTAGAAGACTTTCTTAAGAGTCATAGTTGCCTCTTTCTTATTTGCTGTAGCTGCTGCATTATCTAGCTTAATTATATTGCTAACATTTATGCTAAGTGACTGATGCTTTAAAGGCCCTTTAACTTGTCCTGTCTCTCTGTTTCTTGGTAATTAGGATAGCAAATCAATATTAAAGTATATCCTTCCTGGGCTATAGTATATAACTAGCTTCAGTTTATATGCTAAAAATAAAGCCCTCTATGCCACTAATTATTGATTTGCATTCATATATGTATAAGCCCATTAAAGTGCAGCATGATCTGTAATCAATGTAATTCCTTGTTCTTTGATGAATAGCTAGAATTTACACAAGCCTTTCTTTGCTTTCAATGCCTCTTGTTTTGTAGTGGAATAGTTTCTCTCCACCTATTTGAATGTTCTGAACTAGTACTCTATAGCTTATTTGACATGCATATTTGTCTTATTTAGAGGCTCATCCTATTTGTCATTGTACTTCATATTATCTGGCACTACTGAAATAGATACTACTAGTCTTGATGCTAGTCATTGATTCTCAAATGCTTTTTACAGCCTTTTGTAAAAATGGCTGTTTTTTAAATCCTTGATTTCAATCAGTTGCATTTGCTGCAAAGTGTACTCCAGTGCCTTGTCAAACATGTTGGTGCGTAAACTGTACAATTGTCCTTTTATTGAATAACTTAGAATCAGTACTACCTATAGCAACTTCTTGATTTTCTGAAAGGCATGATCTTTAACTGCGCCATAATGCCAATGTATATTTTTCCAGTAGTAGATGCTACTTATATAATGCATATCCAGTAATTACTGCCTATTTATGTGTATATATGATTATAGCAAAGACAGTTATACAAAAGCTATAATGATACTGTAGTTACTTCAAACTTTGTGTAAAATATGGTACTGTAGTAAATTTTATCTACTAGCATAATACATTACTAGTTATTACGCATTTCTATATAGTAATAATACATATATAGCATTAGTAATATATAGCATTTCGATAAAACTATACAATTGATTGTGTAAAATTCTCTATTATAATAAAAGTGGTATATGTTTATGTAAAATATCTAAGTTTACTAAAATAACTTATCTTTATATGAGTACAAATAGCTATACTTATTAGTATAATATATAACATGTGTTTAATACATTTTTATAATATATTTTATAGTTTCCATAGTAAACTGTATAATATATAAGCAATAAACAAAGAACATAAATTATAAATTATTACAGATAATATTAAACAGTTTTTAACCTCAAAGCTTATGTTATTGTCACAAATTTCCCTTAGTGCTAGTCCACAGCGCTTAGAGTGTAACATCAAGTCACGGAACATGTCACCAAGTTGTCACACAGCGTTACAAGATGCTAGATCAGTTTTCTATGTGCTTGTCACATGGACATCAGGGATATGCCTTATATGACGTAGGATCCAGGACTCAGGTCTGGAACTGTTTTAGACTATGACCTCAGTATGATGTCAGTATGACATCATGGACTGTGTGTACAGTAGCTAGATTAGGACATCTAGATAGTGTTGATATTAGCATGATAGCTAGGTCAGGATGTAATAAGAGAGTTAGAGCAGCAATATGCTCCTGGAGCCTTGGTCAGATGTCACCTGACTGTATTAGTCAGCATATAGTATTGGAGGTCTTAGATAGTGTCTGGAGTCCCTCTACACATGTATATAAAGAGGCTGGTCTGTGGGCTAAACCCCCAGACTCAACAACATCGTTGATTCATATCCACTCTACTAGTTCTACTTAAGTCCATCTGCTGTCTCCACTTCTTTCAAGTCATCCCAGCAGGTGAGTATTATAGTTTTGTGATAGTTATATTCTACTTGCTAATTTTGTTGTTCCATAATATTCAAACTAAATATAATATAAAAAATAATTAACTATATACTCTTTCTATTTGCACTTTATATAGTGTATTATATAAGAATATGAAATATAATATATATCGGCTATGCTTTAACTTGCAAATTAAATGAAATATCAAATTAAATAGCTAAGTTTTTGGTAAATTGCAATGTATATAGTAATAGTCAAAAGTATCATACAAAAGTAATTTGGGCTTAATTTCATTTGGCCATATTTTTTAATCAAATAGTTTTAGTATAAAGTAAAGGTATTATTATATGGCTATATTTGATATCTAATTTTGAAATGTATAAAGGGCCATATACAATAATAGTGCTAGCTATAAAGTGCAAGTAGTCAGAATTTGCTAGACTACTTATTTCAATCATAGCATTATCAATAAAACGCGTATTACTTTAACACAAACATAATACAACTGCTGCAATGCTATACTCTTAGGTTTACATTGTGCATGTTTTATTATAGTTCCTAATGCATACATAATAATAGCAAACATTTTGTCATTGCAACACCTACTATATATGTATTTTCTTTGAAGCTTTACAAGTTATGTATTATTACCACTATTTAATGCTTTACGTATATAACTAGTTGACCTACGTACAAAAATAGTATATGTATGTATTTACTTTATATAGAGCTTTATAAATGCTACTAAATATGGTTATTACAGCAATATGATACTTTTCATTATTGCTTGCGCATTAGAAGCTATAATCAAACATGCACAATGTAGACCTAACAGTACATCTCTTTAGCAGTTGCATTATATCTGTATCAAAGCAATATGCATTTTATTAAAGGTGTTATGATTGAAATAAGTATTGCAGCACATTCTAACTACTTGCACTTTATAGCTAGCACTATTACTATATATGGTGATTCACACATTTCCCAAATTATACATCAGATATAGCTACACAAAAATATCTTTACTTTATACTAAAGCCATCTGGCTAAAACAATATATCTAAATGAAGTTGAGGGCAAATTACTCTTGTGTGCTACTTTTAACTACTACTATATGTTATATAGCTTAAGCTGTAGATATTAAAAATGGAAATTATATTAAAATGCTTACCACATGCTGTTTCATACATAGGAATATCATCAGAATTTGTGGTATTTTACTGGATTTATAATGCACTGTCCTATACTTGCCACCTAGAGCTACATTCAAGTGTAATCATATGCAATCCATTATTTAGCACTTATACTATGGCTGAGGTCTCCATAGCAATACTTGGTGAACATACTTATAGTGTTGCAGATGGACACGAATATGTAGTATTATTTTTCATTTTCTCACCTTCATTTAGCATGATACTGGTCTGAGAACAGCTCCAGAGCCTCTGGACTTCATTCCGATGATCTCGGCGCTTAGCGCCCGAATGCGGCTCAATTCTTCCCACATTTTCGGACACTTAGCACTCTGGACTCTTTAGCCTTGTCCCTCATTTCGACCTCTTTGGTCATCGGAAGACAAAGTATGTATTCTCTACATTCAGCATATAGGAGCAATGCTAACTTGATCATTCGGAGACAAGTATTGGCGCCTGCCTGCCTGTTCTGTGAGGTCTACTGGAGTTGGCCTCCATTGCCCTCCCTCGTACATGTTTTATCATCCATTCCTCATCTACTCTGATTTGCTCATGCTACAGGCGCCGAGCTCGTCTCCACAACATATAGCATCTATACTATTATCAATCCCAATCAGCTAGTCAAAACTGTTAGCTTACTATTCAAAATAGTAAGCAAATTTGCCAAGCTGTAGCACTTTAAATTAGCTGGCTAATCTGAGTTTTAAAATAGGCGCCCATTCCGGCCCTAAACAAATCACATAGTCTATAAGCCTTGCCTTTTGTTGAGCGTCTGGCAACTCTTTCTCCTACTATCATCATCACTAACATAAATTCAAGTATTATGGATATTAACAAGGATGTAACATTTTATACCTCTTTGCTAGTGCTCTGAAGTCTTTTGCTATACTTTGGACATAGCATTAGGATATATGACAGCTTGTTGAATATATGTAACAGTACAAATAATATGACAGATGCTGCATATAAAAGTTTTGTGGTGCTTAGCAACTTGGTATTATAGAGCACCAACCTAAAAGTCTTCAGTCAGATAATGGCATAGTTTTGGGCGCTATTATAAAAAGCACCTGTTGTTGGCAGATAGCAGACACCTATTTAAAAGTTTTATGTTGCTTAGCAACCTAGTATTATAAAGCACTAACCTAAAAAGTCTCTAGCTAGATAATGGCATAGTTTTGGGCACTATTGTAAAAGGCACCTATTTACCAATCCAGAAAGTTCTGCGTTTCTTAGCAACTTAGTATTATATAGCACCAATCCAGAAAGTCTCTAGCCAAATAATGGCATGGTTTTAGGCATCAAAATGACAAATCCCTAGAATTCAGACAACGTGGCATTAAAACTCACTCTTGTAATGAAGTATGCTATGATGATATATTGTAAAGCTTAAAAACAACACAAGTACAGTTAGCAGGCTTGGAAAGACTGGCTTGTATCTTTTAACTAAGAAAGCTTTCGACTTGAATGTTTGATGGATAAAAAGCTCCATACTAGAGCTACATGTAAATGTGGCCGCATTGCCATATATGGTAGATGCGATTGAATAAATGCGAAATATATGCCAAACTTGCATCTTAAATGAATCAATTATGTCTCAGCAGGCACATATACTATGCGCTTGTATCATAGCTCAAAATAAACCTTTGCATGCCTTTTTTCAACGCCATATTATGCCAGCTGACTATTTATCACAAATGCTATGCTACAGTTCAAACAATATGGATCATTATTTTGTATAAAAGTAATTGCATTGCAACTCTGAATTAAGTGATAATATATAGCTACCCATTTGCACGCTCATGCAGAATGGTATATAAGGTATATTTCCAAAGTTCAGTTTGTATATGCACATTGCACACTTATACATAAATGGTATAAAGTATGAGTGCACTACTCATAAGATATATTGCACTATAATGGAGTGAACTTCATGAAATGTGAGATCATATAGCATAGCCTCAGAAGAAGACAGTCTAAGGTATACTTTGAGCTATGAAACAAGTCTTTAGCATATTTTCCGGCTGAACTATAGTTGATTTATTTAAAATGCAAGTTTGGCATATATTACGCATGTATTCAGTCACATTTACCATATATAGCAAAGCGACCACATCTAAAAATAGCTCCAGTATGGGGCTTTCCAACTATGAAATATTCAGGTCTAAAGCTTTCTTAGTTAGAAGATACAAGCTAGTCTTTCCAAGCCTGCTAACTGTACTTGTGTTATTTTTAAGCTTCATTGTATATAGTTAGATTGCATCAGTTTATAGGCAGTTATGTGTGCTTTACAGAACTCCTAGGTATATTGTGCAAGTTTTAGCTTGCTATTATAAGCCGCTATCTTAAAGACAATTGATATATAAGCATGACTTTATGCACAAAATGAAAGCAATGCCTACATATTTTAATACATTGGCCTTTACCAGTTAAACCTCAAAGTGGCTTATTCTATAAACCAGATCTGACAGTTTGGATATGCTTTGATGTAAAGGAAAAAGTACTTGATGGTGGCATTGAGGAAAAGTCTAAGGTTAGAAGAGTTAACAAATAGACTACCTTGGAACTCCAGCTATATAGTAGCTTGGATTTAATAACTTGAAAACAAAATGTATAGCATTGCTAGATATATGCATAGCAGTGACAAATATCTTTTCCAAATGAAATAGCTTTGCCAATTCTAATCGATATACTACACAGAAAAGCATAACAGAACATATCAGAGGATATAGCCCAAAAGCGCAGTGTAATTCAAGACAAAAAGCATATGAACTTAGCAGCTATTGAGCAACTTCTTAAGTGATACAAATGTATACAATGTCCAGCATTCTGAACTTTATTTAAACCAACTAAAACTATATTAACACATGCAGAGTGTATACAAGTATCCTGAAGTAAACATGCTGCAGAAGAAAACCTAAAGAAGAATGTGCACTACAATACTCATTGCAACAATGATAAGAAATATTAAGCAAAGTATAAAGTTCACAAAAAAGAAAAGTATGCATCTCAGAAGTTTCCCCTTCAGCCATCTAGTAAAGAATTACTTACAAAGGTGATTGATGGTTTTTCTGAGAATACTAGCTTTGCTAAGTTAGAAAAATATGGCTGTGCAATCTGTAGAGCTTTAACACCTACCAAACAGTTAATGTTGCCAAATAAAATCCAATATTCCTTGGATTGTTGAATTACTAATGGTATAACTTAAGTCAAGTGTGCATCTGCAAATAATCTGGTTTCTGACATATCAGGGCCTATTCTTGCATCTAACTGTAAGCATATATGTAATTCTTGCAATTCAAATCTACAAAATGGCAATATATCCAAGTTAGCATTGGCTAATGGCTTATGGCTTTGAGATATGCCAACAGTATTATAAGACTTGAACTGTGCTGAACAATTCCTTATTTCAAGAATTATATGCAACTATTGTGTTATTAGAGTGTTAGTATTTTGTTATGCTATACCAATACCAAAAATTATGGGTGTTTTGCTATTAAAGCAAGAAGAATTGAACAATATGCTAGCATTTTGTATTTGAGCCTTACTAAACCTATCCCTGAAGAGTATAGGAGAATATCATTTTAGCATGCCATAGCAAGGTAATAGCAGCACTGAAATGGCTTAACCTCAATTATAAAGACTACAGAAGCATTAAAATATCAAAAGAGCATATGAAAGAATATTTTGAAGACAAACTATCAGCTACTATAGATTACCATAAAGGCAATACAATGAAAGATTTAAAATCCACTTCAGTCAATAATAAGAAAGAGGATAAAGGCACTATAGAAAGCTAATGCTCTCTTACTGTGCATACTCTGATAACTGAGGAGTTAACTGAGTTAGTCAGCAAAAATAGCCATATGGAAATTTGCAATAAAGCTTTGCTGCATTTTAAAGAAGACAGCAAGGCTTTAGCTATAACTTATTCCTTAACTCCTGAGTTATTGCATGATAATTATCAATTGTATCCACAAATATTTCCTTGGCTGTTTCCATGTGGACCTGATGGAATTGGTGGCATCATCAGCAATGCTCATATTTCGATAAATAGCATATACAGCATTTACTGATGTATTATGACAAGTGCTTCCAACAAAATAACTATATTTCTTTGATTGCCTTTAATCATCAACAAATTAAGAACAGCACTACTAGCAGATTTTTGCTTGCAGCTAGAGATCATTTTGGCGCTATTGTAGAAATATTATTAAAAATGAAAGAGGCTATTCTGATTGAACTAATAAATAAGCTAAAGTAAGAGCCTGTTAACCTTAAAGAGTTGTCAGATGAAGAAGAAAAATGCTTCAAAATTATCCATAACTACATTAGAGCTTATGTATCAGGCTCTATTATAAGTGGAAAGAATATGAAAAATGAAACATAGCCTTTAACATCATATTTGAGAGCACTAAGCTAGTTTGTCACTTTTGCACTGGTGGATATAGCATATCCTGCAGCAATTTACTTTGCTAATACTAATCAAATAGTATATCCAATATTTTTGTGCTATAACAAGTGCACAAGACTTATTGGAAATAACTTTGTAGCTGGAGTAAAATTTTTCAAAGTCATAGTTGATGCATTTATCAAATGTATCTTAAGCGTAGGCTTGTAGATTCAGAAGTATATAAAAAGACATTAAGCTATTATTAAACAGTCAAACAATAAGGCTGTTTGATGTTACATATGTATATGCTTATACAGATTAATAATTCTTTAACACCTCAGAAAATTAGAGATAGAATTTTACATTTGAACTCTGACTTTCAAAAGTGCATTGTAGAATATTTGGAAAGTGTCTATATTAGAGAGTTCATTGATAAAACAATGAGTGAAATGGAAGAAACTGATTTAGAGCTGATACATAGTCCAAATCATATGCTAGAAACTCAAACACTTTTACAGAAAGTAGACAAGCCATGTCAGAACTCAAAGTGCGATCATTTATGCTCTGAGTGCAAAAAGCAGAGTCATAGTGGGCATACTTCACTAACACAGTTAATTATTTGCTATATTTGTCAAACAGGCATACTTGTATGAAGGGCTATAAAATATTACAGTAGCAGTTAAAAGCAATGCACAGGAGTTATTTGGCCTCAACTTCATTTAGCTACATTATTTCAATTAGAAAGCTTTAGCATACGGTAAAAATACCATTTTATAGCTACAGCTGATGCCTAATTTGTGGAAATATACAACTTACTATATGTGATAATAATGCTAGCTGCAATATGCAAATAGTCGGAATTTGCCACAATACATATTTTAATCATAACATTACTGGTAAAATTCATATCACTTTAGTGAAGATGTGATATCACTGCTGAAAATGTATAGTTTTAATGCTATACTAAATTTGACTATAGTCCCTACTAGACAAACAATAATGGAAAATATCTTATTACTATAATCCCTGTTATATATTTATATACTCAGCAGCTCTATAAGCAGTGTATTACTAGCACTACTTAGTGCCTCACTCTTATAATCTAATTTGCTTATGTGATAAATATTACATATATGTACTTGCTTTACATACGAGCTTTATAAACGGTACTAAATGTGAATATTGCAGCAGCAAGATGTTTTCTATTAATTTCTTATACATCAGAAGCTGTAATTAAGTACACATAATACAGTTCTAAAACTATATCATCTCAGCAGTTGTGTGATGTTTTTACTAAAGCAATTTATTGTATTAGTGAAGTTATGATTAAAACAGATATTATAGCAAATTCTGACTATTTGCGCTTTATAGCTAGCACCGTTGCTATATTTGGTAGTTTTACATTCATAAAATTAGATATCTGTTATAGCCATACAATAATCTTCTTACTATATGCTAAAGCCTTCTAATTACAATTTCTAAGTTTACAAAGAAACATTCTGTTAAAACTGGCCCCTTGGGAAGCTTTTGACTCTATAACATGTTCTGCCCAAATTGTAGTAACATTTTTATTACTGGAGTCAGTAATGTAGGTGTTTAGCTAACTCTAACCCTGTGCTTTTCTAATACAACACAAATAAACAACTTGCTTGATTTGCAGAGCTTTACACTTTTGGGATTTTGCTCTGAAAATTGGATAGCTCTTAAGTATAGCATGTATCTATACTATGAACCCTTTCAAACGTTCAAAAATGCAGTGTAGCATAAGTAGAAGTGGGGAGAAGGTTAGTAGCATTAGCAACCTCAGTAAGCGCCCAAGCCTCACAACAGCAGTGCAGTTAATACAAGGAGCATTGTACTTCTGGCAGTTTGCACTAGAGCTTAGTTCAATTTTCCTTATAGCTTGCATTTACATTGTGAACCCTTTGAATGTTCAAATGTGCAATATAGCATGGATAAGTGTATAAAGAGGTTGGCAGCATTGGTAATCTTAATAAGTGCTCAAGCCTCTCAATAGCAATCTAGTTGATATAAAGAGCCTTATACTTTGGGCAGTTTGCACTGAAGCTAGCATTGATTTTGCCTATAATTTATATTTATACTATGAAATCTTTTAAATATACAAAGTGCAATATAGCATGTATAAAATTGTGAAAAGATTAGCAGCATTAGCAACCTTAATGGGCACTCAAGCCTCTCAATAGCAATTTGGTAAAGGATTGGTAGCTGGTTAAAAGGTAATATAAAAGTGTAGATAGAGCCAGAATATGCCTAGGTTGAAGTACTGTAGGTTAGCCCTGAGGAGAGATGTAAAGTGCAATTAGAGTTGATAAGAAATGAATAAGAACTATACAGTGATGTGAGGGTAATAGGTAGGCTGCACTAATGGTGTCACATTAGAAAGACCCTAAAGCAATAAGGAGTATGAACCTCTCTGCATTTGGTAAAGGGTTGGTAGCAGAGGGAGAGGTGGTGTAAAAGTATAAATAAAGGCCAAAAAAAGGTCTAAATTAAAGTGCTATAGGCTGGGATAAATGTAGAAAGCTGCCGGAGTCAATATGAAATGAGCAAAGAAGCTAGAAGACTGTATGGTAACACTTACAAGGAGAATAAATCAAGAGCTATATCGGCTGGAAGCTTAACTAAGTGAAGGGTAACTGCTGAGAATGCTTGCTATAACATTGATATATGCCCAAGTAATATGAGATGCTCATATAGGTTGAAAATGTAAAACTTCAGAGCAACTTGCAATGTACACTAAGCCAAAGTTGACGTGATCTGAATAATCTGTAGTAATGTCAAGAGCTTCAATAGAGTGTGCTTAACTGATTGGAAAGGATAAAGGAAGCTAGAGGCACTGCTGGATGTGTTTACAATAGTTAGGGCAACAATCAGAAACAGAGGACAGCCTTTGAGCTTTACACTCCTGAAAACTCCAAGGGACTTGAAATTGCAAGGACAGCAGCTGAGCAGATCCTACAAGCAGTTTAAGGTTAATAGCAATGAGCCACACCTTTTAAAAGCTATATAACACATTTTAGAGCACTAGAAAGCAAAAGATAACACTACTTAACCAGGCCTAAGACTAGCACACTTGAATAGCTCTATTCTACTTGCAGCAACTTGAAAGGGTCCAGAGGGAATATATAAAGTATGTGAGAAGTACAGCAAAGTGCTATAAGTGAGCCTGATGCCAGTCCAAGGTGGAGGAAGTGTTTCTTGTAGTGTAAACAAGAATTACAGCGAAGCGTGAGTGCTTACGGAGCTTGCCGCTTTTGGGCGCTTAACGCCAGGACGCACTGCATTAAGTCTAAAGCGTCTGAAATGCAAAGGGAGGGGTATCTGAATTGAATGAGAATGAACTAGCAAAGAAATACAGTGAAATAGACTATAAATGCTCTCTACACCTCTGATACTACCTCCAGAAACTAAGGCTGTCCAGGAACATTGCTTAAGCACCTTTTCAATGCATTAGCATTGTTCTGGGTCAATTCCCCTATTATTGCCTTAATGGAACTAACTGCTAGAGCAATGCTATATAGTTAGGCGACTTGTGTTTCTTATAGCAACACTTGCAAAAAAATGAATCAGGAGCTGCACTAACTAGAAGCTCAGTTGAAAAAAGTATTGATGCTGAAGATGCTTATTGTGGCATTGGTAGAAGCTCAGGTGAGATGGGCAAATGATAGAAGTTAATGATGCAAAACTCCAAAGTAATTTGCAATATATACAAAATCAAAGTTAATATAAGCCAAATAGCTTGTAGCAACATTAAAAGCCTCAATAGAGTATGCCCAACTGATTAAGAAAGATAAGAGAAGCTAGACGCATTTAAAAATGCATTCACAATAGCTGAGACAGTGATAGAGAGCAGAAAACAGCCTTTAAGCCTTATGCTTTTAAAAGCTTCAAAGAACTTGGAACTGCAAAATGCTAGCTGAGGGCAGGCTTTATAAGCAGTCCAGAGTCAATAGCAATGAAGGTAGTAAATGCATTAACTTCAAAAGCATAACTGGCGGGCTTTTCAAAGCAAATGCCAAAAGAGCTTAAATAGACAGATAATGTACAATGGTTAAACATTGAGCCTCAGAATAACTTTGAATAAAAAGTTATTAAAGCTGACAAGGCAAAATGTAAAAACAGCGCATTAAAGCTTTTATACAATCATTTACTACTTTTTCACTCCTGTTAAAGGAACCATAGCTTTGGCTACTTTAAACTATGAGATAGAAAATAGCAAAAGCTAAGAATAAATGCTTAGGATAATTAGATCCATAATACAAAATTTGTTAAAAAGCCAAAGGTTCACTCTACTATAAATATACCGGATACTATGCAATGGAGGTTTACTTAGAGTGACAACAGTTGTAGCTATAATGTTTGGTTTACAATACTATACTCAATTTATTATAAGTAGTCAATATTTTGGAGTACACACATAGCTAATTAAAATGATCTTTTGGCATAGTTTATAAGTTTTCTCATAATGGTAAAAAAAAAAAAAAAAAAAACTGTGCAAAGATCATGTAAGGCAATTATTAAAAGAGGAACTTTGGAAATCAAGCAAGTTTTTACTTTAAATTCACAACAATAAGGGCTTAACTATTTTTGCTCTATTACAGTACTTTTGCAAAAAGAGATAAATTATGATTACAGACAATATATAGCAGTGGTTTAAAGTAACATGCAGGAGCAATTTGGCCTCAGCTTCATCTGGCCATATCTTTTTAACTAAAAGGCTTTAGCACAGAGTGAACAAAGCTTTCTAACTAGAAGGCCTTAGCATAGAGTGAATATATCATTGCATAGCTACATCTGATATCTAGCTTTAGGAATGGATAAAATATCATATATAATAATAGTGCTAGCTATAAAGTGTAAATAGTTATAATTTGGTTGTTTTAGTTGTAACTTCATTAATACCATATTTATTACTTTAGTAGAAACATGATGCAACTGCTAAAAAGATGCACTTATGGGTTTATATCATGCACATTTAGTTATAGCTTCAAATATATAAGCAGTAAATGAAAAGCATCTTATTGCTACAATAATCATATTCAGCAACATTCATAAAGCTTTATATAAAGCAAATATATATGTGTAGCATTGTTTATATAAGCAAATTGGATCATATAAGTAAAGTGTCACAAGACGAGCTCAACACGTAACCAAAGTGGATGGGTCAGATGGATGGAGAATAGATGATAAAATATGTATAAGGAGGGCAACAAGGGCCAACTCTAAGTAGACCTCATAAAATGAGTAGGCTGGTGCCAGTACTTGTCTCAATGATCAAGTTAGCATTGCTATGATGTACAGTATATGGAATACATATCTTGTCCTCAATGACCAAGAGATCGAGATAAGGGACAAGGCAAGAGAGTCTGAGTGCTAAATGTCCAAGAGCATGAGAAGAATTGAGCCGCGTTTGGGCGCTAAGCGCCGGGATCATCGGAATAAAGTCCAAGGCTCCTGGGGCTGCTACCAGGCTGTGTATCTGTGCTAAATAAATGCAAGGAAAATGAAAAATAATACTATGTATGCATGTCCGTCTGCAACATGAAGCATTGAATAGTGATAATGATACATTACTTATAGAGCTGCAAAGAATATATATATATAATAGATATTGTGGCAGCAAAATGTTTTCCATTATTGCTTGTAAATCAGAAGCTATAATTAACTGTGTATAATATAATCATAGAACTGAATTTTTTTGCTGTTATACTATGCTCTTACTAGAGCAATATGTACTTAATTGATAAAGTTATGATTGAAACAAGTATTATAGTGAATTCTGACTATGTGCACTTTATAGCTAGCACTATTATTATATATGATAATCTACACATTCTCAAAATTAGGAATCAGATGTAACTACACAGTGATATCTTTACTTTATGCTTAAGTCTTCTGGTTAGAAGAATATGGCCAAATGAAATTGAGGCCAAATTAATCATGTATATTACCTTTGACCGCCACTGTATATGTACATATTGCAATAACTCAATGCAATCTGAAGCTAGCAGCAATATTGTTGATAATCAACTTGTAATACTATGCAATGCAAACATTTGGAAAATTAAAACAAGTCCTAAAGGAAATGCAAACTATTGATCAACTACTAAATGAATTTAAGCTTATAATACTAAAAAAGCCATTGCAAATGCAATACTTGCAATAATGCACTTATTAATCAGCTAGAATTATTACTTTACTAATGTTTCTTATGTTTCTCTTTAAAAAGGTCAATGTTAAGTGACAGCAAAATATTATAGTAAATAATACAAAGTATAAAACATATGGATTGATACATTCCGGAAGGTTTCACTTTATAATAAGAGCAATTACTTCAAATAGTGATCTTTGGCACAATAATAAATTAGCACAAAGGCAAAGCTGCGATTATAATGGTAAGCTAAGAAATATAAGTTCAGAAAATTTTGCAACCATGCCTTACAAAAGACCTTTACTGTCAGCACTTTATGTATGGTACTGAGCAATAATTATATTATGACTAGTGTAAGTATGGATAGTTCATTATAAAACATGGGTTGAATAGGCTATTGCTAGTGCATAGCAAGTACAATTTCTTTGTTTACCTTTGCTGATTTCCTGATATTCTTTCTTTAGTTTATATAATTTTCCAAGCTAATTTCTATTCAAATGAAGTATATGTAACAACATTAGAATGTTATGTTATATAAAAGCTGATCCATTATGTACATTACAAGATACAATATGTGTACACATTCGGTTTTGGATATAAATCAGTTAGAATTGCACATATATAGCAGCTAATAAGTGCCTTTTATCAAGTATAGTTCTAAGACTTATTTGGCTAATATTTTGCCATTTACCTTCATAATAGCAGTTCTGTCTTTGACTTTATCACAAAACTACAGTACTCACCTGCTGAAATGACTTGAAAGAGGTAGGGAAAGCAGATGGACTTAAGTAAAGCTAGTAGAGCAGATATAAATCAATGATGTTGTTAAGTCTGGAAGTTTAGCCTGCAGACCAGCCTCCTTATATGCATGTGTAAAAGGACCCTAGGCACTATCTAAGACCTTTAATACTATATGCTGACTGATACAGTCAGGTGATGTCTGACTAAGGCTCCAGAGCATACCACTGCTCTAACTCTTTTATCGGATCTGACCTAGCTATTATGCTAACATCAACACTATTTAAATGTCCTAATCAAGCTACTGTATACTACCAGTCCATGATGTCATACTGACATCATACTAAGGTTATAGTCCAGAACAGTTCCAGACCTGAGTCCTGGATTCTACATCTGTATGAGGCATATCTCTGATAGCTATGCAACAAGCACATGGCAAACTGATCTAGCATCTTGTAATGCTATGTGATGACTTGGTGACATGTTTCGTGACTTGATGTTACACTCTAAGCGCTGTAGACTAGCACTGAGGGAAATTTGTGATATTACCCCCTCTTCGGATTCAAGCTCTGTTGAGAATTTGCTAATTTACCATAGACTGACTACTTCAATGTTGACATCTGCAATCCATTCGATAATAAGCTGAGCCATTTGATTGCCAATTTTAACCACAAAGTTCAAGTCACTGTTGTTTATAAGAGTTACTTGTACTTCATCTTTATAGTCTTAGTTGATTACTTTGGTAACTGCTTCAACTCTTTCGTTAGAAAGTCAGTTGCATAACATAATACGGCCACAAGTTCCACTTAGTAGCTAGATTTTAATGCTGATAGGCATTATTGTCCACGCAGTTAGATTTAACTGTGTGGTTGTGGTAGGCATGCAGCATAAGTCTGGCTGCTCCTTCAGAGGTGCAAGTAGGTGTTTGACTGCTAACAAGTTTGACTTAGACTGTAAAGTCTCACTGCAATAGTGTCGGAGTAACATTCTCTTCAAACTCAACTGCTTATGTGGCGTGTCAGTTTTGTCTGAGGTAGTCTCAAACAGCTTGTTTAGCATTCTTGACATTGTCCTCATTTTACCAAGTGACTTCATTGCATTTGTAACCCTTCCATTAAACCAGATATTGAGTTTTCTTACTACATTGGCAATGCTGTAAGATCTTGTCACAAATTTTCCTCAGCGCTAGTCCACAGCGCTTAGAGTGTAACATCAAATCACAGAACATGTCACCAAGCCGTCATATAGCATTACAAGATGCTAGATCAGTTTGCCATGTGCTTGTTGCATAGCTATCAGAGATATGCCTCATACAGACGTAGAATCCAGGACTCAAGTCTGGAACTGTTCTGGACTATGACCTCAGTATGATGTCAGTATGACATCATGGACTGGTAGTATACAGTAGCTTGATTAGGACATTTAAATAGTGTTGATGTTAGCATAATAGCTAGGTCAGATCTGATAAAAGAGTTAGAGCAGTGGTATGCTCTGGAGCCTTAGTCAGACATCACCTGACTGTATCAGTCAGCATATGGTATTGGAGGTCTTAGATAGTTCCTAAGGTCCTTCTACACATATATATAAGAAGGCTGGTCTGTGAGCTAAACCCCTAGACTCAACAACATTGTTGATTTATATCTACTCTACTAGCTTTACTCAAGTCCCTTTGCTTTCCTCACTTCTTTCAAGTCATCCCAGCAGGTGAGTATTATAGTTCTGTGATAGATCTTCTCAACTTCCCATTCTTCGTGTTCTTTAACTATGACTGGCTTAGGTACTAAGGGCTTCTAGCCTGGTATGGAAGGTTTGTTGCAAGTGGCTAGCTTGCTGGCGTGGAATACTGGATATATAGTATGGTAGCGTAGTGGCATTTTAACCTTGAAGGTAATAGTGGATAACTGTTTGATTATCTCAAATAGTCACTCTTACCGTGGGTTTAATGCATGCTTCATGGTCTGGTAATCCCATAAGTTGATAAGCACTTTGTCTCCGACTTTAAACGGCACATTCTAGATGCTCTGGTCGTACCACTTCATACGCTCGGCAGCTAAGGTTAGAGCAGCTTTGCCTGCTCTTGGGCTTCGTATCACTGTTTCATGATGTCGTTAAAGTCTATGCTCTTAACCTGTTTGACTAATGTGGGACCAGCTCGTAGATGTCAACCATATTCCAAGAAGAATGGAGTCTTTTTGGTTCTTTCGTGCCCAGTTGTTGTACACAAATTCCACTGTACTCAACAATGTAGACCAATTATCAAAGTTGTAGTTCACATAGCACCGAAGATACTGTTCCAGAATCTGGTTTACACACTCTGTTTGACCATCCGTCTGTGAATGGTATGCCGTAGATATAGTCAACTCGATACCAAGTAGTTTGCACCACTGCTGGAATAGTTCTACTGCAAACTGAGTTCATCAATCTGATATGATCTGAAGTGGCAGCCCATGCAAGGGATAGACTCTGTCATATAGTAGTTGTAACAAGTCTCTTGCCGAGAACTCATTGATGATTGCGTGAAATGCGCTCACTTGATAAGTCAACATACGACAATGCAGATAGCGTTGTATCCTTCTGAACTTTGGTAACTGAGGAATAAGGTCGATTGATATGATTTCCTATAGCCCATGAGGCACAGGGTTTGGCATCAAAGGTGCATAGGGCTGCTGTGGATGATTTTTCATCTGCTGACACATGTCACAGCCTGTCACATAGTTCTTCACAAATATTGAAATGCCTGGCCACCAATAGTTTCTAAAGACTAGTTCATATGTTTTCCACCTACTAGGGTGTCCAGTTGATGGTAAATCATAGTGGATTTGTATAATTCGTCATTATAGATGATCATCTGTTGACTGTGGAATATACATCTTACCACAGAATAGTAGTAATCTGTTCTCGTAGTTCCATTCCTTGAGACTTTTCCCAAATTCTCTAGGTCCTGACTTTAATAATGACTTGTAGCCCTTCGTAACATCATCTGATAGCAATGCTTCTTTGACCTCACTTAGAATTTGGTTGTTGTTAACAGGCGCCTTATGGAAAGCCTTGGCAGCCTGAATGGCAAAATATTCCGGTTTGAGCAAAATGTGGTCTCAGTTGTTGAGCTTTACCCCTTCTCATAATCTGGCCTCCTGGACAGAGGGTCTTCAGCTTGCATTGTTTTCCAGGCTTGTGATGTAGAGAATAGTTGAATTATATTAGGTACAAAGCCCATCGCACTTGTCTCCATGTCAACTTTTGGGCTGTTTGAAAGTAAGTCAGATTTTGGTAATCTGACCAGATCTTGAACTTTTCCAGATGTCCCTCTAAGTAGTGTCTGTACTCTATCAGAGCTTGTAAAATAGTGAGCAACTCTTTGTCATAAATCTTGTAGTTACTTTAATATGCATTGAAAGACTTAGAGTAAAAGGCAAGGTGCCACATTTTGTCAGTAGGATCCCATTGCAACAGCACTGCACCAATTGCAAAGTCACTTGCATCAGTCAACAGTCTGAATGGGTTCACATTGTCTGGAATGCATAGTATAAGTGCTGAAGTGAAGGCCTTTTTAGCGCCTCGAATGCCACTTATTGGTCAGCTTCCCAAACCCAACATTGATCCTTTTTATTAGATCTGTAAGTGGTCTGGCTAGCTTGGCGAAGTCCTGTATGAACCTGCGATAGAAGTTCACAAAGCCTAAGAAAGCCTATATGTATTTGACTTTAGTTAATACTGGCTACTCAAAACTCCTAACACCTTTGCAGAGTCCATTGCAATGCTGCCCTTTTGAATCATGCTAAGATATTCAATCCAGTCTTTCTCAAAGAAGCACTTCTCTGCTTTTATGTAGAGATCATTGCCATGAAGCCTTTTCAGCACTTCCTTGACAAGCATGCAATGTTCCTTTAAATCATTGCCAAAAATCAAAATATCGTCCAAATATACCATAACTTGTCCTTGTTGAATCAAGTCACCCAGGATGTCATTCATCATAGCTTGGAATGTAGCTGGTGCATTGGAAAATCCAAAATACATTACAGTTGCTTCAAATAGACCACATTTTGTGATAAATGCCGTTTTCCATTCGTCCCCCTCATGGGTTTGGACTTTATTATAGCCCCACTGGAGGTCAATCTTTGTAAAGATAGATGCCTGAGATAGGGAGTCAATCAGGTTAGCAATCCTTGGGATTGGGTAGCGGTTTTTCACGGTAATCTCATTGAATGCGCTGGTAGTCCATACACAGATGTAATACACCATCGTGCTTTTTGACAAAGAAAAATGGTGCTGCAACTGGTGACTTGGAAGATCGAATGTAATCTTTCCGTTGTTCTTCATTGATCTATTAATCCAAAGAGTTCCTCTCTTTGGAAGACAGCGGTATAGTTTAGCCAGCTTGGAAAGGAGGCTCTTTCTACAAAGTCAATCAGATGATTGTACATCTTGCATACCAGCATGCACTTTGACTTGCATTTGGAGGGCACGTTGCTGTGCTTGTGTAATCATTCTGGTGTATGCGACTTTCATTTGACAGTGTCTTCATCATCGGAGTCCTTCAGGACTTCATCTATGTCCTTTTATCAAACATAGCTGCAATAACTTCTGCTTATGTGCAATTGTTGGGGACATCAATGTTCACCCAGTTGATAAATGAATTATCTGTACCCTTGTCTCCAAATTTGTCCAGGAGGATTCTCATGGAAGATCCAACTCGAGTCGAAGCTCGTCGGTTTCAGCTTCATTGACTTGTATTTTATGGGCTTGATCAGTAGTGCAGCTCTCAGGACATTTGGTAAACTCCAATTCCCCTTTTCCCGATCAATCTTAGAGTTGTGTTGTACAAAAAGTTGTAATCAATCATCATGTCTTTGTCTCCTAACTGTGTAACATACAGTATACAGATAGACTTATAACCACCAGTTTGAACATAAGCACAGACATAATTATGAATTTGTCCTGCTTGGTTTGGAGTTCCATTTGCATTGGTTACATTGATCCATGCAGACTTTGCCATATAATTAGTTACCAGATGATTTCTTTTAACGAACAATTTGTCGATGAAGTTTGTTGTGACACCTAAGTTTACTAAAGCCTCAGCTTGCACTTTAAAACCATACACTCAAAGTGTTACTGAAAGTCTAAAGAACATTTCTTATTGCAAGCTATGCTAGTTACATAAGATTCCAGTACTACTTGTCTAAATCCACTTTGGAGCCGACAAGGGTGTATCATTTGAATGTAGATTGCAAGCATTAGCCTCTACATTCCCTAAAGAAAATCCATCTGAGTCTGGCAATTAACCTATGGATGTTTGCATAGGTCTGACTGAGGTTTATTGCTGCACCTGGTTGCTTCCATTTCAGCAAGCTCAGATTCACTCAGCTCATGAATGCTCTCTGAGTTGACTTCGACATTTCTGGGGAAAGCATTGTCATTGTCATCGGACATAAAGCTCAAAAGCTTCATAAGACAGTTTCTAAAGGACTGCTTGCTCTTTGATTTGAAACCAGAGTTTCTACCAAAACCAGAAGCACCGCTGCTCTGGTTCTTATTGACGTTGTTGCTGCCAGAGGACAATGGTGACAATGATAAAGAACCTTTGCCAGAGTTAGCATTCTTCGGATTGTCATAGCAGTCGTTTATGTTGTGGGTTTTGGTGCACAAGCTTTTATCCTTACCAAAGCAGATTTGGCAGAACTTGCATTTGCCCCACATCTCTGCCTAGTTGGTTTCCTTTGCCTTGCCCTTTGCCTTTATCCTTTGACTGCTTGTTTGCCTCCGCTGTATTTTTGCTAGTGCTGTTGTTGCCAAACATCAAACCTTTTGACCATTCTGGGTAGAGCTCCTTGTATAACTATGTCACAAATTTCCCTCGGCGCTAGTCTACAGCGCTTAGAGTGTAACATCAAGTCACAGGACATATCACCAAGTTGTTACACAGTGTTACAAGATGCTAGATCAGTTTGCCATGTGCTTGTCGCATGGACATCAGGGATATGCCTTATACGGACGTAGAATCCAGGACTCAGGTCTAGAACTGTTCTGGACTATGACCTCAATATGATGTCAGTATGACATTATGGACTGACAGTATACAATAGCTCAATTAGGACATCTAGATAGTGTTGATGTTAGCATAATAGCTAGGTCAGATCTGATAAGGGAGTTAGAGCAGTGGTATGCTTTGGAGCCTTAGTCAGACATTACCTGACTGTATCAGTCAGCATATGGTATTGAAGGTCTTAAATAGTGTCTGGGGTCCCTCTACACATGTATATAAGGAGGCTGGTCTGTGGTCTAAACCCCCAGACTCAACAACATTGTTGATTCATATCTACTCTACTAGCTCTACTCAAGTCCCTCTGCTTTCCCACCTCTTTCAAGTCATCCCAGCAGGTGAGTATTGTAGTTTTGTGATAAACTGCAGCAGAGTATTGAGATAGGCTTCCCATTTCTTGTACTTAGCACCGTTAAAAGACAGAATAACCATCGTCTAGCACATATTCTGGAGAAGCACTCTTTTAATCTTGTCAATGTGCAGCTTGTCTTGGTGCTCACAATCCGGACCAGAGTCTTGTACTTCTTTGTGTATTGGAAAAAGTCTTTCTGGGCTAGATCTTTGTTATTCCAGAGGTTATCAAGTTCTTCCTTGGCACCTTGTTTTTCATCGCACTGCTCGTATATATTCTACATTTCCTTGACAAATTCGAGCCATGTGCTGATAGGCTGGTTGTTCCACAACTTGTCTGCATAGGACTTCATATAAGTTGCGGCAGTGCCGCGCAGACAACTGAGGGATAAGACAATGTGTTGCTTATTTGTTGCAATCTGTGTATGCTTGCAGTATAAGGTGATGTGGTTCAACCACTCTTTGAGGCCATTCTTTGCACCATCAAAGGTGGGGAGATTAGGCATCCTTGGGACATACTCACCGCTACCTCCATCTGCAGGAATTTTGTTGACTTGGGCATTATAGGCCTCAATGGTAGATTTATAAGCTTTCACAAGCTTCTCCAAAGACCAAATCTTCAAGGCTTGCTCGAGAGCTGTATTCTCTAGCTCTTCAATCCAGTGCTGCTGGTTGTCAGTTGCTTTATACGTTATATTATGTGCACGGTTGAAGTAGCCTGACATGTTGGTGACATATCCTTGTGCAAAGTCCGTACTGATTTAAACAGGCTGAGAAAAAGCATTATGTGCTATGTGGAGAATTGCTGCCAACTGTGCATTGCTAAAGCGAGCAGAGTTAATGTTGACATCGTGCAGGAGGGCTGCTACAGGGTCGGCAATGACCGTTGTAGTGTGGTCAAGGACAAAGTTGGTGAAAGAAGACATTTCTGCTCTTCATATTAGTGCCAATTTAACAAAACTTCGAGCACAAAAGGTTGAATCAGTTATTACATGCCAGTTATTCATTTCGAGTAGTAAATGCAGAGTTTAATTAGCAGTCTTGGGGATTGTTACATCGAGTGCTGCTAGTTGACTACAAATCTCTGCAAATCTACCATTTAGGTTTGTAAACAAAATCTTTCCAATAGGCTTCAGTGCACCTGTCAACTCTTTCCATTATTTATTACCCAAGTTCTGCCCCACTGAGTGCAAATTCTCGTAGATATTCTGAAACTCGTAGTACTAGCCCCAGAGCTTGTTCCAAATCTCCTTAGGCATCTGCACCCTTTTGGCATGACTAGTGTCCTGCAGCGAGTTCTTCTCGCAGAGTTTCTCAAAGACTGGGTCGAAACGAACTTTTATTGCCTTGAGCATCGGCTGGAGTTTGTTAGAACACTTGAGCAGCTTTGTTTGATGAAAATGAAGCTCAGCTGGGGGTGGCTTGGTGACCTAATACTCCTCATGAGGTGCAAGTTGTTTGATAAGTGGTGGCGAAGGGTTAGAGAGGCAGTTGAGCAGCTCTTTTCAACACTGCTTGAATAGAGCATAAGACTCAATGCACTTGAGCAACGCGTCAGCTTGAGCCTCCTCTGTAAGCTGCTTACTCTCCTCAGGAGTGAGTGGATAAGAGTGCAGCTTGGGGATGTTGGAGTTGTAGACCTTTCAAGGCTTGCAAACATTGGCATACTTGGCTCGGATTTCCTTTGAAGGAGAGATCCATTTGCAAAGGCTCAAAGGCTTGTTCTTTTGCGTAGGTAGTGAACATAAGAGGTACTTTTGGCATGGCTGCTTAACAACGGCATCAGTACTGGTTTCTATTTCAGCAGATACGGTACAGAAAATGGTGAACAAGCAGAATGACCTGTTGAGGTTGTATGGTCTTGATGCATACAATCGATAGTGTCAACAACAGCCTAGTTTCTCTCACCAGGCCTGGAGGTACCAACTCAATCAAGAGCAGTATGAGAGTCTCTAACACAGTTCCAGCCATATAGCAAAACGTTTTTGAGCCAATATTACATTGACTCTATGCTCGCCCAAACTGGTTTGCTGTTAACACCTGAAGGCTCATAGCAGCAACTATCTGAAGTTAAGTCACACCAGAATGTTGCTCTACGCTATACAGTGCAGTGAGCACCTCTTTACGCTTGAGGATCAGCATGAAGATCAGCATGCTGCTATAGTAGCAGCTCATGGCTTAAGCCATGATGCTTCTCAACAATACATAGCATAGTCTCTGATGGCGACTAGCTCATAGCCTCGGTCCTTTGCAGAACAATGGCAAGATCCTCCAGAATCCAAATAGCAACAGTGTTTATTTCGACACACTGTGCATAACAATATGTATGCCACACAACACTGCAATAAAGGTCCTGCTTGTTGCACTTGACAGCAACAAAGAGCAGCAAAGCAGACTCAACAAACTATCACAAAACTACAATAGTCACCTGCTGGGATGATTTAAAAGAGGTGGGGAAAGCAGAGGGACTTGAGTAAAGCTAGTAGAGCAGATATAAATCAACAATGTTGTTGAGTCTGGGGGTTTAGACCACAGACCAGCCTCCTTATATACATGTGTAGAGACCT
Organism: Terana coerulea; assembly: GCA_024811115.1. Taxonomy (NCBI): domain Eukaryota; kingdom Fungi; phylum Basidiomycota; class Agaricomycetes; order Polyporales; family Phanerochaetaceae; genus Terana; species Terana coerulea. Next base: position 374,718 of record JAKOGH010000783.1, read on the forward strand.
CAGACACTATCTAAGACCTCTAATATCATATGCTGACTGATATAGTCAGGTGATGTCTGACTAAAGCTTCAGAGCATACCATCGCTCTAACTCCCTTATCGGATTTGACCTAGCTATCATGCTAACATCAACACTATCTAGATGTCCTAATTGAGCTACTGTACACTATCAGTCCATGATGTCATACTGACATCATATTGAGGTCATAGTCCAGAACAGTTCTAGACCTGAGTCCTGGATTCTACGTCCGTATAAGGCATATCCCTGATGTCCATGCGATAAGCACATGGCAAACTGATCTAGCATCTTATAACGCTGTGTGACGACTTGGTGACATGTTCTGTGACTTGATGTTACACTCTAAGCGCTGTAGACTAGCGCTGAGGGAAATTTAATGACAGTAAGGGCATAAGTCAAATATGTCAATACCTTGTAGATTGGAAATAGTAAATAATGTGCTATTCGGATATTAGATCAGTTTGCCATATGCTTGTTGCATAGCTATCAGGATATGCCTCATACAGACGTAGAATCCAGGACTCAAGTCTGGAACTGTTCTGGACTATGACCTCAGTATGATGTCAGTATGACATCATGGACTGATAGTGTACAATAGCTCGATTAGGACATCTAGATAGTGTTGATGTTAGCATAATAGCTAGGTCAGATCTGATAAAAGAGTTTGAATGGTAGTATGCTCTAGAGCCTTAATCAGACATCACCTGACTGTATCAGTCAGCATACAGTATTAGAGGTCTTAGATAGTGTCTGGAGTCCCTTTATACATATATATATAAGAAGGCTGGTTTGTAGGCTAAACCTCTAAACTCAACAACATTGTTGATTGATATCTACTCTACTCGCTCTACTCAAGCCCTTAGCTTTTCCCCACCTCCTTCAAGTTATCCTAACAAGTGAGTATTGGAGTTCTGTGATACAGATTAGTCAGTCAATAAAGAGCAAGACCACTGCAAAGGCCCTTTATGAGACATTAAAGAAGACCTACACCCATAACACTCTAGATACAGCCTACATCAACTTCAGAGGTCTTCTGGAGACCTGCATCCCTGACAATTAGTTACTGGTGCCAGCAATTGCAAAGATCCAATCATATATTGACTGCCTCAAAGTGGCCTATGCAAATCTGGACAATTACCTACATCTGATGCTCTTCATCTCAAAGTCACCAATGTATGGTAAGCACATTGCCCCAGTCACCACTCTGAACTAGAAGATAGTAAACATAGCTGCAACACCTACTCCCACAGGAGGTTTTGACCCAAAGAGCTACAAACAGCAGCTCATTGCTGCTTGAGAGCAGCATAAGCCTTCCAGTGGCTAGCACAAGCAGACTGAGTCTGCTAAACACATCACTGCTATTAAGAACGAGAGAAAGGATCCCCAGTTCAAGCAGCAGCAGCACTGTAAGAGCAGCAGCAGCAGCAGAATAGTGCTAGCAATGGCAAAGGAAAAAAAGACACAGTGCAGCAAGTGTGTGGATAAGGGCAAGGGCAAGGGCAAAACCCAGGATGCCGGCTATGGTCACTTCTACATTACTACCTCAGTTACCCCAGTAGTAAATGATTTTGTCCTTAAGATATTGCTCTCTAAGTTCAAAGCTAAACAACTTTACTTTTGCATTGAGGGAGAGCACGAGCGTTAGCTTGCCAATGACAACTAGTTTCCTTGCTTTTACAAAGTGCTCACCCTTGCTGAGGAGCTCAAAGTTGTTGGGTCTCAAAAGTGCATCTAGACCCTCAAAGAAGTCATTGATATCAATGTGCATAACACTTATTGTATGCACACTATAAGGGACATCAAATATCACAAGCTGCGAGATACTATTTGTGAGTTTGAACACTGACAGGCATTCACTCTAAATGATTTTTCCTTGCTGACTGAATTGTCAGCAATTCTTAAAGACAACAAATCTCAAACTCAGCACAAAGTCCAGCTTTATAAGGCTGCACAGCCTTGCAAAGCTGCTTGCAAGCAGTGGCTGGTGGCCAAGAACATTAAGCTAAACAAGGACACAACTCCAAATTAGAAGCATTGTGGCCATTTCAGGTAGAAGGCTCACTAGCTTGCTAAGCTTGCTGTAGCTCAGAAGAGCAAGAACACCATCTCCACCACTGAAAATGAGGCTGCCAAAAGCTTGCCTCACCAAGCAGGCTAACTTAGATAACATTGAGTGCATGCTCGACACTTAGATTGCTAAGCTTGACACTTGCATTGCTGAGAACAACACTACTCTTAATGCTGAGTTTGCTGAGCCAAAGTTCATTAAGAGCAGCTCTTCTTGCCCTGCCAAGCACATCTCACACAAACCCTTGCCAATCATTGGGTTTGACACGGTCGACAGAGAGGACAGCTTTGATGCCCATAACCACCCTGATATTGAGAACAGCAACAATAACCTTGACAAGCAGTACATTAGATGTCTCATGGATGATTGTGAGATCCACTAGAACATCATCAACACCTACTTTGAGTACATCCTCTCTAACTCTGCACTTATGCACTACACTGACCAAAACCTTGCAGCTAATTGTGTGATGTCTCAGCAAGCTGGATTAAATAGCAGATATTACATATATGCTACTGTATTGAATAAATCAGGTTTCCTTCAACAACTAGACCAACATATGCATAATAAATTATTTAACACATGCCAGAGTTGCAAGATAAAAACCTTGCAAAGCAAGTAATTGGCTGCTCAATTCTGGAGTGCCATTTTACTTCACTGGTCAGAGAAGTTTATTGCACAATCTGCGCAACATTGACCCTATTGTCATTTAAACAGCTAATGGTCATGTTACTATTTTTGAGGAAGGTAATTCTATCATTAATTACTGTCCTAGCATAATGAGCACAGCAATTAAAGTCTTACTGAAAATTGTTTGACTCATGCCTTTACAGAAAGAAATAAATCTTATCTCACTCAGCCTACTGCTATAACAGAACTAGTTAATAGAAGAGTATATAAGTGCTCTAAAAGTCCTTGGCAGTAACAATTATTGAGAACTACTGCAATTTGTGCTGCTCTATTTAAGTGCAACAGTGTACTTCTTAGGCACTGATTGAGATGGTCTTGCGCTAGTTTTGCACGAAATAATGCATAGACATTTTGGACATCTCTCTGAGCTGATCCTACATCGACTCCTGTTAGTAATGACAGAAGGTCCTAATTTCGACTACAATAAGTTGTATTCACCCTGCTCTGGCTGTGCACAAGGAAAGATGCATAATTGCTCACTCCCACCAATGCCTTAATGAGCATTGCAGTACTTTCAGCTCATTCACAGTGACTTAAAGGAATTTCTGCTTAACTCATATCACTGATACAAGTATATCATCACATTGGTCAATGATTATATATTGCATGCATGGATTATCTGCCTAAGGCTAAAATCTGTCGCCATTCAAGCAATAAAAAACTTCCTTGCTATAGTTTAGAACGAGCATAAGGTTAGTGTTAAGAGCTGGATGTTGGATGCAGGAGGAGAATATAAGTCAAATACATTCATTTAAATGCTGAAGGACAGAGATTTAAATTTTAACTGGTGTTCGGCATACTTCACAGTGAAATAAACACACTGAGTAGTTCAATCGAACCCTTATAGATAAAGCTGAGGCTATGCACTTTATAGCTTGCATTCCTCCTTTGTGGTGGGAATTTGTGGTTATTCACACTCCCGTGTCATGATTAAAACAGATTACTCTTACAAGGCACTCATGGGTAAGAACCCATGCATTGACAATATTTGTATTTGACTGTGATGCATGGGCCTTCATTTCTGCAGATGTTTGTAAAAATAAACTATAGCCTAAATCCAAAATGATGACATACATTGGACATGACAAGGGCAGTTGGACCTTTATGCGAGGGCTAAACAATTTTGTATTCTGCTTAACTCAAGCTGAGTGGTGTAAAACTTATTTTCTCAAGTGTTCTAATGGCAAAATGCCCACATGGCCTGACCTACCTGCACAAAACACCAACAACACAAAAGACAGTAAGCTTTCACAAGGTGCGGGATCAGACAACAGCAATAATGATGTGCCATTGCCTAAATGGTGAGCTGCACCTCGTTCGACCCTCCTTTTGCTCAAAAGAGACTGAGTAGGTTAAACAACAGTTCAACCCCTAAGCCTCTGTTGGGCATAGCCCAAGTCCACCCCATCACAAAGCGACACCATCCATGAAGAGCCACAGATACTAGCACTACTAGTTATTTCTACTGAGCCACAGCGTGGTACATGCAAACGGAGAATTCCGGTCAGAAATTTAAGCTCATGTACAATGAGTCACAGGCATTGTTACAGGTTTTAGATGCTAATAAAGGTATCTATAGTTGGAAAAGCAGACTGATCAGACCAAACCCACCAAGGTTAGCTACCAAGGATACAGTCAGTCCAGCAAGCAGCCTGAATACATTCCTACCACACACATCTTGTAAGCCCTTCTAGATCCAAATAGCTCAAACCTGTCGGGATATCACTGAGCCCACTGGAGACACTGGAGACAATAGCCCAGTATTAGATGTCATACTGGCAAGATTGTGCCAAGAAGGGAGAGTAAACTTCTACAATTATTTGCTTGCTCAAGCAGTCGATCCTGACACAACAAAGTCTTTAGTCCAAGACTGGACTTTACGTGATATAAAATGCCTGCCTACAGACTAGTAGGTAGAATAGCATACTGCATGCAAAGACAAGCTTCATGCATTGAGCAAAGAGGCATGTTCGAACTTGCCCTATGGTCGAAAGGCAAATGTATCATTAAAAACTGATGGGTTTTTGATAAAAAGTCAAATAGTTGAAAGAAAGCGCAACTTGTAGCTTGCAGCTTCTCTCAAATTAAGGGCATCAACTGTGACAAAATTTTCTCTCTAGTTGTACGGTTTGAAAATGTTAGATTTGTACTTACTTTCGCAGCACTCAAAGGCTTCTTTCTCACCAGCCTTAATATGCGCAATATATATTTGTATGGACTATTAGATGAGGAGATTTACATGGAACAACCCAATAGCTTTCCTGCTTAAGGGAAAAAGCATATGGTGCTTTGTCTTTGTTGTGCCCTTTACGGACTTAAGCAAGCAGGACTATTTTGGTGAAAAGCCCTTAGCAAGTCCATGGCTGAGCTCAGCTTCAAGAGACTGAAGTCCAATGCTAGTGTCAGAATATAAGCACCCAGCCGCTGCTATGCACGAGCGCCTATCAGTGCCATAAGGACTATTGCCCAATATAGACATAGGAGATTCAGAGCACAACCTTGGGTATTCCAATGGACTAGAGTAGAGTCTCCTGACCTTTCACTATATGCCACATGTGAAAATCACTGCATTTAGATAGACCTGAGTATTGCACCAGGAGTCTGAGTAGTTTTAAGGGTTTTATATTACTTGTATATATACCGGCCTGAATATGCTGAATATTGATAAGTTCAATCATTCCCATTCTCTCAGGTTATGAGCTCTGAGCTCTAAACTCTTACATTGTTACCTCTGTCAACTCTTCTGGTTACTTTTGCTGTATCCCCACACTTTGGTCTTCTGAATTCTGTTTTACCAAATATTTATACATTTCAGATTAACAAGTGAGTCTCATTGATTTTGCGCAGCAGAGAATTGTCTTTGACAATATTCCTGCGTAACCTATTGTGTCAGCCAGTTAGATCAACATTTGCCTTATCTGTGAGCTCTAGCGGCTCATTTTACAACTTTCGCATCTTTCCTGCTCTCTGAAAGATACTGAAAGTAAGAAGACTAAAGAGAAATTTTAGGGGTGGAATTATAGTTTAAAGGCTATTAGAGAGATCTCCTTCAAGGGCTTGTAAAAGAACCAAGCCTATATTATCTAAGCGTTCAGCGCGGTTTAAAAGGAGCTACTTTGAGTCTTTGTAGTTGGATTACAGTAATTTTTGCTATTATATTAAACATTTCGTGTTATATTTGAAGTGTTTATTGGAATAGTTAGGAATTTAGATATGTCATCTTCCAACTCTACCTGCTCAATTGGCAATTACAGCTTGCTGATTTAAAGTAGTTTGCTTAATAAGCATCTATTACAACAAAGGAACTTCCTAAAACTGTCACCCAATTTTAGAAACAGTTGAACATTTTAAACACACAATCCAAGTGCAACTAGTTTAGGAACTCAGGCACACCAGCCGAAAGTTTTCTAATGCCAGTCAAGCATGTAACCGAGAGACTCTTCACTTTTGAAGAATTTGGTTACAACCAATACATTCACGCATCATCCTCATGCAACTTCAACTTTGATTGTGTACAGTTCTGGACTGTCGTATTCGAGAGGAAAAAAAGTGTAATCTGTTCTCCTCGTCGTCTCTGAGTCTAAGTGTGAAGTTAATAATAATAAAAATTGTAGACCAGACTTGCTGGCATTTAAACTTTCAAATCTCAATTTATTGTCTTTAAAGATCACGTAGAAAGTCACACTTGATAAGTTTATCTCGGACTGACATTTACTCATCTCATTATCAAACACAGATTATGTCCTCTTTATCTGATAAGGTCAAGGTCAATAAGGCCATGCTAACATTTAATAGCATAAACTACCGCGAGTGAGCAGACACTGTCAAAGCATTTTCTGATATAGTAGAGTTTGGTTTCTGACCGAAGGCTACAGCTCAACAGCTGTAACACCTTGGCCCAGTATGACTCAGCCTGCTCCTGTCATTGCAGCAACTCCCACGGAAGCTAAGCTAACTGCTCAAGCCACATAGGACAAAAAAAAATAATAAAGCACTAGGCATCATCTAGATGTACGTGGTAACTAATATTAAGCACCACATGGCAGACAAATACAAAGCCCTAGCCACCTGGAACTCTCTCAGGGCTGAGTACAAGAAGCCCTGGAGCCAATGGCACCTTTATTGCCTTTCGGAAGCTGTTTAATGCATAGCTATCTGAGAAGTCTGCAATTGGCCCTCAGATTAACATCATAATTAAGACCACCACCCAGATTGTTAACACTAGTATCACTAGCTCAAACTAACTCCTCACCCTCCTCATTATCAACTATATACTATCCTTTGTACCAAGCTATTGCTAGCACCATTTTCGCGACGGTCCAGGACCTAAGTATGCTCAAGCTGAAGCGACATCAAGCCCAAGATCATTAAGAAAGAGTCGCTGTGTCACCAATCAGACTCAGATTTCCCACATCTCCAACACATCTAAGCACTCTAAATACTATGCTAAATGCAAGAAGGAAACCAACTATACCACTGAGCAACACTACACTAGAATAAGGGCACATACCCAAACCAGCAGTCTAGCTCAAGTAAGAGCAACAACGGCAACAACAACTTCAATAACAACAGCAATGGGAACAATGGAAGTGGCAATCAAGGCTAAGGAAGGAGGAGGAATAGAGGAATAATAACAATGCTGCAACTGTATCTAGCATAGAGATAGTAAATTTACCTGCTGTACTATCATTATCTTTGGAATCCATTACTGTTGCCTTGTACTCCACATGTGATAAGCAAGCAAAGTAGATGATGGACTCTGGTTATACAGCTCATGTAACCAACGACAAACATAATTTTGTCCATTATCATGACTTTGCAATACCAAGTATAGCAAAAATAGCAGGAAAGAAACAAACTCTAAGCATCATAGGCTACAGCACCGTGGTGCTGCGATACAAGTTAACAGCAAAACTTGACATTTCCTTTTCACAAAGTGCTCTATATTCCTCAAGTAGACAAACACTTGTTTGCACTACACATGCCAATAGAAAAGGACACCACATTCACATGCATAGTGTGACCTTTTCTCTTTATCAGAACAGTTTAAATGGCCCAATTCTTTTTAAGGCCCAATACAATGTGTTTGATTGCCTATACTAGTTACAAGCCACTGTGTTAATGCACAAGGGATTCATTAAGGCTAATACTGCCATAGACGGACATGCATACATAGTATTATTTTTCATTTTCTCGCATTCATTTAGCACAGATACATGGCCTGGTAGCAGTCCCAGAGCCTCTAGACTTTATTCCAATGATCCCAGTGCTTAGCGCCCAAATGCGGCTCAATTCTTCCCACGTTCTCGGACACTTAGCACTTTGGACTCTCTAACCTTATCCTTCATCTTGACCTCTTGGTCATTTGGAGACAAAGTATATATTCGATACACTGTACATAGTAGCAATGCTAACTTGGTTATTGAGGACAAGTATTAGCACCTGCCTGCCTGTTCTGTGAGGTCTACTGGGAGTTGACCTTCATTGCCCTCTTTGTACTTGTTTTATCATCTATTCTCCATTTACTCCTGATCTGCTCGGTTACACGTCAAGCTCGTCTTTGCGACAGATGCGGCTCCCAAAGTCATGCTGCCTATTATTTCTGCAACGTCAACATTAGCTTCTACCAATTATGATCTCTGGCACTGCTGCTTTGGACATCCTGGGAAGTCTTCTGTAGAGAAACTTCCTGGGAATATTAAAGAAGTATCAGATCACATTAAGGCACCAGCAAAAAAACGCCATGACGGATGTAAATTTGGCAAATCCAAGCACACACCTTTTCCCACTTCAGAGTCATGGACATCAAATATGTTAGATTTCACATGCGTGGATTTAGTTGAATATCCAAACAATTCCATTGATAGTTACTGCTATACGCTGACTATATTGGATGACTACTCTGACTTCAGACTTTGCTGATTTCTTAAGCAAAAGTTTCAAACCCTAGCTGCTTTCAAGAACTACATTGCTTGGGCAGAAATCAACTCAATTAAAAGATTAAAGCTATCCATTCCAATTGAGGGGGGGAATTTTTAAGTCAGAAATTCAACAACTACTTGGCAAAACAAGGAATCAAGCACAAACTCTCAGTTGCAAAAACACCACAGTAGAACAAACGAGTGGAGCACTAGCAGCAAACTATCATCAATAAGGCTGAAGCTATGCGTTATCATGCAGGGCTATTATCAGGCTTCTAGAAGCTAGCTGTTAAGACTGCCACGCACATTTATAACCAGCAACTGCTTAGAAAGCACTAGTGGAAGGCACTAATCACAGTTTGGGATGGTATAATTTCGGATGTATTGTACTTTAGAGTTTTTGGCTGCAAAGCCTACGTCCACATTCACAAGGATGCAAGGGTTAATAAGCTTCAAGTAAAAGCCAAAGTTATGATCTTTGTCAGATATGAAATTCGGAACAAAGGGTTACCAATTCTGGGATTTATCTACCTACTCCATTGTTATTGCATGCAACATCACATTTAATGAGACTTCCTTTTCTAGGCAGGACACTAGTAATTGTGTACCAGAGTCTGCACCAGCCAATCTACCTGCTCAATCCAAGCCGAGCCCAGACTTAAATCTGAAGCAATACTTCTCTGAAAATAGTGAAGACTTGATCTCTGATTAACAGATTCCTCCATACAATCCCTTAGATCTACTCACAGAATCCATTGGTGCCTAACATATGTTGTGATGGCTATGATGAGGATCTCTACTAAGATCCAATACTGATACCACCAGCATTTCAACATCTGAACCCTAACAAACCTAGCTTTATCATAGGTCCTCCACCTCCTCCACCAAAACCACACAGTTTTAGCCCAATAAATCCAAGGTGAAGACATGAACCTTATCACAGTTCTATACTACAACCTGTACCTAAAGCTCTGAGCCCTCAGAGGCAAAACACTAGATAGTGGTGTCAACTGAATAATACATACAATGATGTACCTCCAACAGAAGCTTGGAAAAATGCTCAACAGGCCGGCAACCATAATAAGTATGCTCAGGACAAAGCAAAATGTGAGTGGAACATGAGCAAAATGTGAGCAGAATGTGAGCAAAATGTGAGTGGGCCAAGTGGCGTGAATGGTATGATGCTTTGAAGGAAGCTTTCTAGAAGAAAATTCAGATAAAGAGCCTGATGAATCTCAAGTCTATCCAAACTCAGAGGTCATTGATTCGACGAGATGGTTTGATATCAATCTCAGTCATGCAGCATCATTTGATCTACTGACCTATTGCAAAGCCATGAATCGGTCTGATGCAAAGCAGTAAAAGCTTGCAATGGAGGAAGAGATTAAATCTCAGATTGAAAATGAGACATGGGTCCTAGTCATCAGACCTATAAATTGGAGAGTTGTAAAATGCAAGTGGGTCTTTGGACAAAAACCCAACGGCTACTAAAAGGCACACTTAGTTGCAAAAGAGTTTACCCAGATGGAGAAAATTGATTTTCAGGAAACCTTCTCTCCTGTTGCTTGACACAAAGTAATACAATTTTTGCTAGCACACTGCACACTCAACAATTGGGAACTTGAGGCAATGAATATTAAAATAGCCTTCCTTTATGGTGTGCTCAACAAGGAGATTTATATGGAACAACTAGAAGGTTTTGTGAAAAGAGGCAGGAGAACCAAGTGTGCCATTTAAAAAAGTGATTTATGAGCTGAAGCAAGCCTCATGCACCCGGAATGAGAAGCTACATGTGACACTTCTTGAACAAGGCTTTAAGTGCATGTGCTCTGACGCTAGTGTTTATGTTTATGCACATGACCAATCAGAAGTGATCCTCATCATCTATGTCGACAATCTTCTGTATATAGGTCTAAGTTTAAAGGACATCAAGAGGATGAAAACCCTACTTGCTGACAAATTCCAAATGCAAGACATGGGACCTGCTACCTCATTCCTGGGGATGCAGATCACTTGTGATTAATCAAGAAACTCCTGACAATCGATTAACAAGCTTATATGGAAGGGATTCTTTCATGTTTCCAGATGGAGAACTCAAAACTATGCTAAACATCGCTTCTGAAGGCATTCACCTCGAGAGAGCTGAGCCTAGCTTCACTGCTGAGGCCTCTCAGTGGATATTTTACCAGCAAATGATTGGTAGTCTTATCTATCTCATGATTGGAACACAATCCAACATCGCATGGGTAGTCTCATGCCTATCCCAGTATATACAAGAGCCAACTGAAGAACACATCACAGTGGCTAAGCACATCTTTCACTATCTTCAAAATACTGTTGCTTCAAAGATCCACATCAGGAAAGGGGTTTCAGTTAGATAGTTAATGTTGTCTATGGTACGTACTCGGAGTTATTCATTGAAATAAAGGATATGATAGGCTAGTATAGCCTATGATACTCTATAATGCATGGTTTGCTCTACCACAGTCTTTGAGAGCCAGCGAGTAGATGCTTTCTTCAAGTAGCTCCTGGTCGGCTGACTAAGTCCTATCGAAGCTTACCTGCGCCTATGCGAAAAACTCCTCGCTACAGTATTCTATCCCCGAGCATGCGCGAAGCTGAGGCTCCATGCTTGCATCTAAAACGGTATGTACCTTGGTCCTTTTTATTGCCCCTTCACCAACAGCGTGACCCAAACACCAGAAGGCCGATTCCGGGTCTTCACGCGTGATATATATAAGACGTGACAGTGTTGCGCATTGCCCCGAAGTCTGCATCTCATCTGTATACACTACAGTAAGTCCCAGATTTTACACATAATGCCATCACTATCAGCAATACTCACTGACCACAATGGAGAGCTTTGCATAGACGGCAGTGTCTAGAGGTTCACAATGCTGCCAATATCCCAGCCATGGTGGCTTTCTGGGCTGCTGGTGAGCCTATGTGTTACTGTGAATAAGGATCGCCCTCGGCACTGACACTTCTCTACAGGCTCGGGATTTTAGAATTTCATACGGGCACCTGTCTATGTATGTAAAATTTATTTTCTTCACAGGAATTGTGACTGACTTCTGATTCCTGAAGCCCAAGACCTTGGCCTCGGTGTCGGTAGCGTAACGGACCACAGTAGATACCGTCCCTATTTTGTACTGCAGGTTGCCCATATTTGCAATATAATTCACATGTAAATAAACATGCTAGAATTATGTAATCAATAAGTCACTCGCCTCTAATCTGGCATTTTGATCCATGCGCCGTATGCATACTATAGCTGTTCATAGCAAAGGCATAATAGCCCCTATTGCAGCCCACAGACAAAACCCAAGTATGTAGTGCAATATATATCGAGGAAGTCAATGATGCTATCATTGCTATATGCCCTATCTAACACAATATAGACTAGAGTGTCTTTCGTGATGCAATACCAAGGTTTTGGTTTATCAGGCTTAATTAGATATTTAGATGCAGACTGAGGCAAAAATCGGGACAACTGGTGATTAACAACTGGTTTCGTATTTCTCATGGCTGATGGAGCTGTGACCTGGACTTTGTGAATGCAGAAGACTGTGGCACATTTCTCGACAGAAGCTGAGAACATGGCACTTTCAAAGCTCTGAGATTGCCTGGCTGACGTCACTTTAACGGGAAGATTGGGTATGGTCTATCCACTTTTATACTCCTAGTTTCAGATAATCAGGGAGGAATCTTTCTGGCTGTTAATCCCATACATGACAGAAGACTCAAATATGTTGACTTTTTTTTTGGATCTCTTGTTTATACACATTCAAGCTGAGCTTATGCAGTGTCGTACACGTGATCAACTAATTTTTAAGGACCAAACGCATACAGAATCAACAGCACCCATCCACTTTGTGATTGCCTCAACCCGGGTCATCTGCTCGAACTTTCCTTATTTGACTTCCACATCACTCTATTGAAAGTGGTCTCTTCGCTAATTGGACTGTGCAAGAGCGCTTGCTACCTGCCAGGACTTTGATGCCAATTTGGCTGGTGATGCCCAGGCTTACAGTAAGCTTTATACTGTGACGATGACAAATCAAAGGGGCTGGGCCCACAGAAGAATGGCTTGCTGGATCGTTTGAGTTGGGCGGGCCAGTTTAGGAAAGACAGGTTGCTGCATTGGGTATGTTGAAAATTAAAGAGTGGAATGGTTAAAGGGGGGCAAAAAAAGGTGATAGGGGGGCTCCTGTGGGATTTGAACCCACAGCTGTATGAAAAAATGCCTAAGCTATCTACTAGCTCTGCCTACTGAGCCAGCAGGGCCTGTCAACATTTGTTACCACTTTATTTGGGAGTATTATAAGTTTGGACAGGTTAAGATTGTCTACATTAGTACAAACAACATGATCATGGACATCCTCACCACACCTCTTGGTTGTACAAAGTTTGAGTACTTCAGGGCTCTGCTTGATATCACTATCAAAGTCTAAGCAGTGACTTACCAAGTGGGAGTGTCAAAATATAAGCACTCAGCCGCTGCTATGCACAAGTGCCTATCAGCACCAAAATGACTATTGCCCAATATGGACATAGGAGATTCAGAGCACAACCTTGGGTATTCCATGGACTAGAGTAGAGTCTCCTGACCTCTCACTATATGCCACATGTGAAGATCACTGCATTTAGATAGACCTGAGTATTGCACCAGGAGTCTGAGTAGTTCCAGAGGTCCTACATTACTTGCATATATACCAGCCTGAATATGCTGAATATTGATAGCTTCAATCATTCTCATTCTCTCACACTTTTACACTCTACCCTTAACTCCTGGAGGTTTTTCATACCCCTGATATGCATTATTTGGGCCTACCAGGCCATTGGGCACATTCTGGGACTGTTGCACACTGTAGAACCCAGCATAAGTATACTGGGGTGCCTATTGCAGCAAAAGAAAGGGTTGTTAATGTGGTACAGGAGGGGTATATTGCAGCAGTGCAGAAAGCCCAGCTTCATATCAGAGGATATGCTTTGGTTGCTTGGAGGGCCACATGGCAGGTTTGCAGCAGACACAGTCTATCAAATGGCCTATCACCTATAAGCAGTACTCATCGGCCTGCCAAGCATTCTCTTTGATTACTAATGCATTGAAGTCACGGGTATGGTAGTACCACCTATGTCAAGCATGCAAACATTCGTCGCTGCAGAGAAACTGCAGAGGATTGCCCAGGGTCACATATAGTTCACAGGCCATCGACGGGCTGTGTGACCGGTAACCGACGGTCTTCAAGCGGCGGTCAAGACCCTCTGTGACCTGTGACCGCCTGGTGCGGTCGGCAAAGTATATATCTGGCAGACTGGCACGAGACTGGATTGAACGCCCAAACCACGTGTATAATTGCGGCACGTGATCTTCACCAGCTTGGACAAGTTGTCGGTGTGGAGGGCGGTGAGTGGTCGACGAGTAGAACCAATCACCATGGAGGGCGTCGATCAGCTGTTCAACGGCTCGCCTTATCACGCATACTGTACGTTCGTCCATCCACCAGGCCGATGCTCAATCGTCTGACGCAGTAGCCAGCTCATACGCAGTCTCACGTCTACCCATTTTACCCCTCTCAACCTCAACCGCATCACCCGCAGGCACCGGCGGACCCCTCGCGCCATCCTTCTCCGCATCCTTCCCCAGCTCCTGCCTCTCTCACCAATGCTCCCTCTCATGGCTTGTTCCTCCAACAATCCCCGGTCCAGGATAACTCAGGACATGAGCAGCCTCAAGAACCTCCGGTAGACCAAATTCAGGATGATGCGCCTATCGACGAGGAGCCTCTCTATGTTAATGCGAAACAGTACTATCGTATCCTAAAGCGACGGGTAGCGAGAGCGCGGATGGAGGAAGTGCACAGGCTCTCGAGGCAAAGAAAGGTGAATTTGCACTACCTCGACCGAAGACGTTGTTAATCAGACTGTATGGTAGCCATACCTCCATGAATCTCGCCATAAGCATGCTATGCGCCGACCGCGGGGCCCTGGAGGTCGTTTTCTCACTTCCGAGGAAATCGCTGCCCAAAAAAACTCTCAGATGAATGTCGAAGATCCTTCAGCTTCCACTTCACAGGACGGCGACGAGGATGAGGAACATGGGCCGTTGAACGATGGCCTTGACCGAGACGCTGAGATGTCAATGACCAGCCCTCTCGAAGCTGTGCCGCCCCATGGCTTGCCTGAAGTGCCTCACACCGAGAACATGAACAGCGTCCACCGAAATTCCGCTCTTCAGCCATTGCTTCAGCCTCGTCCTCATATTCACATCCAAACAGTGCAGCCGCTCGCGAGGCCAGAACACCAGATGGCACATTCCATACAGCCTCATTCCGCCAACCAACACATGCCCGTACAATCGCCATTCGACCAGCATGTGACCATGCCCCACTCCGCAAGTACCCTTGACTTGCTCAGTGCATCGTACCTACCGCCATCGCATCCCACTACGCCAACTTCGATGTCCCCGCATAGTGCAATATCGGACATGATTCCAGCCGTGGAGAGTACCCAGCAAGAGCATACTTCGCACGCGCACCATAGTCATCACGGTCATACCCATGACCATCAACGACACATGTCAACGCCAACTGCACCGGTGGGCAGCGGGCAGACCAGTCCTGCCCTTCTACCCCTACTGGCTCTATAGCCAGTAGCTCCATGGGTGGCATTCGCAACCCCTACGCCGCTATGCAAATGCACCATGTCCCACACCCCCATGCGCATGCTCGGCATCACCATTCTTACCTGAATCGCGCAGGACAGTTATACGGTAATACGAACCAAAGTGTGTAGATCCCTGAAACATCTTGGGATAATAAGCTTACTCGCTTCAGGTGCAATGAACCTTCGCTTTGACGCCGCCGCCGACCACTCAAGACGATGAATACTTTCGACGTTCCGGCTCTAACCTGCCCGTGCTTTTTGTGCTCGTCTCTTCTGTTCGTCCTTGTCGCCTATAACTGCGTCTCCGGTTACTTGTTCTTTCCCGTAGACTTCTTGCATTAACCCAGTAAACAGCGATAGACACAATGTAAGACCCTCACTATCAAAGTTATTCTATGTCCATTGCATCGTCCTCTTCCGAAGGCATCTCGTGTGTAGTACAACTATCTACAGAACTTTGCGCATTGCCCACATGGTTTGTAGCCACGTCTACTGCGTCCGTTCCCGTATCAACACAAATGCTGCTTGGAAGAGGAAGAGGTTGGAACAAGACAAGTGCTTTGCTCGCGTCCAACTTCGGGGTATTAGCCAGTAAGTCCGTTTCTTGCCCGCTCTTGAGTCGGCTCAGGAGTGCCGAATTCACTTGCACGCTAGGTACATCGGAGTCTTCGGTGTCAGAGTCGTCTAGGTCGACTACCACGATGCCTAAGAAGAGGTCAGAACACGCTCTTTAAGCACTGCCTATCAACACTCACGGTCTTTCTCTGGCTCGTACCACGAACGACACTTCATCGCCACCTCAGGGATCTCGCGGACCTCTAAGGGGGAAGTAGGCTCCTCCACAGATTCTGGCAGAAGAATGGGCGAGGAACTGGATAAGGACTCGTGTGTAGCGAGGATGGGAGAGTCTGCCCAGACTTCCTGAGACAGGACTTCATGAGGCCTCGCGCCGACGTCAAAGGACGCTCCCCTCCGCAGTAGTCTACGACTTCGCGCTCATGATCCACAGGACTGAGAGGGTGTTTGGCTGGGCCATAGGCGGGGTTTAGAGAAAGCTGAGCCAAGCCGCTCTCCAAAACATCGCATCGCCGCCGTTTTGGTGGCAAAGCGCAGGTTTCGAGATCCGAGGAGTCCGACGAGGTGTCGCCGTGGTAGTCCTTGCGCTTGAGGGAGGGCATCCGGAACCAGGGGTGGAGGTGAACTGGGTAGGCCATGACACAACAATAACAACGGCGTTCGAATTGGAGTCTACTTATGCTTAGCCGCCGCAATCACATCCGTGCCGAAACTTCTGGAAATTGACATGGACCTGCCGCGAGCATTCATGCATTTTCGTGGGCCATCCATTGCCGTCCATGACATGGTACTTTCTTGCGTCGCTCGTTCTTCACTGAGAACGTTACATACGACAAATGAATCATGATGACCCAAACTCAGAATAGCATAAGAAAAGAGGCATGTACAGACGGCGTGCAATACAGGCATGAGTGTAAGACAGCATAACAGTAACACCTAACCGCGCTTCTTCGAGACACCGACGGTCTTGCCACGACGGCCTGGTAACACTGATAAGAACCACTGTGGAACGGAAACCCTGCTTCCACTCACCGGTAGTTTTGGTGTGCTGACCCCTGACACGCAGGCCCCAGAAATGCCTCAACCCACGGTGTGCCCGAATCTTCTTCAGTCTCTCGAGATCGTCACGGAGCTTCGAGTCAACGGCGTTGGACAGAATCTGACTGTTCTTTCCGTCGACGATGTCACGTTGCCTGTTCAGGAACCATGTTGGGATCTTGAACTGGGTGGGATTTTGAATGATGGTAACAAGACGCTCGAGCTCGTCAGAGTTCAGCTCTCCAGCACTGCAATTCGAGATAGGTGATACGTTCGACTTGCTTTCCAATTGAGACGCACCGCTTGTTGAGGTCCACATCGGCCTTCTTGCAGACGATGTTGGCGTAGCGACGACCGACACCCTTGATCTCAGTCAGGGCGTACATGACCTTGCGCTTGCCATCGACGTTGGTGTTCAGGAGACGCAGGATGTGCTACATGACCGCTCAGTGGGTAATTTCAAGCGAGTACGTAGTTGGCAACGCACTTGAAATTGTTGATGGGCTTCCGGGACGACAAGAGACATGATGGGCCAAACGTGGGGAGGTAACCTAAGGAGGGCAAGACAGTGGGTCAGACCTGACTGGCCGCAGTTCATCCAAGAGTCCCGCTAGCCATCCAGCCTCTCCGACCACAATCCCGCGTCAAAACGTCCCTTCTTCACTGTTCTAACCTCTGCTGACATCATAACGGCAATTTTGGGGTATCGTGAAGCAGCAGGAAGGCATACTCACCGGAATCTTGAAGTTTGCCTGTCTTTGAGCCGTAGTGAGAGTAGCGACTCCGTGGGCGGGAGCGTTATGTAAGCAGCTTCTGCACGTGGAATAAGCGCCTGTGAAGGCCTTGTGGCGCTGGACAAAACATGGCACGCAGTCCAGCTGGCAAATGCTCGCACTGCGTACTAATACCATGCAAACAACCAAATGTATGAAATGAGATCATATTCTACAGCATTAATTTCATAGTCAAAGAGCAATAGTTGGCGTGCTGGACCAGAACCCGACGAAAGCATCCCTTAAGCGCCGATCTTATCTGAGTAGAAGGCTTGCGCGGCCTTCAGGGCCTCTTCAACCCTCGACGTATTCACACCAACTCCCTGAGCGCCGTCCACCTTGCCGCCGGCCTGTGCAGTAATGTTAGGGTGCTTCTGTGCTTCATGACATAAGTGCAGCTTTACCTTGCCACCTAGAATCTCGACTGCAGCAGTTGCCCATTGACGTCCATCCAAACCTCTCGACTTCGCATCGTCCGCAACGAAGTTGACGTGTGCAACCTTGCCTTGCTCTGAGTCTACGCTGAACACATAGATTGACTTGTTTAGCTTCTTTGCCTGAAGCACGACGCTTTGGAGGACCTGCGGATAGGTGAGCAGTAACACAAATGCGGCCGCTACGCATGGCGTACCTTGGAGTTGCCGTCAGCATCCATATTTGCGATAAACACTTGGGCGTTCGGCTGTTCCTGGAAGTATTGCACAATGCTGTCGATAGCCTGCAAAAAATTAGCGGCATCGCCGAGTTATGAGAAGAACGTGCATACCGCCTTGTTCGCAGCCGTTTCCTTGTCCTTCTTCTGCTTCTCGAACGCCTTCCGAACGACGCCAAGTCGCTCAAGCAGCTGGGTCTTATACACCAAAGAAATATCCGCCTGATTCAGCTCCTACACACGATGTTAGGATCACAAGCAATCATGGCGAAGTTCCAGCGCTGCATACCACGTTGTATGCCTTCAGACCGGCGTCCTTCTCTTTGCCTTCCATTGACTCCAATTGGTTTAACCTGGCTCTGAGCGCATCTGCCACTCGCCTGACTTCTGCAGCTTCATGTCCAGTAACGGCGACGATACGCCTGATACCCTTAGCAATTCCGGATTCCTCTGTGATAACAAAGTCTTTGATGTCGCCGGTTTTGTTTACGTGGCTATGTTTAATCAGAGACACATCAGCGAGGACGGAGAGTAAGTTGCGAAGC
Source organism: Terana coerulea (assembly GCA_024811115.1). Classification (NCBI taxonomy): domain Eukaryota; kingdom Fungi; phylum Basidiomycota; class Agaricomycetes; order Polyporales; family Phanerochaetaceae; genus Terana; species Terana coerulea. Next base: position 393,668 of record JAKOGH010000783.1, read on the forward strand.
GCTCACGTTCCACCGCAGAATTCAACACTTGTGCTCCTCCACTTAGGATTCTCAACATCCTTGACGATCTCGTCGACTTCGTACTCGAGCGATACGACGCGCACAGGATCCGGATATGATTCTCCAAAGACGGCGCGAAGACCAGGTATCTTCTGCGCAGTCTTTAGGTCAACCTCCTTTCCGAATACGCGGACGTTGCGATGAACCCATTCCTGGCTTATAGACTCGATCTTGACAAGATCGTCGGTGTTGATTGAAGCCTTGTGAGAGAAATCGAATCGAAGCTTTGTAGGAGCAACCAGTGAGCCCTTCTGGTCGATATGGTCGCCCAGCACCTCCCGGAGGCCGTAGTTCAGAATATGCGTTGCGGTGTGGTTGTTGCGAAGCGGCCATCGGCGAAGCTAAGCAAGCGTTAGACTAACGTATACGAGATATTAAATATCAGATACCTCATCGTATGAGGATACAACCTCGTCCCCTACTGAAAGCGCACCATACTTCAACTCTCCAATGTGCAGTACATAGCCATTGTAGACCTGAACATCGGAGACCTCAAACTCGGCGACGCCGTCGATAACGATGCTGCCAGTGTCGTGCTCCTGACCACCAGATTCGGCGTAGAAGCTTGTACGGTCAAGTAGCACACCAAACGTGGAACCCTCTGGAATCTGGTCGGTTGACTCGGGGAAACCCTTGCTGAAATAAAGCGACACGACTCGAGAGTTGATATTGCCAAGGGCTGACGGTGTGTGAAAACGATGTGAGGGAAGCATTAGCAATCGACTCACCGAACTTAGCAGAGTCATCTGTTTTTGGGATGGAAGGATTCTTCTCCAAAGCGGCGATGTCGTGAACATCGAGCTTTACAGTGTCCTTGCCCGTCTTCTTGACCGCCTTACTGGCCTCTTTGGACTGAGCTTGAGCGGTTTCGAACTCCTCTTCATCCACTGATAGTCCGAGCTCGTCCGCCATAAGCCGTGTGAGATCCACCGGAAAACCGTAGGTGTCATAAAGGCGCCAGACGTCCTTTCCAGACAGCTTTTTCTCGCCGCGCTCTTTCGCCTTCGACACGTACTGGTCAAAGAGTTTCTCTCCCCTGTCCAAGGTGCGGGAGAACGACTCCTCTTCTTCGTCCAGAATTTCCTTCACATCTTCCACCCGCTTCGTGAGCTCGGGGAATACGCCACCCTGTAGGGCGGAGTTAGTGTTAGTTGTATACTTAAACGGTAAAGAATTGATATACCATTTGCTCAACCACCGTCGGCATGAGCGATGAGAAGAATGATCCAATGGTCACGCCCAGTTTCTTCCTGGCGTACCTTGAACCTCTGCGGAGGATCCTGCGAAGGACATAACCGCGACCCACGTTGTTGGGAACACCACCATCGCTCAACGCGAAAGTCAAAGTCCTGACGTGGTCAGCGACAACGCGATAAGCAGTGTCGATGCCGTCCACGTCGTCCTGGCCGAACTTGCCTCGTATTCCCGCACACCGGTCAACTCCTGGATGCGGGCAAATATGGGCGAAAAGACATCGGTGTCATAGTTCGACTTCTTTCCTTGCACGGCACAGACTATGCGCTCGAATCCCATACCAGTGTCGACATGCTTGGAGGGAAGTGGTCGCAGTGAACCGTCGTCTTCGCGGTTAAATTGCATGAAAACATTGTTCCATATCTCGACAACCAAGGGGTCGTCGTTATTGACGAGATGCGCCGCATTGCGGCCACCCACGAGATCATAGTGTATCTCGCTACAGAATTATGAGTGATTATTTCAGGAATAAATTGTTCAGCATACCTGCACGGTCCACATGGGCCAGTTGCACCCATCTCTACAAGTGGAATAAGCCTTTAACCACGTCTATGTGGAAATCGACTACGCACCCCAGAAGTTATCCTTTGCGTTTCCGGGGATGATATGGTCCTCGGCGACTCCCTGGTCCAACCATAGCTGCTTTGCTTCAAGATCGGGCTCTAGGCCGGTCTTTGGGTCACCCTCGAAATACGTGACGTACAAGCAGTCCTTTGGAAGTTGGTACACTTTTGTCAAGAGTTCCCAGGAGTATTCTATGGCTTCTTTCTAGCATACAGACTGTAAGTGGTGGGCACGCAGCCATGTATGTGCTTGACCTACTTTGAAATAGTCACCGAACGACCAGTTGCCCAACATTTCGAAGAATGTGTGGTGGTAGGAGTCTCTGCCGACATCCTCCAAGTCTGTGGACATCCCTTCAATATTTCCCCAGATTGAATGACTCTCTAATCGCACACCATTATGTTTGCCGCCTGCTCGTATGCACTTTTGGCTGTTGAATGCACGCTTCCATTTGGCCAGCTCCGAGTTGGGATCAACGTTTCCCAAGAAGATCGGTTTGAACTATATTCGCGTTTTAGTATGCGGCTGCTTTATCTGCATGGTTCAGTCCCACCTGGTTCATACCAGCATTGGCGAAGAGGAGGGTAGGGTCTTCATAGGGGATGGTGGAAGAGGAGGGTACGAAGGTGTGGTTGCGATCTCGGAAGAAGGAGAAGAACTCCTCCCTGACTTTCGCGGATGACCATGAGCTGGACATTCTGGCGATGTAACGAAAGGGATAAGAGGAGAGTGTGCGCGATAGAGCAGGCACTGTGCAGAATCTCATGCGAGTCACTAATCGAGATCAATCCCGAAGTCATGAAACGGTCCACGTGGTGTAGGCGCCCATGTACCAACACGACGTGACGAACTCCAAGTCCAGCGTTTACCCAAACTGCACAACATCCCACAGCCAACAACCACCTGCGGCAGACATGGAGTCCAAACTGTCCGTGAAATCACTGCTATTTGTTATACTTTGCTCGTGCTCACGCCAAATCTCCTTCGCTGTTCAACAGTAAAGCCCTTAAGGTCGTTGACCTCAAAGACATTCTCCAAAAAGCTCAAGTCGCGATGCAAGGCAAAGCCAATAAACCTGATCTCATTAGCAAGATTCTCGCGTCTCCGGAAGCGTTGAAGGTCTACGAGGAAAGTTACGGTTCGTCTGCAGGTCAAAGCGCGTCCCAACCAGCCCCGGTAAGTTTCGGTTGACTCGGGTATGCTGTCAGGTCTGACAATGAATGATGACGGTCGTAGAAGGACGCCAAACAAGTGTATGTAACTCTTTAAAACCTTGAATTATGTTCTCACTGTATGATTCATTTAGCAACAAACAAGAACCAAGTCAGTTCAGTCAGCCATCTGCATCTGAATCAACGCAGCCGTCACCAGCACCCAAACCCGTCGCCGCTCCAAGCTCCCCTCCCAAATCAGTCAGTCCCGTTTGAACCTCTCTCTGCTTATCGCTAACACCGCCGACTCTCCAGGCTTCCACTGCCGTGGAGAATCCTGCAACGGCCGCCTCAGGCGATGACGATGAGCTCGCAAGGCGGAAGGCACGAGCAGCCAGATTCAACATCCCCGTCGTGGAGCCGTCACAGACGAAACCGCCCAAGGCGGCTCAGACGAAGAGCGACAGACAGGCAGATAAAGGAGTTTCGGCTGACGTGAGTCCTTTCTTATTCTCATCCGCTTCTGTGTAACCGACATCTCCAATCCAGGACCAGGCCAAGCTTGACGCCCGTGCAAAACGGTTTGGACTTCAAGCAACTGCATCGTCTGAACCCGCAAAGCCTGCTCCAGGCAAAGGAAACAAGCGCAGTGCGCCCCCACCAGAAGAAGTAGACGCTGAAGAGCTTGAGAGACGGAGGAAACGAGCAGAGCGCTTTGGTACGGGCACAGTTAAGGCCTGATTACGAGGTAATCTGTGTATTGCACTTTCTCACAGCGTGCTCCTTTACTCTTGTTATGCCGTGTTTTATTGCTCTGACTATGATTGCAACCCATTTCTGTTCGCTTTGATCCACTACAAGAGTGATTTCGAGCTGTGAGTTCCTTGCCGTTACGCATCCAGGCTCTCGGAAAACACAACCGCACAAAATTTGTGCAACCTCCCCTTGCCCATGTACAATGAATAGAGTTTCCACGCATATTCTTTGAGCCTTGCCTGGAAATATCCGCCACTCTAGAGTTGACGCAGCACCCTGACTCTGCATCTGGAGAGCCAGTGCAGTATCCTCGGTCAAGCACGTCTCGGTAGTCGGGCATGATCTCACTACGGTAAGGGAGTAACTCTTCCTTCATGCGCTACCAGTATCTGACCTGTGCTAAGTGTGCCCCTGCATGTCCAAGATATTGCTACAGACGCACGTAAACAATGCTAAATGGCTCAAGGCGAAAGATCCTGATGTCCTTGAGTATGCGGCGGATCATCACAACCCTACAATTCGCGAACCAACTGCGCGACCTGGGCTTGTGACTCGACTGGCCAAATACATAAACGCCACAATCTCGGGGTCCACTAGCGCAACCTCCTGAGCTCTGGGCTGAGGGCACTCGATACGTGTCGCCTGGCGGTATTTATCAATTGGTATCCATGTGAACAGCTTCGTCGTGATACGGCCTAAGCACGACTGGGTAGAGGGCAAAGGGTAGAGGGTTGGTCTCAAACCGCGACTTATAACGCGAGCGAGAAACATCCATATAACACAACGCACACTTTCCATGACGTTTCAAGGCCAGAAAGCTGAATCCGACAACGGCTGGACTGGCCATGGGGGTCCCTGGCCGTACACCATCCTCGAGGAACCAGACCTCTCCACTCATGTCGAACGTCTCTCCGGGCATCATGTTGTTGCTGGCGTGGACGTCGTCAGCTTTCAGCCATATCCTGCTATCGGTCACAACCAAGACCGGTATGTGGTTGAAGAATGGTCTGTCAGCGGACAGACTTGGAAGTTCTCGCGATCTTCGACGGTATGACTATACACGCACATGCATTCGAACAGGATCTGACATTTACTTCGAAGGGCACTGCGGCCACGAGATGGTCGACTACACCGTTCAGAACCTTCCTCGAACGCTCAAGGCGAGGCTCTTAGCATTGGTCGAGCGACTCGACGGGCACAAGTTCAAGCCTTCGGACGTCACGGACCTGCTTCGGGAAGGTATAGCGGCTTTCGATACGCAGATCACTCAGGAGCTGCTCGACTTGTTCCCCGGAGAAGCCGAGGCCCTGGAGCGGATGTCGGATGAGGAAATTCGCGCGATCGCCGTGGTGGACGGCAAGCCTCACCCTAAGGTATCTCGTTGCATGTACGGGACGACAGCCTTGGTCGCCATCATTGACCATGAGCGTAACCTATATGTCGCGAGCCTAGGAGATTGTCAAGCTGGTAAGTCATCAGGCACTCTTACGAAAGCAGAAATTGATCAGTCTCAAGTCCTTGGTCGCAAGGAAGATGACCAATGGGTTGCCGCTTTGCTGAGCGGGTACCATAATGGCGACGATGCGGCCGAGGCGCAGCGTCTCAGAGATGAACATCCCGGAGAAGAGGAGTGCGTGCACAACAAGCGTGTCCTGGGAACCATAGCCGTGACTAGGGGTTAGTGCACTGCAGCACATTTACAGAATCAACGACTAACGAGTTCCTAGCAATCGGAGACCAAACGTTCAAAGTGCCGACTGTCTTTCCGAGACGCGTCTTCGGCATCGCCGATCCGTCGGTTTACATCTTGACTCGACTTCCGGTGCTGTTACCTCGTCATTTGACACCCCTTACCTTTCGAACGTCCCCGAAGTTCGACATGTTGCTCTGGCAGACATCCCACCAGAGAATGCACTGCTGATTCTGGCTAGTGATGGGTTTGTCGATGTCTCCAAAGCGCACGAGAAGCAGCTCGTGGATGTGGTACCTGGCTGGGTTGAGGTTGCGGCGAAAAACATGGACAATCGCCCTGCGCTTCAGCTCCTCCGGGATGGGATGGGTGGTGCGGATGTGAAGCAGGTTTCATTCTGGATGACGGTCGAGATGGACACTCCCTGGGCAGATGATACGACTGTGTTGGTGACAAGAGTATAGTAAGCTGGCTAAGTACTGAGTAGTGTACTACTATAAGCACTGCAGTACGTAAGCAATGGTCTATGTAATAGCCACGTGGATGAACGGCGCGTCAAAGCACGGATCATTTCGATCACTGATCAGTCAGCGGGGTCATCTTGCTCAGACTTGCTGAAAAGCTTGTGGTCACTTTTTGCTCGCTTTCCTTCATCTCTCTCCGTCCCCCTGCTCGCTCCCCCTCACCCAACATGTCTCTTGCAGTTGCGGACCAACCAGAGTACTCCAATAATGGCTTGTTTACCTGTATATCCTGTGCTATTGCCTTCCATGCGGCGGACGATCAGAGTAAGCTTTGGATTTCCTTTAGCTCGTTTCAACCGGCCTAACTTGAAGAATTTCAGGGGAACACTACCGTTCTGATCACCACAGATATAACATGAAACGACGAGTTGCAGGGCTTCCGCCTGTCAGCCCGGAAACTTTCAACCAGAAGGTCTTAGAACGTAGAGCGGAGACGGCTATTATGGTCTCGCCCAAAGGCTCTACCTGCGACGTCTGCGGGTGAGCCGTCTTTATTTGTTGTGCAACGTCGGACTCATTTTCCTGTAGTAAATCTTACACCACCGAGAATGCTTATAGAACCCACGTCAACTCGAAGAAGCACAAAGAGAATGAGCTGAAAGCAGCTCAGCGGGCCTCGCAAATGCCTGCGCCCCAAGAACCTATTGCTATAGAGGAGGATGCTCCCATGGCATCCACCTCGGAAGTCTCAGCAGAGACCGTATCCCCTCCTGAGGCCGTCGCTGAAAATCAGGCTTCTGTTTCGCTGACGGTGGATGCCGACGCGCCTGAAGACGAGGTCAACCGTACAATCGAAGAAAAGATCGCCGCCGCCCGTTCGCGTCTACAACCAACGCAGTGCTTATTCTGCCCCGAGGCCTCCGTCTCCCTAGAGGATAATCTGTCGCACATGTCCACCGCTCACTCATTCTTCATACCTGACGCCGAATACCTCACCGACATCCCCGGTCTCCTCACGTATCTGGGAGAAAAGGTCGCCGTCGGCAACGTTTGTATCTTCTGCAACGGCAAAGGTCGCGAGTTCCGTACTCTGGACGCTGTACGCAAGCACATGTTGGACAAGGGACACTGCAAGATCGCCTACGACTCGGAGTCCGACAGACTGGAACTATCAGATTTCTATGACTTTACCTCTTCGTATGCGGACGCCGACAAGCATCGCCGCAAGTCCAAGAAATCGAGACAGCTGAGGATCGAGGACGTTGCTGATGCCGAGTGGGAGGATGTTGACGGCGATGAGGATATGGAAGTGGATGAAGTCGTGGAGGAGATGTCAGACGACGAGTCGGAGGCTTCTTCGGACGATCTCCCGGACAATCAGATTACCTACGGCGACTCTCATTACGAGCTAGTCCTACCCTCTGGCGCTCGGATAGGCCACCGCAGTATGCGCCGGTACTATGCGCAGTCGTTCCGACCGCTGTACAACAAACCAGAAGATCCAGATTCTGGCCGGGCACTCGTCCGCAAGCTGCTCGGGGATAAAAACTCGGCGCTGGTCCCCCGGCAAGGAGGATTTGGCGCGTTCGGAGCAGGCACGGATGTCGTGAAGGCCCGCAACCGCGGTGAAGCGAAGGAAGCGGGCAGGCATATCAGAGAGTTCCGTGACCAGCAGCGACGAGAGCAGTTCAAGACCAAGGTCGGGTTCGTGCACAACAGCCAGAAGCATTTCCGCGATCCACTCCTTCAGGTAAGCGTTTTGAGCCATGACTTCCCTTCGTTGTTACTGACTGGCCCTACACCACAGTGATGGAAGAAAGCTTTACACGATGTACGCATACGATTGGGAATAAGACGATAATAGCTCAGCGAACGAGAGTGAACTGCTCGTGGCATATATATGTGTAATCAACACACGTACGATGTAGTGGGAAGGTCAGTTCTAGGCATCATGGCAAGGTACAAGGAACACGACAGCATAATAAAGCGAGAAAAATATATGACTCGACTGCGAGGAGGCAGGCCTTTCGATCCATATACTGTACGCTGCAGGTCTGAGAGTCGGAACGACTCGAGACATCTCTACGTTTCGGACTCAAGGCTCCATTTACCACACCGCCGCACAAAAACCATCATTGACCCGTCGAAACCGTAGTAATGAAAAGAGTTGCATATTGCATACATATGACTATGACTAAAGGTGAATGTAGTAACCTTGGCACCGAGACTGATTTGCTCATGGTATATGTGTACAAAATTTGTACGATGAAGTGAATGGTCTGAAGGTCGATCTTGTACATCACGTAACGGTAAAGGGGAACACGACAGCATAAACCAAAACAACGCGCGGGAAGTAGATGACGAAACTCCGAAACTCCGAGAACATAGGCCCATCTAATAAACATACGCTGCTGGAACAACACCTTCTTTTCCTGTCCGGGCATCTCTGGCATACCACCACCTGAAATACTAGCGTTAGTATCTGCGAGGAACTGAAGCAAATTGGATATACGTACGCAGCATCTCCGTCGTCCAGGATCTCTACCTCTTGGCCGGCAGCTAGCGGCAGTTCACCCTCACCATGACCGTCGAAGGAGTAACGCGCATGTGCAGGGCGGCTCGCCTCTTCACCTGCCATTATACCGCCAATCGCATCGCTCGGTGTCTCAGCACGAGCAAAGTTGCTCGCGTCAGGAGCGAATGGATCTGCTGATGTCGGAGCCGCCACTTCTTTCTCGTTGTCATGAGCCGCGAAGGGGCTTGTACCGATGATAGTTGTGCGAGTCGCCGCGTTGATGTGCTCCAGGAGGGAAGACGGGCGATGCGTGACCGAATCATCGTCATCCATGTCGACCGCGTCGAACTTGTCGGCCTTCTCATCCTTGCGCGCGAAGAGCGTCCAGAGGATACCAATCAACGCGAGAAGGAACACGACGCCTGCTGCGATGGCAATGGAGATGAGAATGACAATGCCTGTTGCGAGGAAGTCTTGGGGGATATCAAGTTAGATGCGAATCAAGAGGCAAGTATATCCGCAACTCACGACGTTGGGTGAAGCTGAAGGTCGAGAACGAGTGGAACAAAGACGATACAATTCCCGGATCGCCGGAGGAGCTAGTAGAAACGATATACGGGATGATTTGCTGTCCGTCGAACAAGGCAGACGAAGCATTGCCAAAGCTGGGATCGGATAGTGCACCGGAAATCCAAAGCATACGATCCGATTCGACGATGCTATTGGAGTCGTGAGTGTTCTGCAGGGGAACCATGACCAGCTGAGAGAAGTCGGTGCCCTTGGCAAAGCTCGAGCCTATGATAGAATGAGTGATGTCGCGGCGAGTGGAGCTCATCCATCTACGAACCGATGTTGTTCCACGACTGTCCATCCCAGAAGGAAAGGAAGGATGACGATCCATCCGTCGACCTGTGATCATGTAAATAAGCAATCAATCGAAAACATAGAAAAAGCAAGCTTACTGTCCGGCGGCAAAGATACTGCTCGAGTTTCCGTCGTTGACTTCCATAGCGGTGACGGGCCCAGGTAACTGGCTAGAAGAGCCAACCGCAGCCCATGTAGTGTTCGCGATGATAAACTCGGCAACGTTAGCAGCAGTTCCGTCAGCGAGAGCCAGAGAGCCCGCTACCACGATGGTGTCTCGCTTGTCCTTCACATAACGTGGTCAATTATAACATCGACAGGATAAAAACATGATCTGCTACGCACCCCTGCATACGCAACCGTGGCGGCTTCACCTTGGATGCCGTTACCCAAAGGACTCCAAGACTTGCTCTGGATGTCGTAGGAGCAGACAGCGCGGCACGCCGTATTTCCGACCTCAGAGAAGCTACCCGCAACGACAAGCGTGTTGGACTGCGACGGCGATTCCGTGATGGACCTAACGACGACATCTGAAGATCCAGAAGATCCTTGGAACGCCTCGGCACCAACTGTGTCCCACTTCTGCCCGGCCAGATCGTAAACCGCGAAGCCATTAAACGGCGTGCCCTGCACGGTAAAGGTGCCCCCAACGTACAAGGAGTCGCCTACCACGAGAAGGCTATCCACAGTGCCGTTAAGGGCGTTGCCCTGCAGAGGGGTTGCGGCGGCCGTTGTGGGATCATAGATAGCCATGTTTTGAGCCGTGGAGCCGCTGGGTGTGGTGAAGGTAAAGTTGCCGCCGAGGATGATGACCTCACGAGAGGACGTGCTATTGAGCCAGTATGTACCCGCGAGGACGGCGGGTGCTGTTGAGGGGCAGTGGACGGAAGAGGGGCGAGCGTAGCGTCGGAGGACGCCTGACGCTTGAAGAAGTTCGTGATCTTGGGGATCCAAGCGATAGGGGACGACGAATGCGTAGTGCTGTGAGCATGTCTCTTCGATTTCGTAGCCACGGCTGTTGTAGGGTTGGCGGACACTGGGCTCTGCAACTGAACGTTCAATGGTGTCACTTGAGGAGTGCCGTTGCTGTTGCTGTTTCCGTTTTGCAGCATCACGAAGCCAGAAGCCCCGAACTTCAGAGACGCCGCCACGTTTCCAGCAATCATCTGTCCCTGCGACTGACCCTGGGCAGGGGTGGTACCGTTGCCTACGAACGTCATATGGCCGACCAAAAACCCGCCCGCGTTGACCCAAGTCTTGCTGGTAGTGTTCCACGCGGCAAAGCCGTCAGCATTGTCACCGCCGACGACTCCCGTGAAATTGCCTGCGACTAGTAGAATACCGCTCTCGTCCAAAACCAGCGATGCCACGGCGCCGTTAAGGCCAGCTTGTAGCGGGGCCCACTGGTTCGCTTGGACGTCGTACACGGCCACACCGGCGAGCTTGCCCTGAGTTGAAGAACTGCTGGTGTCTGTGAATGCGCCTCCAACGAAGAGGCTGTCGCCGTGGAGGATCGCGGAGGATACAGGGCCATTCAACCCATTGTTCGATAGGGCATTGAGTTGACCGTTCTTGAATGACACGAGGTTCGACGCGCCGGAGGCTGTGCCAGAGGACAAGGTGAACTGTCCACCGATGAAGATCTGCCCAGACGAGTGTTGGATAACTGTGCGGAGAGATGCTGCTGTCGATTGGACGTTCTGCGTGCCGATTGCAGTCAGCAACTGGAGTCCGACCGCGTCAGAGGGAGTCAACGACGAGTTGGGCAGGACGCTGCTAGAGTTCACAGTTGCGCCCCCGTTCAACGGCCACTCCAGGAAGCCGAACCCGGTCTGAGAGCCCAGCGCAGTCCCATTTCCAGAGCCACTTCCACTGGTTGCCGTGGAACCGGTCACGTTCGCGCTCTTCAGCACCAGCTGCACTCTATCCGCCACCAACTCGTACTTCCCACCCTGACCCTGTCCCACTGGAGCATCCGCGAGTGCCATGGTAACCGTCATCGAAAAGCTGTCTGAAGTAGGCACAACAGGACCACTGTAGACGTTGAAGGTCTGGTCTGCCGTATTCTGTTGGTTCACGACTTGGACGAAAGGCGATTGTCCACCACCGGGGAACACGGTGACTTTGACCGAGGTGCGAAGGGCGCAATCCTGGAAGTTCGTGCAGCCGGGTACCATAAGGTTGACATCGTAGATTCCAGATGCAGAGACGTATGGCATCCACGTGAACGTCGGGCCTTGGTTTGTGGGTGTACCGACATCTACATCTGAGACCAATACAGCTTGCGTGGTACCCGGAATATTCGTGTTCGCATCCTTCTCAGTCCAGGTGCGCGTCCGTGAAACCTTTGATGCGCTTGGTGCGAAGCAGGATTGTCCGTTGTCTTCAGCGATGGAGTAGGCAAATGCACCCGAAGAGAGAAGCTGCATAAGATGAAGACCGGGACTGGCTCCTTTCCACTGGTCGAGGGTGAGCTGGAACCCTGTAATATCAAGGTCGAGGTCGGTGAACAGGAAATCTTGGTATGGGATAGATGAATCTGTAAGCAAGGGACAGGGATCCGTGCACGTCTTGTTCTGCCCAGTGGATGGATCGAGATACTGAAGAGTGCGAACTGTATTGTCTGGAATTGTCGTTACACTGCAGGGGTGATAGCCAAATTCAGTCACTACTTAGGTCAAAAGACAACTGACGAACCTGAACCCCGTCGTACCACGACCATCGAGGAAGGTGTTGCCAAGCCTGATGCCGTTGGCTGTCAAGAAGGAGAACTTGCGGGCTGTAATCACAGCTTGTGCGCCATCTTGACCAAACCAAGAGTTGCCGGGCCCATCTGCTCCAGCGGGGCATAGAATGTTGCTGACATTGTTGAAGCCGTCCTGCGAAGTTGATCCCAGCGCATCAACCTGTGCATTACCCAAAGGCACAGGGACGAGCGAAGACGAGAATGGTGTCGCACCAGCGGAGAATGGCACGTTGGGGTTGTTCGTTCCGTTCAAGATTGTTGAGCCCTTGCCAAACGCAGTAACGAAGGAGCCGGCAAAGAATAAACTTGACTGTGAGGCGTTTGCAGTGATAGAGAACACCTCCGCGTCCGCTCCAGACAGGCCCCCAAACCCGGGTGCGCTCCAGGAGTTTGATTGGGTATTCCAAACGGCGACGGCGGAAGAAGGGGTAGCGAAGTGACCACCGAACCAGACGTTCTTCTGTGTGCCGTCGCAGTATATCGCATGAACTTCTCCATTAGGACCGTTCGAGCCTAGCGACGAAAAGGCGTTGGTCGAAGGGTTATAGGAGGCGACGTTGCTGGCCAACGTCCCACCAACGGATGAGAAGTTGCCGGCGATGTAGTAGCTATCTCCCAAAGCGCATCCTGCGAAAATGCTACCGCCAGGATTTGTAGAACCTATGCGGGTGAGAGAGCCGTCATTATTGCGAGAAAGGAGTGTGGAGGTGGAAGGATCGAATGAGAGGGACGAGGAAGAGTTCGCAAACAAGTCGAGACCAGCGAATGCGCCTGCAAGCCCAACCTTGCCCATGCGGTCAAAGTCGACGAGGGGAAGGCTGGCCATGGCGAGAGTAGGACATAAGAGTAGTAGAAGAGGTGGTATCTGGCGAGTCATCGCAAGAGCAGCTGCGGCATAAGCCAAGGGGTATCTAAGACGGAGACGGTCGTCGTCGCACGCGTTCGAAGCAAACCTGAACGTTGAACACGCGACGACCGCCCAGCTTGCCGGCGCTAGTCAATTTCCATAATAAGACTCCGCCCAACCGCCAGAAAAAGATGATTAGCATATACGAGCTAGCCCCCATGCATTAAGGGGGAATCGAACCCCGGCGGGTCGATGGCAACGACCCAGGTTACCACTACCCCATTAATGCTTTAGGGGCAGTACGTTGAAGGTTATATATTCTATAAGGAGCAACTCAATACTCTGCACTTAAAAGCAATGAGCTGCAGCACCACCGATTAACCACCTTGCAGTGCAGCACACCCAAAGCACGCCCTGAACCGAAGCTGATGGTCGTCGTGCAATGCACATAACAATAAGTTTACACGTATATAACATCCAGATAAGATCCACATTCGCACACACGCTCAATGAAACTGTGGCTTGAACACCAAGCTCAGCTTTCATCTCCAAGGATATTTCGACTTGCCGTAGACCAGTGCAAGGACCAGTGATCACTGTATCCCGCACATGCTTGAAACACGTTCGGAGACGCGCTGACTGTTCCATAAGCTTGCAAAGGTCACGATATATGAGAATGACAAGGCCGCCTTCCGGTTCGCTAGTGTGAACACTATACAACGGGTAGTCTATAGACGGTCAGATTTCACAACCAATCCGCTGAGGTCCGCAGTCCTTCCGACGGGAAGCAGGTGAGCTGAATGCTGTTCAAAAGCCCTATATGATCTGTCAGTGCACATATCCTGGTAGAAACGCATCTTCAACACGTACTGAGGGTACCGATATCTGTGCACCTGCGGCCTCTTCGCATCCGTAATCGTCAGAACCTCCATTTGCTCCTCCGCAGAGAGTAGCAAGTGCTTGAGGTTGCGCTTGCTCCACTGTTCCCGCGCGATCGAGTAGTGTTCTATAAGCCGGGATACTCGGTTGTCTTCACCGGATGCGGGCGCAAACTTGTAGAAAGCGGCAGCGCCGAGGCCGACAACGACCCAGCTAAACCAGACCTTGTTGCCGAAGCCTACGAGACGTAAGCTCAGATGGTTTTCGCAGGTAACGTTGAAGCTGGCAAGGACATACTCTCTTTGGGGTAAACGGTAGTATCTTCAGGGTGATGGTGGTGGTCATTGTGGTGTTCCTCATGCGCGGAGGTGGCGAGTGTGCGGGAGCACGAAGAGGCCAAGGCCTGCTTAGGCCTGGCGATAGCAGCCCGGAGCAAAGACATGACACCAGGGACTGGTCAAGTTGGTTGTGGTTGAGTGAAGTACCGGCGTGTAACGCGACCCCGCCCTGTTCCTGCTCGGGATGTTTACGTAATCAGACCACCTCAAAGACCAGTTAGAAGCGAACGATTGAGCACCCCGACCACCACCACAGTTGTTACGACTGGCCTCCTGGACCGCAACATCTACTCAAACATTCATTGCATGCCACCAACGGAGCCGGTTCTCCCCTAACAGATATTTACGATTCGCATTACGACGCCTATAGTCCAAGGTCGACGTCCGCACACGCCACACAAGCAAACTCAACTGAACAATCACGCTACGACTATACAATATCTGCATACGATAATTTTATTCCTACAACAGTACTATGGCGTCTTCATCCTACCCTCTGCCAATGCTCCCTCTACGTCTGCCCAGCTCCCCGCTTCTATCTGGGGCTCTCTCCGATGACTTTTTCGCGACGCTGGCGGCTCAAGGGATCTACAAACCTCTCCCCAAGCTATCTTTCGCCCCCTCCCCGCGCATGAAACCCATCCCGAAGACGTATACACCCAGAATTCCATCAAAACTCGCAAGTACGCAAGAGAAGCCCCTGCCGTTGATTCCAAAGCCAGCCATACCTCCCAGGCAAATCATCTCAGTTCTGGATCTGCTGGAGAAGATGGACGACGATGTCTCGAAGGAAGCTCAGCGCGTTCGCGTGAATATCGAAGAAACCAAAGACTTCATCCGCGGCTTCAAACAAGACCTCAGAGCGCGCAGCGCGAAGTCGCGCGTCGTAGAGACAGGGAGGAGCGGGAGACCAAGGGTCGCGATGATGATTTCTGGCTGAACGCTTGAACTGTATCTATAGCGGTGAACCCTAGTGCGTATTGATAGTACGATACAACAACCAAGACGCGTCCCTAAAATGTCGGTGTTCCCTACCTCACTGCCCCTCGCTACACGGTATCACCACTGCGAGTCCGTGTCCTAGAAACGGATGAGCGTATTTGGATTTCAACTTTGTGAAGGCTCTTTGCCTCTCAAGCTCCGAGACTCATGGCAACAGATTGAGTTCATCCAGGCCAAGCCAAAGGCCCTTAGACGCACCCACTGGTATATAAACGGTGGCTCACTGGCCCGCTGACCTGCTTCCCATCCACGACCCTCTAAGCATCCACTCCTCGCTGAATACACACCCCTTTCCACGCCCACAATGTGTAAGTTTTCACGACGCGTGTGTGCCCAGTCAAGTTCACCAGCAACTGCCATCCAGCGTCCACCAACGCTACCACCGCCACCGCCACCGATGCCGCAAGGCCCACTCCCACGCGCAAGCTGTCCGTGGACCCACAAACGGCCGACAAGCTTGAGAGGCGTCTCACCCAACGGCCCGCCAAGGAGGAGCTCGTTGATCGCAACATCTTGAAGGGTGTGCACTCAGACTGGAGGTGTATGCGAGCGAGAAGCTAATCAGGGCGTTGCTAGATGACAAGGTCGCCCCTTCGTTGCAAGCAGCCAGGGACAAGCTGCAGAGGTCGCAGCTTGAGGTACGCGGGCTGTTATATTTTGTAGCAGCAGGATTGATGGAGAAATATACAGGATAAAATAGGCCAGGCCCTCCTTCATCGTCCAAAGCAAGAGGAGCTCCAGCAAACCGGTATACTCAGTGCGTACAAGGCATAGTGAATCGCAAGCGCGGACGCAGACCACTAACGTACTTTGATAGAGGCAGAATCGTCTCCTGAGACCACCGCCTCTGCCTGAAAGGGTGGTGCTTGACACAGCAAGAATGAACTGAAGAAGTGGGGGTTTTTCTCGTGAACCTCCGTCCGTCGAATTAGTGGTGTATACTCTGAAGTGAATGAAACATGTACAATAAGCATTTGGATCCCACATAAAGCAACCGTGACACACCTATAGACGAATGCGGCGTGGTCAATCTCTGCTGTCTCTTCTGTTCCTAATTTTCTCCCTCATCTCCGCCGCGGCGCGCTTCGTTCCTGCGCTTCCCGCCCAACCCCGACTCCGCAGCCAACCCACCAGCCTCGGCGTCACAGCCGCTGTGAGACCCACACGCACGGGCAGGAAGAGGGTCTTGTGGATGGTGTACGCCAGGACTATCATAGCCCAGAGACCCTCCGAGCCGCCGTTCGCCGGCGATTGGGCCACACTGTCCATCTCTTCCCGCCCGGGCTCGGTTGGTCTTTCTGGCAGGAAACCCGCAACGGCCTCCTTCACGGACGCTGCAATATGCGCAACATGCTCCGCGCCGATGATGTTGACCGCGGCGAAGGCGACTGTGAAGTCCGCGATGGTCAAAATGGTGTACACCCCGAGGGCATACCAGCCATAGGATTTGATGAGGTGCTTGAGGCGTTGCGACAACGAGGCATTTGGCGGTAGTTGTGGATGCGAGTCGTCGGTAGGAGATGCAGGTGGAGAAGGGGAGAGTCGCGACGAGCTCTGATGCAGTACTCGTGTGCTGGTACGGCCACCTGGTCTGGTGAGTGTAATCCGTGGCTCTGCAGCAGCAGCGGTGAAGCGAGTTAACGGGAGCAGCGGCCTTGACACTCGAGGGACCAGGGAGCGGAGGAGAGGAATGCGAAGGATGGCGGTGCGCACCATGAGTTCTGCGCAAGACGGAGTTTATCAAGGTAAAGCGGTCAAGGAAGGGTGCGGACGATGCGGAGGAGGAATGCCAGCGACGGCGAAGCGACAGACGCGTCAAAGCGGCCGCGCCTGCCGCGGGTTCGGTAGGCGTTCTCGGCATACGCCGAAAGCAACTTTTGAATCGATCTGCAGGAAACGGGAAGGCTCAGTAGAATCTTGCTTCATCTTGACCCTTTCATGCATCCACACAACCCCCACCTGCAGTCCTACCAGTCTTCACTGCGATAGCATCCCCCTTCACGGCTTGCATCTGCATGGACCCCGCCGTTCCCGTCGACGAGCCCTACGGGCCTTTCGAAGGACCAGAGAAATTACTCGAAATATGGTTCGCTCCCTCTCCTGCTCAGCTTCCAGACGCGTCTTCGTCCACGGACGGGAAGTTCGGGCTCAGAAAAGTGCCCAGGGCCGTTTGGGAGGAGATGCTGGACATCGTCAAGTGCAAAATTCTCTCGCACGTCGAGGGTTCCGAGATGGATGCCTATTTGCTTAGGTATGTTCCTTCATATCGGTGTTTATATCGCAAATTCTAGACCTTTAGCTTCCGGATGGTCGTACGACCTTTCAGAATCGGTCTCCTCATGCTATTTGTGTGCACACAGCCCAAATGCTACCAGATGCTGACCTAGCCGCCGTCACTAGTGAATCTTCCTTTTCGTCTCTCCCCACCGCTTGATCCTGAAGACATGCGGTACGACGCTCAACCTTCTCGGGCTTCCACGGATGCTCGAGATCGCCAAGACTTACGCGTCCTTGCCTTGCGTATACCGGTGCTTCTACTCCCGCAAAGCGTTCATGTTCCCTGAACGTCAGAGCGGCCCGCACCGCGACTGGAGAGCAGAGGTTGAGTTCTTGGACCAGATTTTCCCCAGCGGCGCTGCCTACACTATTGGTAAAGTAAACGGCGACCACTGGGTTCTCTATATCACCAGCCCAGGAGAAGACCTGTTTGCATCCACCGCGCCGAACTCCCCTGCTCCTCGGAGTGGCCCCGCTTCCGCCCGATATCGACGAGTCTTCCGGCGGCGATCCCCAGGACGTTCCAGATTCACCGGACTTTACGAAGCAGGACTACACCATAGAGATACTCATGACGCAACTCTCGCCGTCCGCCCGCGAGCAGTTCAACCACGCGTCTGTTCTCGAAGCGGTTGAATCTGGCCCAGGGCAGCATGCTCTCGAACTCTCTTCTGCTATCGGCATCACCGATATCTTCCCTCCCCAGCTGACGACTTTGGATGCCTATTCATTCACGCCATGCGGCTACTCCTCGAACGCCCTGCTCAAGTGGCGCGACAACGCGGGCACGGACCAGTTCCACAGCGGCGAGGGCTACTACACCATCCACGTCACTCCGGAGGAAGGCTGGTCTTACGCCAGCTTCGAGTGCAACGTCCCGCTGCCCACCGTTCCCACCCCACAACGCACCAAAATCCCCGATCTGAAGACGCTGATTCGGCGAGTCGTGAATATCTTCCAGCCTGGGCGGCTGACGCTCACGCTCTTCATCTCCGGCGAGGACAACGCGAACGCGGAGGAAGAGGAGGGCGAGAGTGCTGTCGAGGCGGCGCAGAGGGCGTTCAAGTCGGCCTTGATCTCGCCGAAGGGTATCAACGGTGTCAACGGACACGGCACCAACGGAAGCGGGGAAGAGGCATTCCGGGGGATCTACAAGCGGACGGACAAGATCAACTACGAGTTCGGAGGATACGACCTCGCCTTTGCCAGCTTCGAGCTTCGGCCATGATTTGACGCATCTCCTGCTCTTCCGCGTTCTCAGGGCATTCGCTTGGATATACCACTCACTGGACGTTCTATGACGTCCTACAAAAGGAGGACACTGGGTGATTGACGGTATTACTCGATGGCTTCCATGTACCATGGTGTAAAATATATTGGCTCGCACCGTCATCGACCCTGACTGGCGATGCCACCGCCCACATGTGCTGTCGTGCTGGTATGGACCGTGAATCTCCGCGAGCTGATCTCGACTTGTGGACAGAAGTGAAGGCGGCGTGGGGCATGAGCACGGCCTGCTGCGCACTATCCGCGAAGAGCGAGCTCGACCCACGGGAGCCTCGGGCTTGTGTCGCGTTGTTTGAGCCCGTTCATTTCGCTGAACCACAGAACCCATAAATGGAAGGTCACAGGGCCATCAGCTGGCGTCCACGGGCCTGGTTTGTCCTTGACGTTGTTCGACGACGACGCAGGTCTTGCCAGCGGTCGGTGTTCACGCCTGCGCCGACGACAAGCTGGCATGCAGCAGCCGCCCCGCATCGGTGCTCGCTGCCTAAAGTCATGCGAGCACGCTGGCGGTCGGGAGACGGGTATCCGGTCAGTCCCTATCACCGTGCATCAGCACGGTACGGTGCTGGCTCCTCGCCCCGGTCGCTCACATTTTACGGCAGAAGGGAAGAATGGGGGCCTGCCCCTCCATGCTCGCCTGCTGTGGCGGTGACAATGTGCCATTTGCGGCGGGGAGGCCTCCCCCGCGCGCGGCCGGTCGAGACGGCTATCTGCTGGGTGGGTCCTTGCCGCGGGTTCGCTGGCGGGGCCCCCACTTCGGCCGCTTCGAACCATTCAGCGTGCGGCCAGCGCCCGCGGCGATGCCATCACCTTCTCGCTTTCTTAAAGCCTAGCACGCACGCCCGCGGCGCCGGGGCGGTATTTACTACGCGCACGCTGGCGGCCCTGCCGTCCTGGCTCGCTCGCTCGCCCCTCCGCCCCATGGCGCGCCAGGTCGTCTCCCTGGCCCCCGCGACGCCGCTGGACGCCCGGCTCGCGCTCGAGGAGGTCAAGGACTTTGCGCTGACCGACATGGGCTTCGGCGGCGACACGACGTGGACGTACAAGATCCTTCGCGAACCCGCCCTCACGGAAGAACTGACGCGTCTCTCGTGTCCGCAAACTCTCGGTCACGTCGACAGCGTCGCGCTGCAGCCATGCCCGCTCTACGACTTCCGGAGCCAAGACCGTCACACCGTCCAGCGGTGGGCGATGCCGGGTGGCACTTGGACGTTCACCGCCGTCTTCGATGGTGAGCCTGTCCGCTGTGTTCAGATGGGTGGGGTGAAACTAAAGACTGATATTAGGGCACGTCAACCACGATACTGTTAACTATGTCTCCGAGATAGTGCCGTCCCAGGTTCGCAGATCGCTCGAAACAGCCTTACGGCAGACCTATCCGAATACGCCTCGAACTGAGCAGATATCATCCCTTCTGTCCGAGGCAATCATACAGGCTGATGCCACTATCACCTCCGAATTCTTTGCGATATTCACAGAGGCCGGGGTCGACCCGGCGCGCGCAGACCCTAGCTCTATGAAGTCGTTCATAAACGACCGGCGGACAGGTGGGCTCCGCTACACACGCGTCTCGCGCATGCTGGGCGGGACGACCGCCCTGCTCACCCTATTCCACGAAGACTCGGCCAACCTCTGGGTCGCCAATCTAGGCGACTGCTTGGCAGGTAGGCCTTCCTCCGCTTTGTACCGCGCAGACGCCGCCGCTCAGGCCTCTCTCCCCGCAGTGCTCGGCACGTGGAGCGGCTCCCGGTGGTCGGGCGAGCTCATCAACAGCGTGCACAACGGGAGCAACGCCGCGGAGGTGCGCCGCGTGCGCGGCGAGCACCTCGGCGAGCCGGACTGCGTCGTGGACGACCGGGTGCTGGGCTGGCTCGCACCGACCCGCGGTAAGCGTGCGCGCCCGCTCGCGCGGCCCCCCGAACGCTCGCTGACCGCCGCGTCGTCTCTGCAGCCCTCGGCAACGGGTGGCTGAAGCTGCCGCGGGTGTACGCCGAGCACGTGTTCGCGCCGCTCGACTCGGCCTGGATGCGCAGGGAGTCGCTGCCCAAGTACCTCGCGCGCCTCCAGTCGCCGCCGTACGTCTCCGCCACGCCCGACGTGCACCACCGGCGGCTCCGCCGGGGGTCCAAACCCGCGTTCGACGCGTTTCTCATGACGTGCTCCGACGGCGTCCTCGACCTCGCCCACCTCGACCCCATCCCGCTGTCTCAAAAGCTGATGGATCACTGGGCAGGCGTGGTGGGGCGCAGCTACGACAGGACCCGCGGTCGCCGGCCGGGCGCGCGCACGTGCAACAGCGCCCTTGCCCTTCTGCGGGATTGCATCGGGGGAGACGACGCGCACGTCGCGTCCCGCAACCTGACGGTGGAGATGGAGGAGCGTTGGATGGACGACATCACCATCATCGTGCAAAAGTTTGGCTGGTAGACGCCGTCTGTCGATCACATTCTTAAGGTTAAGCACTGCGGAACATTATGAGCTATAGTACATATGAGGAGGCGCAGGGGACCAAGCATGTCCTCTTCTCGAGAACCACAATACCCTGAGGGAACGTACGACACCTGTACAAGAAGCAGATATACATAGATGAGAGGATAGATTTATCGTTTTGTGGTGCGACTGCCGGACGGCGTTGGCGGCTCGTCCTCTGCCGCCGCCGGCGCAGGCGTCGCTGCTGCCCGCGTCGCCTGGGTCTTGGCCCGCATCTTGCACAGGGGGCATAGTCGGGTGAACATCTCCACCATAGGCCACGTGATGGTAGCCTAAATGCCTCGTCAGCGAATGGGCCTGTACACGCGCGGCGCGGGGTGTACGTACGAATCCCGTCCGCCTGGCCTCGAAGAACACGGTGGAGGCCGACCCGTGGTACCGGTGCGCGTACACGAGGATGTCGTAGATCTGGTCCTGCACCGGCACGCGGTCGAAGACGGCCGCGGACTCGAGCGCGCCCGCGCCGTCCTCGGCCCTCCCG
Source organism: Terana coerulea (assembly GCA_024811115.1). Classification (NCBI taxonomy): domain Eukaryota; kingdom Fungi; phylum Basidiomycota; class Agaricomycetes; order Polyporales; family Phanerochaetaceae; genus Terana; species Terana coerulea. Next base: position 415,333 of record JAKOGH010000783.1, read on the forward strand.
CCGCCCGCGCCTCCCCTCGCCGTCGGCGCGCACGATGTAGTTCGCGCGCAGCTTCTCCTCGTCCGCGGGGTTCATGTTGTAGAACGCGTCGCGCGGGAGGAGGAGCAGGTGGTGCTTGCGCGAGCCCGCGCGCGCGTGGTGGCAGGACGCCCAGATGCGCAGCCGCGTCGGCAGCTCCGCGACGAGCCCTTCCGCGACTGCGCGCGCGACGTCGGCGTACGTGCCGGGCGGGAACGTCGCGGTCTCGCGCAGCTCGGGCGTGAGGCCCTGGACGAAGCGCACGAGGGCCTCTTCGAACGCGTGCCGGGTGGGCATCTCGATCGCGTTGACGGCGTTCAGGCCGCGCAGAACCAGGTCGGGCAGCGGGGAGTACCCTGCGCCTCGCCATGGATCAATGTGTGGTGTCGTGACGATCATGCCCTGGGGACGAATATCTTGGGATCAGTGGCTATGGCTGGGCCACGAGGGTTACAAGAGAAAGCTGAGTGTTTGAAAGCGTACCCAAGTAAAGTTCCCGTCGGTGCTGCTCTGCTGGAAGGTCAAGTCGCTGGTGTCCATGGCGTCGTCGCCGTCGAGCAGCGCCGGTGAATGGGGAGGTATGTACTGGCGGATCTGAGGCTCTGTCCGCAGCTCGCTCTCAAATACATGGTTGCCTGAAGGGCCCGCAGAGGTGGGTGAGTCGCTCGAGCCGCCGCCCTGGCCTTGCATGTCCGACACGAGGAAAGACGCCGTCTTGGCCGCGTACGGCGCCACCTGCCGGTCCTTCGTCGTCGCGTGGTCGGTGGGCACTTTGTGTCTCTTCTTCGGCGTGTAGTTGCAGTCCACCTCCTTGTCCTCGGCGCAGTGGTTGCAGATGGGCAGATTGCGGTCGCACTAACAATAGCGGGTGAGAACCGCTGACAAGGCGCCAAAGGCGTGCGGGCCTGACCTTGAGGTTCCTGATGCGGCAGCGGTCGCACCTGGGGATGCCTCGATGCGCAGGGGTTGGAAGCGGTGTGTACTTGCATTCCCGGTCGGTGGCCCACGCACAGTGGTTGCAGGTGGGGAGCACTCTGTCGCACTGCGTCTCGGACGTCAAATGGGTCTGTGCCCGATGAATTTTCGTGCTTACTTTGAGATTATTGTGACGGCAATGGTCGCATCGTGGCTTCCCCCTTCTGCCTTTCCACTGAGACTGACGAGCCATGTACATCTTGGGGTTGGGTATCCGGATGGTCAACTGGCTCTCGTCGCCGCTTTCGCCGGCAGAATCGGTGCCCTCCACGGACCCTACGATACTGACACCCTCGTCTATCGGATCCATTGCAGGGAGCGGCAGGGCGGGAAGGTTTGTATTGGCTCGGGTACGGGTCGAGCCTGGGATTCCCAGCGGGCCACAAGTCTAGCGAGAGGCGCAAAGCGGGGTCAGCTGTGTGCAAAAGACGGGCAAGTTGGCGCATACACTCCTCGGGACGGCCTTTGGTGAGTTTTTTTTTGACGGAGGGGGGCGGACTGGGCTCACCAGGATGGAGGGCAGCCTCGACGACCTCGTGTGGTTTGTACTCGCAAGCAGCCAAATCCGGCCAGATGGTGAAATCGAACTTGATGGGAAATGTGACTGTGACGGATAGGCGTCACTTTTCTTCAGCACCTCCTCGACCGCTTGCTCGCGCAGGAGGCGGACTGCAGCCCCGAAAAATGTCGTCTGAGCGGTAGCCTATATGAGCTACTGGTATGGTCTCGTCAGACTGGTGAAGCCACACTGTATGGCTGCAGAAGCGAGTTCTACGTGGCCGCGACGGGTGGACCCGAAGATTCCTAGTTACCCCTTTTGTCCAGCGGCCTGAGTCAGGAGTCACACTCACACCGGCGACCGCAGGCACGGCGGCATGCATCGAACTGATACGACCCCCAAAGCAACGCAGGATGGGCTTAGGTCGGCACCTCGCTGGCTCACATGGCCCCAGGTTATCCTCCTTAACTCTCCCATTCAGCGTGGCGCGGCAGTCCAGGCTGTGGGTATTTGAAACGTCGAATTACTTTGCTTTCCTCTCTGGGCGACGGCAACTCCAAATGTGATCGGCCGTGTCAGCGATGCTTCTCTCCTTGGAGCTCCAGGCAGAAACCCGGGACACCCACCGCTGCCCTGCGCCTCTGGTGCTGCCCATCGACACACGTGCGAGCGAGCTGACGGTGCTTGCTTTTAGTTTAGGACTCAGCGTTTCGATAAAGCAGCGCTGTGTGAAGATACGTACTCGGTAGCCGTCCCCAGGCTCTGCGTCATGGACAGAACCTTCCGCATCAGGCTCGCGGCCATTATGTGTGCTGTCCACGTGTGTCGTCGCATTCAGCGTGACCGCACCCCGCCGTGTGGTGTCCAGCATGCTTGGGCAGTCACTCAAGCTTTGACCCACCACTGGCATCTCTCAGCTGCTGAGCACACGCAACCTGTGGTAGGAACCATCTTGCATATTTAATGCACCCATCTTCATGGAGCGTCCCTAACTCCGAAACAGCATAAAAGCAGTGAGTCTTCCATCGCGACCCGTTTCCTCCACGTTGAAATTGACACATTGCCGTCATAGGGTCATGTGTAGAAGGATATTCGCATTGCAAGACCAATTGCGATGAAACATACAACCCCAAACTTACTGAGATGAGCACGTAAATCATCTACGGAACATTCTTCCAACAAGGCTTTGAACCGAAGTCGAAGACGCTTCCGCCATGTGCCTTAGTTCGAACGTTCTTGCCCTCGCGGGGGAGAACTACTGCCAAAACAGTGCCTTTCCCCTCCCCTTCCCAACTGTCGCGTATTGCCATCACTCAAGTGTCCAGCACATCCCATGTGGCTGCGAAGATGCTACGCATATAAAAACCACCGCAAGACTTCAACTGCCGGCCAGGTCTCTGCCTCTCCCATCTGCTCCCCGACACATTTACCGCCATGCTCGCCATCTCCCTCGCTCTCCTGGCAGCGTCCCTGGTCAACGCTCGGCCGAGTAAGACGGACGCAAGCCTCGGGTTCTTCAACCCTCCCGCGAACGGAGGATCATGGCTGGACGACGCAGGGGTCGGCGTGGGGCGAGCCGTTGAACGTCAGTGTGCCCAATTTTACCACTGCGAACTCCATCCCATATGTGTTGCTCTCAGGTTGTCATCTCGGGACTCAGCTCCCCGGCTGTCCTTACCGACGACGGAATCGTCAACTTCGCGCGTGCGATCGGCTTGTGAGTCGTGAACGTCTCCGGCAGAAGGCCACGGCGAGCTGAATTTTACGTACCCACTAGCTCTACCGAATGCTTCGGTATTCACCTCGGCGACCCTCAGTCTGCCAACCTTGGCGATGGCCATGGTTCTGTCAACCAGACTGTCGAGCTCCGCCAGGATTTTGGTGATGCAAACGCCGGCACCTGCCTTGAGAGTCTCATTGGTGGAAACCACTTCAGGTGGGTAGCATATGGATGGACGTGACGACTCCAAAGGCTGACTTCTTCGTAGAGTGTTCCGTCAGAACGGGCCTTCGGCTAACAGCGGAGCTCTTTTCCTCGCGTATGTCACCCATATACAAATTAGAAGTGATACTGAAAGGAAACGGACCATGTGTTTCGAAACTTGCAGCGTATCCTCGGAGGAGAATGTTACAGAGAACCACACGATTGAGCCTAACGGCTACGACGTCGGCCGGTATGTCCTGACTTCCTCACGTCCGCTGCAGCCGAACCTGATGCGAATGTGTGCAGAGACGCACTCGTCTCCAATGCCGTCGGCACGACCAGCTTCAACGGCGTAACCTACAGCACCACCTCTGAGACCCTCACGGGAGTAATGCCCTCGGGGTCGGCCGGTGTGAACCACGGTGAGAATGCATTTGACGGGTTCCTCGGTTCTTTTCTGACCGCATTCCAGGCATCGCTATTGATGGCAATGCCATCCTGCTCACTGTCAGGATCGGCTGAGCTTTTTGCGATGTGAGGACGGCCCGCAGCAAGCTCTAAACCCACAACCAGTTCTCATGAACCATTAACGACCAGCATGGACGACTGTCACGTATTTGTTATTTGTTAGTTCGTTTGTCGACCCTGGACGCTGTTTATATACCCTCTTACATACCTGCACCGTATGGCTGCCGTATGAAATGTTTCCTTGCGTCTCACAATCATTTCTGCGAGATCTTGCAATGCAAGCCAGACGTGTGTACGAGTGATCGCCGCCCGACGCCACAATGCTAAGGGCGCTTGGTCAAATGTGAGATGCGCATGCTGTCATGTTTCGCTGCGATGGTCGCAAGCAGCTCCGCGGAGATAGGCAGAAGTAACTTGCAGTTATATTTCCATAGCGAAATGCGAAAGCGTAGTAAAACATTGACATGCTGGATAACTAATGCTACAGGAATAAAACAAGTGGGGTCATGTTATGCATGGAGTACCATAGTGTCGTAGAGCTTGGTGGTATGTGCGGTGCAGGGAAGTGGGATATGTGTGAAAGTCCTTTCGAGCCTGATCAGGACTAAGCCTCTTCGACCCAGTCGTCCCACTGGAAATCATCGCCCGGGGACGTGGGTAGCCATGGCCTCGTCAACGTCTTCTTCGTCTTCTTCATCGCCCTCAGCATCCTCATCTTCCGCCTCGCCAAGCGCGTCCTCGTCCTCCTCTTCGGCGTCGGCATACGTTCGCGGGTCCCAGGCCATCCGCTCCTCGTCTGCCTCCTCGACAGTGCGTCGCCTGACCCTCGCCAGCACCATGTCCAGGTTGGTGAAGTTATTGTCGTCCTCGGCAAACTTACGATGCCGCTTCGAATAAATGTGCTGCAGAGGCCTACATGAGTATGACATAATGGAGAAGACGGATGCGTGCTGACCTGCTTGAAATCGTCAAACTTGACCCTGCAGCACTCGCAGTATCCCGGCTTCACGCCCTCGTCACGCTTCACGAGCCGGACGGTGGTGGTACTCTTGGCCTTCCGCAGCGTCCGCTGCGGGCGTTCGGGGATCTCCAGCGGCGGGCCCATCAGGTTCTCCTTGCCCGGCCCCCGGAAGCCGTTCGTCAGCTTGCGCGACATGTTGACCTGGTTGTCGATCTTGTCACGGAGCGACGGCGGCAGCTGCATCGTTCGGTGCGTGCCTGCGGCCGACGTCGTCCCCGTGGTGGAGGTGATGCCGACGCTGTTGCCGGAGGCGGCGACGTAGGCACCCGACGCCAGGTAGCCGGACGCCGCAGCGGACTCTCCTGCCTCGCCGTCGACGAACTCCGCGTCGAGGTCCACGGGGCCGTCCTCCGGGAGGTCGTCCGCGTGCTTGCGCAAGTTCTGCATCGACACGGCGCGTCGCAGGTCGGTGTGGCGCTGCACCTGCGCTTGCAGCTTCGCCCGGCGCCGGCGCTCTTCTTCCCGCACCTGCGCTTTCCGCCGCGCGAGCTCGTCGTCCCGCTCCTTGTCTGCCTGGTCCATCTTCTCGCGTCGCTTTTCTTCTCGGTCGTTGTACTCCAAAAACGGACCTCGCGCGCGCGGGTGGCAGTGAAGCACCGGCCACGAGCCGCGGTCTTTACCGTCGCGTCCGCGTTGAATGGGGTATTCGAGCGCGGCAATGGTCGCCAGTTCTTGCCGCATGTCCTCGATCAATACGAAGTAGCTGCCTTTCGAGAAATAAACATAATCGTGACGTCGTTGTGTGGGGTCGCGTTCAGTTGTTCCGTGAAGTCGTTCAGACTCGAGCAGCCGGCTCAAATGTCGCTCTCGGTCTCGGATGGAAGTGCTGGCATGATGAGCCGTAGCGGCAACGGAAGATGTTGCTGTGGTCGCAGAGGAAACCTGGCACCGGTCGAGGACACTTGTAAGTTTCTCTATACTCCATACTTTAATCTCGAACTCCATAGCCTTCTGGATAAGTTCGGAGCTCCGAGCGTCTACGGTAGTTCTACAGCGGAGAGTCCTGCTGTGTGAAGCTCAAGCTTAACGGATGTATGGGGAGGACGCACCGTGGCTTGAGCTTTATTGGGCTCGCAAGAAGACTGCCACCACCCCGCGACTTTGAGTTCTCCTTGTTCCCCAAGTTCTCTTCCAACTCCGAAGTAATCAAGTGTGTAACCTCTTTCGAGAAGAAATCATCCACTTTCTATGAGAGTATGAGCACGTTTCCGGGAAGACAGTGTAACGACACGTACTGAGCCTAGCTGTGTTACGCGTCTTTCGAGTTTACTCCGGATGGCAGCGGATTCGGCTTTGCGGGCATCCAGGTCGAAGTGGAAGGTCCAGCTTGGGAAAGCACGCGTGTACTTGACCCTGAATTCCTCCTCCCGCTCAGCGCGCCTCCTATCGCGCTCCTCCTTGGTATCTCTCGCGTCTTTGGTGTCCTTCCGCTTCACATCGTCGCGGGCGACGCGGGCAGGCTCCGGTGCGGCCCTGACCCTCTTCGCAGTCTGGTAGTGAGAGTCGCCTGGCTCGGGCGAGTAGGCTCGCTTTGAGCCTGAGCCAGGCTTCTTGGCTGCGGCGTGGTAGGGTGAAATGGTGGCAGAGAGGTGGTTGGCGAGCGGCTTGACGGTAGCGAGAGGATTCCGAGCGAGCGTAGCCATGCGGATATCCTGAGTGAGGCACGCCCGTCCTCAGGAATATCCGAATGATATGCAAGAAATGCTTGATGAAGCAAACAGGATGAGAAAATGCGAGCCCGTCGCGGTCGACGGCGGTGACGACGACGGTGAGGTTGGCGTTGGCGGAGGGCACGTTGATTGCGTGACGGAGCCGTTTAGCGTCACATTCAATCAACTAGCCCGTGACTGTCACTTTCCGACCGTGACGTCAATTCGGATTTGCTGGCTTTGGCACGAACGTCGAACACAAAACAACTGCTATTAACTATCAAACAAAAAATTTAGTCATGTGCGTGGGAGAATTTCCTCGCATTTTTGCAGAACTTATGGAAGCCACGCGGCGCGTCCAACCACTTCAGCCACTGTGCCACGTGAGCGTGTCCAATCAGGAAAAGACGCTCGGCTTGTGGCACTTCGGCGCTCAGCTCGTCTACATCGAACCTGCATGATGGATTTCCTGGAGCCTTTGCCGGGAACCGCGGATTTGAATCTTCCTACTCTTCCGGAAATATGGTCTGGGTACAGAATACCCAGGCTTTTGGAAAAGCCACAAAATCCAATCATGGATACTCTGCGCTTGTGGCAGAGTAAGAGCAATCAGCCGCTCCCCGACGCCAAGGTGCAGCAAGGTGTACCTGTCATACGGATACAAGAGGACTTCGGCGAAATTAGTTTGGAGGAATCACCTAGAAAAGGTGTTTGGGATGAAGCCATTCGTCGAGCACATCCATCTTCGGTACGACAGTCTCGATTGCTTCATCCACGTTCTCTGCGGTAATATTGACATACATCCGTAGAGCAAGGCTATGTCCTGGGATACGCTGCGCAAGCGTCATGTCACCGTCGGAACACCCTTTCTTTCAGAGAGTTCCAGCTACACTTTTGCAGCGGCACGACATATGTGAGCTCCTTCGTTTCACGTGCATTATCATCTGGATGAAAATGACAGTGTCCTGCCATCATACCAAGCAGCCCTCGACCGTGTGGTCACGGTGACCCCTCTTGAGCTATTCAAGTGCATGCAGATAACTCTTTCTGGCATATCATCGCCTCTGCATGCGTGGGATTCAGAGCGACAAGGTTTCTCGCTCCGAGGCGTCGGTGATGGAGAAACCGGAAGGCTCATCATCTCGAGCTTGGACGAAGTTGCTTGTAACAGGTTTGGTTCATATTTATTGAGTCCGAATCTGCACTATCTGAGAAGTCTTAGCTTGATCCAGAGGTTTCTGACCATTGGCACCCTCATTCGGCGCCTAGAAATCCTCAGCACGGAACAACGCGAGTCGTTGAGTAGCCCTTTATATTATGGAAATTTTAGTACTGAATATTTGCATGCAGAGTAGCCAAGGGTCGCGCACATTTACATGCGTTTGGTCACGCATTGTCCTCCGTGTTATCCCACATCAACGCTAGTATCTCGAATCTATGCTACTCAACCATCACTTCGAGCGGCAACACAGATATACACTCCCTGACTGCTCTTTGGTCCGCATGCACCGATCCAGAAGAGCAGCTTCAAGACTTAGCCTCCCTGTGCGGAAGGGTACGTTTCATGCCGCAAATGTGCGCATACTGTCAAACCCAGTAACAATAACGTCTAGGAGAGCAGTATCGTGCCTAAGCAATACCGCTCACTACCAGACTCAGCAGCTGAGCTACTATCATCTATCTATACTCGACTGACTGGTCATTTTGAGAAGAACGCGCCGCACGTCACTACAGCCATTATTGCATTCATCTTAACCTCTGGTTTCACGGATTATCTCAAATCAATCTGTGACTCTGTGGGCTATCATTCCAGCAGAGCTTCCAAAGGTCCTTCCGAAAATGATCAGCGAGATTCCTCGGGGTTGTTTGAGGATGACATCACAGAGGAGGACCGCACCATGGAGAAAAGCAGAGATCGAGAAGATGAAGTGTTCCCAACCTTTTTCACTGCGGAATTCCGTCGGGCAATTGTACGAGCTCGTCAATCTCTCAAGCTATTGGAGGCTGCACAATCTGACCATCCACTACTCGCGGACTCTGTTACGCGGCGGAAAGTTGAATGGTTCTGGTCTTCGGAAGCAGTCGCAACAGCGTGGAATGATCGCTATTCCGCGGGTAGTAGATCCACGACTCGACCCTCGACACCGGATCTCGAAATTGGCAGCACCCAAGCGCCAGCCTCGGAGAGAGCAGGATATCAGTCACGCATCTCACAATTTCGGCTTTACGATCTCGAGCCTGGCAGTCACTTATCTCTGAAGGCGACATTTGCATCCTCCTCGAAACCCAATTCCTTCACTGCATTCCTCCACGACTTTCCGTCACGACTGCCCTCCTTAACGCCAACACTTCAGACCCTCAGAGATCTCGTGATCTCACCACTCGTCTCGCACATCAACTCCCTCTCAGCTGCGCTGGTGCATGTCTTTCTCTCAGACTCAAGCCGCTACCTCAATTTCCGCCACCATCTTGTTCTCCTCAGGTCGTACGTGCTCCTCACGTCGCATGCTTTCAGGAGTCGCTTGGAGGTTGCGCTGTTCTCAGACGCCCCTGAGAACGTCTCTTCAGGAGTGTCGGCACGGTCCATTGCTGTTAAGGCTTCTCGTCCTACCTCGCGACATCGCAAGACAGAGGCTACGCAGAGCTCGTGGGTCATCGGGCTAGCGGTGGCGCTGACGGAAGGATCTTCGTGGCCGCCAGGAGGGTCCGACCTCAGCTTCTACCTCAGGGCGGTGATAATCGACGCCCTGGAGGCGGACTACAATCCACAACTTAGGGACCAGGAGTCTAGCCGTGATGAAGACGGCGACGAAGGTCGATCCCAGCTTTGCAAGAAGCAGAATGGCGGTTGGGCTTTGCGATCAGAGATTTGCCGGTAGGATCGCGGGCTCGGTGGTTGAATCCCAGGAGTAAGTCCTTTTATGCTCCGTCGTACGTCGCTTGAGGACTGATCTTGTGTTTAGGTATGGAGTATGTGCGATGATTTAACGTTGTCATTATATCGCTGACAGAACGTCATCAGGGCGATGGACTTCTTGTACATGAATTATAATCCGCCACATCCCATCGACATCCTCATCTCATCCAACACATTGTCAAAGTATCATCGTCTATTTGCATTCAACTTGCGATTGATGCGAGGTTCGTGACAACTCTGCTGCCCTTCAGCACAAGCTGACCCCGACGCAGTCGAGAACGTGATACGTGCCCTCTTCCGCATGACCTTGCACGGCTCGACACCGCCCTTCGCAACACTCGCATCGGCGCAGAAGCTGTTCGTACACTTCCGCTTTCTCGCAAGCTCCTTTGTCACCGGGCTTTCTTCGTATGTGTACGACGCTGCGATCGGTGGCCACCTCGACGCCTTCCTCGCCAAGCTCAAGCCTCGCTGTGACCGCCGAACACCGGTAGACTCGCCCGCGTACGCAGAGTTCTCTGACGTCTTCGCGCTCGCGGAGTACCACTCCAACGTCATGGACGACGTCCTCAGTGCATGCCTCTTGCGCTCCGGCCAGAAGGCCGTTGGTGACCTTCTGCGCGGCGTGCTCGAGATCATCCTCGAGTTTGGCATTCTCATGAGCGAGCTTAGGGATGAACGGTTAAAGGAGTACGAGACAGTAGCGCCCTTGAAAGACCTCTTTTGCGGCGTACCAGCGCAAAATGCTCGGTCTGGTAGGTCACTCCGACTTATTGACTCAAGCTACTAGCTTACGCAAGCCTCGCATAGCGCAAAGCCCTCAAGGCACACATTGACAAGAGTACGTCGTCAACAGATGCGTCACTTGAGGACCTTCAATACCGGGTCCTCTCAGGTTCACTTTCTGGGGTGGCGGCGAGCTTACATGACTTGCTCACTCGTATCGAAGTCCCGGAGTCATGGAAGTAGCGTTTTGCAAAGGCAAAAGAACTATGAGATTACAACTATGTACAAGCTCGAGATGCCATGCTTCGGTAATACTACTAATAAGACTACGGGGGAAGTATTCAATCAAGTTGTTCGTTCCACGACTGGGTGCTACAAAACGAGATGCGATTACAAAAGACGTACATGACGTTGGCGAGAAGCAATTGGATAGCATGTGGTTATGGGAAGAAAACAGTGCGCGTGGATGGGGAATGGGATGTGTGGATGGAGCAACTAACGACGATGGATGATGATGCATGGAAAATAAAAGAGATATGATGAGGATATGTGCATATGGACGAATAGCAACTCCGTGGAACAATTCCGTTCAACACAAGGACGTCCGATAGTCTGTCAAGGCTTGGTCTTCAGTGCTCGACGGCGCCCTCGAAGACCTCGAGTGCCGGCGCGCGCGGCTTGTTAGCCTTGCTCTCGCGAACGATGCGAACACGTTCCTTCTCGTGAATGTTGCGGACCTCTTCTTCCATGAGGTCGCCGGTTTCAGGGGTAGGCGTCGCTGCCTGATCCTCAGGGATGCCCAAGCCGCGCCGAACTTCGTCCATACGAACGCCTTGGATGAAGTTGACCTCTTGCGACGTCACTTGGCCGGCAGTCTTGAAGGCACCAAGGGAGACAGACCTGGACAGACCGCGCTTCTTGGTGGGGGTGCATGGAAGTGCGGAGGCGCCGGACTGTTCTACGAGACCAACGGTCTCCAGCATGCTCACGAGGTCGCCGAACTCGCTCCTCGACACCGGAGCGAAGACGCCTTTACCGGTGCACTCAAGAAGATTCTTGTAGTAGGTGTACAGCTGGCTGGAATCAATCGCAGAAGATGAAGAGGCGTCTGTCGTGATCTTCGAACGCTTGGTGGGGGTACGGGGCATGGTTGGCGACGAGGAAGGGGAACTGCCACCGAGAGCGAGGCCAGCATCGAGCCTCCGTCTTGCGAGGAACATGGCAAGAAGAACAAGGCGCGCTTGAAGGCCGAGATCATGAACCTTGACCACTGTCTCGCTGTCGCTAGCTTTCCGCGCTGGGCCAGAGGCATTAGCGGTAGCTCTGGAGACTTTCGAAGCGGGGTTGTAGGCCTTCAGAGCAGAAAGGACGTGGGCAGGGGTGACAGGAGGAGTGGGGAGCTCCAGAGGGTTGGCGTCACCAGACAAGTTAGGGATCGCAGAGTTCAATGCGATGTCAATTGCACCGCGCAGCACTTCAAAGACAGCGCGCACATCGCCCGTCATTGCAGCAATCTTTTTGCTCAAAAGCATCAACGTTCCAGCCGGAAGGAATTTCGCCAACGAGTCGGCCACATTGTCTTCAGTGCTTTCCTTGAGCGGAGCAAGACGCTCTTGTACGATTTCCTGAAGCTGACCAGGCGTGTACGGAGCGAAGTGCATAGTCTGAACACCAGTGAGAGCTTCCAGTGACACCGACGTCGCAGTAGAGGACGAGGATAGCGTATGGGTATTTGCAATGCCGATGATGCGGATGGACGTGGCATGATCGCGGGCGAGGGCGAACAACGTTGAGAGCGAATGGGACGACGAAGCAATATGGTCGACTTCGTCGAGGAGCACGAGACTATCGGTAGCGTGAATACATGCCCACACAAGATTTGACAAATAACGCACCATTTCGACTCCCGCTCCCCAAGGAGCCTGCTCACTGCCTGCAACGTCGTCTCCTTGACTTTCCTGCCTTTCGTCCCTTTCTTCGTTGGTGTGGAGCCTTTGCAAAGGTCCTCAAGCAGCCGCTCATAAAGGGCGTCGACGTCGTTGAGGGCCATGCAATTCACGTTAATGACGGGTGCCTGGGCCACATCGAGTTGTTCGCGGTACTCCCGCAGGACGGAGTTGACCAGCGCCGTCTTGCCAGTGCCAGGAGTGCCAGAGATGTATAAGACGGGCGCATCTGTCGGTTTTGTTGGTTCGGATTCGGATTCGGAAGGGGACTCGATGAATGCCGAGATGAAGCGGGTGATTACGTCGCGCTCATTGAGGCGCCCCGCCATATGTCCGACATGGTTACACGTCGGACGAAGCAACGCACGAACGCGACTGGAGATGGGCTGAAGGGAGGAAGGGGGTGAAGGTGGCGGGGTCGCAATGGCTAGTCCCGAGAGTGCGGTCGCAGGTGTAACGGGTAAACTCGCGACGGAGGCAGTTCGCCGTGGAGCTTCGCGACGAGCCTTCTTAGCATAAGATACAGATTCAGACAATGCAGCTACTCACTGGAACGCGATCTGGACGGTGAGAGATGTTCAGAGCTCGACCTTCGCAGCGACCTCATTAGTCGTGTGGTCGTCGGCGAGTTAATTGCTTCGACTCGGAAAGGGGGACGTTCTCCTTATTTCCATCGCCGTCGAGTACAGTCGACGAGTATCGAATACGTTTGTGAGTTGGAGTCTGTTCAGGGGTTGGAGGTAAAGCGATATCACAGGGCGACGTTGTCGACGAGGACGACGGCTCAGACGACGTGGGCTCAGAGGGCGCATGACGCTTGCCCAACACCGAGCTGCGTGTCTGCATGATATTTTAAAGGCACGTGTGACGACGAATGAAGACGTGAGCGCGATGAGAAAGAGAGCGAGCTCGTTGTCGTCGTCGACGGCCAGGATAAGCAGATGAGAAAACGATGGCGGCTAATTAACTGCCGGCGGAGCTATCGCGGATTCAGACTCCGACCGGTCAACGCGTCTCGACGCGACGCGTTTTCACGTGATTGGCGCTTAATTTGAGTCGGCAACTCCCGCACTTCCGGATTTAGGTAAGTAGGTTTAGTCGGTCTTAGAGTGGAATTTATATCTCACCTCTTGGCGGAGAGCCTCACGGAATGCGTGCCCCAAACAGAAGGTACTTCTTCTTGCACAGCCTGATGATAGCAAAGCCTTATGTTCTGGCTGTGCCGTTCATGTATCTCACGGGCTGCCGAATAGGTTTGAAGTAGCGTGCCGAACGCGGGCTTATATGCCTACACGGACGGTTTCTGGCTCGGACTGCGGCCCTTGCTCCCTCCTGCCATGTCCCGAGGCTGGACCCCGCTGAAGTACGCGCTAATTCTGCTGGTCTCCGTAGCCCAAACTGCCGTAGCAGACTGTGGCGATAATGCTCGCCGAGCTATCCGGTGAGTAGCCGCGCTCATCAGATTTCAACTCTGCTCAATTTAACACGCTAAAAGGAATGACGACGACGGAGACGACTGCAGCTCGACGAACAGCCACCATGCCAGTCGTACCTCGAGCTCCTCTGCCAGTCGTACATCCGGTGGTTCTCCTAGTGGCACCGCCCTTGGGGACCAAAACCCTTCGAACGGGCACAGAGGTGGACTCCAGTGGTGGGGGGATTGCCGGTTTGGTGATTGGTCTTTGTGAGTCCGACATTCATTGGGTAATACCAGTGAAGCTGAATGATGCTTTTTCTACAGTACTCTTCCTCCTATTCCTTATCCTGTTGCTCGTGTGCCTGCGTCGTCGCATCCGGAGGCGTCGGGCGCTGTTAGAGGAAGGAAATGGTATTGGGACTGCCACGGCACTTGCAGCGCGTGAGAAGGAGAGTGGCTTCGCGAGGTATTCTGCTCAACTATCCGCGAATACTCCACAACGGCTGGCGAACGTCCCTCCCACCTTGCCGACGCTTGATTCAGCCACAGTACCTTTGGTCACGGCCGCCGCGCTGAACCACAACACACGCGAAGCGGGAAACGGATCCACGCTCGCGCGATCTACCACTCGTTCTTCGCTACCAAATCCATACGACCCGCACGACGAGCCAACAACCGCCCTACTATCTTCCCAGTCGAACCGGGACAGAGATCTGCCTCCGACACCGTCCGAGTATGCAGATCTTGCCAGCGGCAGCAATCACAGACCATCCACGTCTGTCAGCTCCAGCGCCTTCTCGTCGCGGCCGCCTTCTTCCTTCATGGGGCACCCCGACATGCTACTTTCGCGCGGGCAGACGACGCGCACCACGGGCACTACAGCTTCAACAGCCAGTGTTCTTCATTCCGAGATGGCTGCATACCAGAAGCGGTTGGAGGCACATCATGAGAAGGAGATGCAAGCCCGCGATGATGCTGCAAGAGGCCCTGGCAGCCCGAGCCTGATACCGCTAGAACCGCCACCCGAGTATCGCGAGCTGCTGCCATCTGGCAGTACTAGTGATCTGGGAGAGGCTGGGCACAGCTCTGTGCCACATTGAGATGTTCCTGTGTATGCCCTGTGCATGGGACGGCATGGACAATTACAGTACAACTGGAACGACTGTATCACAAGGACTTGCTTTAGGAGGACTCGTAGTTTAGCACCGTGTTTCTAGACCTCCTCGTCTACTGTGAAACATTCCTAAATCAACAAAATGGATGAGAACCGCATGGACAAAATGTACAAGCTATACATACTCGACAGGACCTTCAATCAACAGCCAAGTTTCTTCTTTGAAGTGCTCACCGCCTTATTGATTCTCTCGATGACATAGTCGAGAAGGCCATTCTTCGCCGATGGTGATGGACTATTCTCCGCAGGCTCTAGGAGAACGCTAAACTGCTGCTTCGAAGCCGAAGATTGTATGCTTGTGGAGGACAGGATCTCAATTTCGGCTTTGCGCCGGTTGTGAAGCATGTGCTGAAGCTCTTTCCTAGAACGAGTGGACGTTCTACGTGAGCATAGCGCGGCAGCTGCAAGGATCATATACATTACTGACCTCCATTTCCTGGGCAAGTCTTGTCTTCGAAGCATAGAAATGGCCTGTAGTGAAGGGTAGTTCCTGATAGTCAGATAGACGATCCGGTCTCACCTTCTGCTGGTCATGCTTGGTTATAGGAATTAAAGCGTCACGATCGATCCCCAGCCTACAGCAATTTCATGAGTACACCAATATTACTTGGTGTCGGCAGAAGCTATGAACTCACTCAGACAGCTCACTCCCCCGCACACCGCCCCACATCACCCTTGGAGCGACTAACGACTCGTGCTCGTGTGACATAGCGCTACTACCGTACTTATACACGGAAAGAATATCGATACCGTAGGGATCGCAGTCGACTAAGGCTATAATGGGGATGCTGATATCCAATGAGCGAGAAAGTGCAATATGAAACCGCAATCAACATACATTGCAGGCAAATTTTCAGCCAATGTGCACATAAGCTGGCGCGTTGCTACGTCCGGGTAGCCTTTGCCCTGTGGGGCAAACTATTGATCAGAACGAGTCCTTATGGTGGCACATAGAACATGTGGGCCAAACCGTGACGATCAGACCAGGTCCAGCGAGGCGACCGTCTTCTGCTAGGTTGAGCCGACATAGCGTTTGAAAGACAGCCTGCAGTGATAATATCAGGTGAGACAATGCATCTTAGCTTTGTACCATACCTCCTTCTCAACAATCAATACCCAAGACAGCTCGTCCTTAACCTCGTAATGAAGTATCTCCTCAGATGGCGGTATGAGAGTACTCTGTTACAGTGAGTACATGACAGAGGACTTGTCATGATGGCGATGCTCACCTCGGATCCATTGACGCTGATCTCCGCACTTGAGCGCAGGTGCATGGTCAGGCCATGCCCACATATGAGGCCTTTGGAGGCCGCGCGCTGTGCATACATTCAGCAAGAATCGCTCGCCGCGGCGGAACGCTACACCCACGACGTTTAGGTCTGCTCTGCGCACGCCTATTGTAGCTGCAACGTCGTCAACGAGCTAGAAGCAGTCAGTGCAATAACAATGTGACGCGCTACGATATGCCCTACTCTGTCAACGACAGCCTGCGAGCCAAATAATGGGACGTCTTTGTAGTACATGTCTCTACGAGAGCACACTCAGTGAAAGCGGCAGAACATAAGTTTGGGCGTACCGCTTTGTAGTTGGGATGTCGTCTACCAATGCCTCGTGTATGAGCTCAATAACCTTGATGAACTGAGCTGCGAACATTGGGTGAACCAAGCGAGTAAGTGACTATATGCGGTTGAAGTCAAAAGTCTCACCCAATGACTTTGCGCTAGCATGTTTCCCATTTTGAGGAAATACAATATGGCGCGTTGCAGTAGAGCTTAAGATGGGCAGGTTAGTGCATAGAATGGCTACCGTATATATGCGCACCCATCTTCCTTGATAGGCTTCCTTCGGTCCGCAACCTCAATAATAATCTTCTTCCTGGCCCTAGGACTCGTCATGAAATTTTCTGCATCTGGCATAGCATCGCAGAGCTGCTGAAGGAGATCGAGAATTATATCTTCGAGGCAGCGGATCGTATACGCGCTGTAGGGGAAATTGTTAGCGCCTAATTTTCGCAAAAGAAACAGACGTACCGGGTATTTTCTTCATCAGTAGTTTCTGTACTCTCATACTGATTGTATTCTTCATCTTCGCATACCTCACCCGCATCGCTGGTCGCATCGGTGTCTTGTGAAGGGATATCTTCATCGTATTCGAGCTCGTCGCTGAGGCGCATCACCGAATCATTGTCTTCGCTCGTTAGAACGTCAGCATCCTCAAAGTCCAGAATCTCGTCTTCAGACATGGTGATAGGGTTGAAGGAAAGTGCGGAGCTCAGACCACTCCAGGCAGAGGAAGCGCGACGCGAGAGTGTCGGGTGTCACGCGAAAGTGACGTGTGACCAAGGGTGACAGATTCATTCCAGGAAATGAGAAGTCCTATCCGCATGCACATATGAGTAAGTCCAGAGGCGACACACGAAGATACTCGGCTACTAGACAGGATTCAGACCCATCCTGGTACTTCGAGATCAAACCACTCAGGAAGCTTCACCCAGAACTCGGCGCGGACCGCCTCCACGACGGCACCAAAATCCAGTCTGCAAGCCTCGCATGCCCGGATTGTGGATTTGTTCTCCGTCCCAGGGACATCCCCGCGTGTTTGCATGAGGAGACTGTCGGCGATGGCGAATAACGGATCCGAGTTCCGATTCAGGACGAGCCCGTTCACATCTCGAATGAGCGCGTAGGTCACGGCTTCGAACGCCATCTGGCAGCGGCGCTTTCGAGCGGGTTGGACCTCGAGCCTGTTGTGGCAGAATTCCGACGGTGCCCGGCCTTCTAGCTCCTTGACGATGAAGGTGGAGAAGTAGCGAGCAGAATGTTCTTTCCCCCGGTATACCCTGAATAGGTCTTCGTTCGAGAGGCTATAGACGGTTCCAATTGTGGGGTCGGTGTAACCGAAGGCAAGTTGGCTGGGAGGAGAACGAGACAGGTCGTAGAAGGCAGCGGGTAGGAGCTGCGGGGCGTCCACCTCACGAGCTAATGTGACGAGCAGACTAGTTGGTGTGAGCTTGCGTCTCAGTTCAAAACGTGAGGACTTACCTTGCGTAGGTCGATACGGGTTGAGGTGTATAGACAGCCTCCGTACCAGCTGCGTTTCTTTCTCGGAGTTCCCATTGTGCAAGAGTTGCTGGCCATGAGACAGACAGTTGCCGCAAAGCCTTGGTTCGCATCGAGTTGATAGAGTACTTGGTTCCGA
The DNA here is from genome assembly GCA_024811115.1 of Terana coerulea. Taxonomy (NCBI): domain Eukaryota; kingdom Fungi; phylum Basidiomycota; class Agaricomycetes; order Polyporales; family Phanerochaetaceae; genus Terana; species Terana coerulea. The sequence continues at coordinate 433,265 of JAKOGH010000783.1, forward strand.
GACGGAGGAGGATAGCCAAAGTTTCGAAATCCTCAATGTCGGAAATATCGATGAACCTTGGAGGATGTTCAGTTATTTATTCGTGGATTCAAACGACAACGCTCACCCATATAAACACTTCAAAAAGATATAAGCCTCCTCCGGTGAGTGAGGGAATCGCATGATCGGCGCTCCCTCCAGATGATGCGTTGGCTCTTTAGATATAGATACTTGAGCCAGTTCCTCGAGTGCGACTGAGTGGCGGAAGAGTACGCTTTGATGCACCCGAAAGTATTGGTGTCCAGCCAAAACAGCAACGTTTCCATCCCCGAAGTACAGCTCCGGGCTTCGGTTTGGGACCTCAAACGGCGTGTCGAAGCGTTCCAAAGTGTCCACTAAGGGGGTGTGCGCATTGGAGCTGAATTCCTCGTCTTCCAGGATAATTGCGGATATGGTCATTGTTGACATAGCGGATGAAGGTGGATGGTGACTTTACAAAGAGTCCAGACTGAATGAACTTTGCTGAGCGAAGTAGAACGGAATGTCAGCCGAAGAGGCTGGCTGTAACAATGTACGTACTGCGCGTTGCACGACCACAGTAAATACTTGTCAGCCGAGGAAGACATGTTGGTGGATATCGGGCCAAGTCCAGTTTAGAATCGCGCTTGGGCGTTGAACAGTCCTTGGATTTTCCGAAAGGATAGTATGGCTCGATGAAAGCGCAAAGAGACCCATTTTGTGCTTGCGCAAAGCGTGTGCAAGGGGCACTGGCAGTGACTTGGAGGTGATGTTGAGCAGAGATCTACAATGTGAGATTGACTAGACCACCCAATCCTGCTCGCGTGGATGTCGCGTGGGTGTGCCACGCGACGGTACACTCTGGATTGCATCGGCGTCATCGTCAAACTCTACGAAAGCACTCACGTACACGCTGCAACACAACACCTCATCTCAGATCTACACAGACAAAAGTGCTGACCTTGGCAATGTCAAGCTCTCCAGCGACCCCCACCATCCGTCTTGTTCCTGGAGCACTCCCGCCAGCACCCTCAAAAACGGGCAAGAAGAAGCGCAAAGCAGGAGCAAAGAAGTCGTCTGACGAGCCGGAAGACCACGTCGCTGTGCCCGATGCGCATACTGCTGCGTTGATTGACCATGCGCCGACCGAAACCGATGTCAAGGAGGGCACCGTGGCCCCCGAACTCGTCGCGCGCGCGGAAAGTACCGCTCCTGTGACACCTAGTGGTGGCACCGAGCTTGAGCTCAAGCTGAGTCCCCTTGGTCGACATGCTGAGCAAGAGGCTGAAGACTACAAACAAAAAGATTGTATGTTATACTCTCATACCGAATGTGTTGCTTGTTTATGCGTGCTCATTGTGTCAACACACAGACTCGCATACAAAGCTACTCAACAACTCCGGTTGAAAAGCTAAATGAGGATCAGAAACGCTCCCTCAAGACTTTACCTATCCTGGAGGGAGTCGCTAAGGAGATTGAAGAAATCAAGGCAGCCGTCGAGGTCAGTATTTGTTGAACCCTTGCAATGAGTACTGAGTCTTGACCATTTTGAAGGTTCACGAAGCTGAATTATCCCAAGAACTTGCGCTGAAGCGTGCGGATCTTTTGAGGGCCGAGGAAGAGCGGTTACAAAACGCGTTGGCTTCCGCTGCGGTAAATCGAACGCTTCTCTTCTCATGGTCATGGTCTTGAACGGTTGGTGTTGTAGAGCCTGCATAGGCTAAAGACAGCGGATCTGTTGTCGTTCGTCACTTTGCAATCGGCTCTGGCGAGTGGTAACCCCGGCGCCTTTGCATTGGGTCTTGGCGAGATCGAAGGAGCTGCTGTCTTCTCAGCAATTAAAGCGCTTCTCGGCAGCGATGCAAGTAAGAAAGCAGAAATCATAAATGGGTTCTTGTCTGGGGAAGGTGCTTTCGAGGATGTTGCTTGTAAGTCAACTACTCCCGATTATTGAGCAAAGCACTTATATCGTCTCCAAGATTCCCGATTCATCGAGATCACTCATGCTTTCTTGAACCCGACAATTCCGACGCCTCCACCGGAGGTACCTGCTGTTGTCGAGTTCCTCTCAGCCGAAACGCCTTTAGAACCAGTGGACACGCCTGTCTTCGGCTTGCCGCCATCCATTGCTCCAACGAGTAGTTTCCAGTTCGTCCAAGACGATGAACTTGAGGCCGAGGCCGAAGCAGAAGCAGAAGCAGCTGCGCAGGATGAGGAACTTGTCCAGGTTGAGATAACTGAAACCATCACTGAAGTAAATGTCAATGGGCATGCTGTGGTTGAGGACACGATCGCAGTGACCACTATCACTGAGGTATGTCGTCTTGAAGCTTCCAGTGCATGGTCCCTGACGGTTATCCTATGGCTGCAGGGCGACGCAGAGACACCGTCTGGTGATGCCGGACTGAACTGGGCAGACGAAGACGACGGTGGGCTGCCGTCTATCGCATCCCTTCACGACAAGTTTGGCTCTTCAGCCACAGGCACCCCCGCTGTCGAGCCCGAGCCCCTGCCAGAAACGCCTACAACGGCTGCCGCCGAAGTTCAAGGAGACGGCTTCCAATCCGCGGAACGTGGTCGTGGCCGCGGCAGAGGTGGTTTCCGTGGCGAGTACCGCGGCCGCGGTGGCTTCCGCGGGGAGCACAGAGGCGGCTTCCGTGGTGGGGATAGGGGTGGCTTCCGTGGAGGAGAAAGAGGTGGCTTCCGTGGAGGCGACCGAGGCGGCGATCGAGGAGGATATCGTGGTGGTGAGAGGGGTGGACGTGGCTTCCGTGGCGGTGACCGTGGTGGCTTTCCGTGGAAGTGAGGGTGATTCCTGGAGAGGTGGTGGCGACGGTGAACATCGTGGCCGTGGTCGCGGTCGGGGGCGTGGCCGTGGGCGAGGTCAGTACCTGTTCCTTTCAAAATTTACAACAGACTGTGGTACTGACATGATACTTTAGGAGAAGTCCAAGAAACACGGGGTGGTGGTATACCTGCATAGTCGTACCCTTGCATGAACATTTGAAGCTACTATTCTTGACAGTTGTTATTCGTATTTCTTGATGTGGCGAAAGCTTCTGCTATTTTATCTTGCTATTTCATTTTCGTTGCTCACTTGTATCGGCTTTAGTCGGTATTTTTCTTTGTGTAGTGGGCATTCATTGGTGTCATGCAGCCCGCGTGTAAGTACAGTAAACACCGCAAGCCTGCTCAAGTGGGCGTGCTGCTTAGAGCCTCAGAGCCAGCATCGCTATTGGCGCGCTTGATATATGGTGGCGGCAGTGACTTCATGTCAACTCGGCACAATTTTTGTACGAGTTCGTAAACTTGAATTTTGGCGTGAAAGTACACCTATTCCATGATAAATCTCGACGCAGGGAAAAATCGGAAAATGTAACCCTAACCCTAGAAAAACGGCCAAATTCTTGGCCGGTCAGCGGTTTTGTAGTCTCCAGTGTACACCTTGGGACCTCATCTGGGCTCATGAAGGGGATATATATCCTCAATCAAATCAGTTTATACCTTTCCAAATCACTTCTGCTCTCTGCAAGCAGTGACAATAGGCATGTGCTATGCATTTATACTTGACTACAATATATAAATGAATTTAAAATGATTTAAATATTCAATAAGCGCCCGTAAACGGCCAAATCCAGACTCCCAAAACCCGAATTTTGAGTTATTGAAATTCTGTCCCGTGGACTTCAAAGCCATGCCAGATGAGTGTATTTTGCACTATATAGCATCACTACAAATGAGAGGTCGAAAGAACCTTAGGGGTTTCAAAGTTGACCCTCGGCGCTCGTCATGAAGTTGCCACTCCCACCATAGGCGCTATTTAGCCACGTGAAATTGCCGGATTTAGCGCTGAATGGTCGAAATCTGTCCAGCTGCACTGCAGCTTGAACCTAGTCTCCGACGTCCACCTCGCATCTTCCTCGCCGCCGACCTCTTGAGGGGTCGCACATCACTGCATTACACTGCGGAACATCCTTATTCTGTAGCCACACGGCATAAAGCATCGACCTGTCGTTCCTTGACTTCATGTGCAAGAGCCCGCAACAGAGCCTACCTCACTCGCTGTCATGACCTCTAAACCCCCTCCCCCTCCCTGCCTGCATCTTCGCCGGTATCAACAGGAGAGCCGAAGAAGCCCGTGCGGATACCGTTTTTGAGTCCTCAGATAACGTCGTACTTTATTGCCGGTGGTGTTGCGGGTGCAACTTCGCGTACTGTTGTTAGCCCACTGGAACGCTTGAAAATCATACAGTGAGTTTATCAGAAATGGGATCATCCTTGACGATACTGATAGCGTCTGACTAGACAAGTGCAACCTCGGAACTCGGAGGGTCAATATAGAGGCGTCTGGACTAGCCTCGTTCGTATGTGGAAGGAAGAAGGCTTCAAGGGTTTCATGCGAGGGAATGGGATCAACTGTGTTAGGATTATACCATACAGGTATGGGTATATAGCGACATGTCAGCTTCTTTCGACCTCACGCCTGCTTAGTGCTGTGCAATTCACGACATACGAACAACTCAAGAAAGTAAGATCACGCAAACATTTGGCTATTGCGCAACTGACGGTTTGACTCGAGCACTGTAGTGGTTCACTAGTCATGGTGCCAAGCAACTTGACACCCCAACACGGCTAATGAGCGGTGCATTGGCTGGGATAACTTCGGTCTGTACGTACCTGCCCGACAACTCAGCTCGCTTCTCCGGACTGAATAGGGTCATCCCAGGCACGACATACCCGTTGGATCTCGTTCGCTCGCGTCTATCCATTGCCACTGCGTCAATACCAGTCAATGCGCCTAACCCCGCTGCTGCCGCCACCGCGTCTGTGCTGGCCTCCGGATCCCAGAGTGCACCAGGCAGAGTGGCTTCGGTCTTCACCTCCGCAGAGCTCACCATGTGGGGCATGACGTTGAAGGTCATGCGTGAAGAAGGTGGTCTGCGCGCTTTGTATCGTGGACTTATACCCACGGCAATGGGTGTCGCACCGTACGTTGGTGAGTGGGCTCAGTGTCTCGACCGTTACGCCTCATATTCATACCCATTACGTCAGGGATCAATTTTGCTGCGTACGAAGCCTTGCGTGGTGTCATCACTCCGCCAGGGAAGAGTAGCGTCGTGCGAAAATTAGCCTGCGGAGCACTCGCAGGGTCGATATCCCAGACTCTCACGTACCCATTCGACGTCCTGAGAAGGAAAATGCAGGTTACCGGCATGAACTCTCTTGGGATCAAGTATAATGGCGCGTTGGATGCCCTCGTGAGCATCGTTCGGACGGAGGGGCCTGGAGGGCTGTACAGAGGCTTATGGCCTAACCTACGTGAGTATCCCTTTTACCGTCGGCGACCACAATTTGACTTGTTTGCATTGCAGTCAAGGTTGCACCCAGCATCGCTACATCCTTTTTCACCTATGAGCTGGTCAAAGAGCTGCTTGGTGCCAGTTGAGCTGTTGTCTGCCACAAAGGCCAACTGTCTATCATAGCTTTTCCATCGCTACCATCACACACTAAAACATTAATGACTAGACTACATCCTACATTAGGTTCGTTTAGGGTCATTAACGCCTTATTCCTTGTAGAGTTTATTTTGTGCTCGAAGAGTCGACACAACAGTCTCGGACTAGCTTTGAAACAAGGACTGCGATAATTATCGTCATCAATATACACCTGTGTACACTGTTCTGGAGGAGCCTTGTAGGCGCGGGGGTGTGGTTTAGGCTTCGTGTTTACCAAAAAAGCTAACATGAGTTCCATAATGAATTGCACCAACCGCCGAAGATGCGTCTGATCGAGCAAGTGCAAGCGCCCGTCCGCCACGTTTAGCCGCTACCAAACGCGACCGGTTGTGGTGCCTGCCAACCAGAGGCAATCTTCTCCCTCGTCCTCATCTCCCACCTCGACGACCACGACTGAGCTTCTTCGTCGCCGTGCACGACGAGCTCAGCGACTGAGCCAGTGCCCAGATACCCCATGCTCTCCTAAAGTTCTCGGACAAACTGACGGTTGATCTCTGAATGACAAGGTGCGGATTCCATCGCCTCGCTGCAACCGCACGCCTGTCCCCGTTCATTAAACTGACGCTATACTTCCCACTCCGTGCAGTTGGCGATAGTGCTTTTCACGCCTCAACATTGTCGATACACATAGTTTAGATCAGCTATATCTTTGGCACGCACAGGACGCCAGGTGGCCTGCAGGTCGAACTTCTCTGGTGATCCAAAGCCTCCAATTGCCTCAACTGCCCCCGCGATCTGTTTCAACATGCACCGAGGAATCCTCAATCGACGGCGGGACAGCAGAGAGCACACAGCGCAGCAGAGCAGCGTGTCATCCGTGCATACTTCACCCTCCTTCTTGTCGGTTGCGACCTCGTTTCCCTCATCTGCTGGCCACTCAGTGTCCCCAGGCGCACTGAATTCTAACCCCAGCCGCTCCGACGCACCCCACGCCGATAACTCTATTCCCGCTACCCCTCGAGCAGCTCACCTAAACACCGGTTCTTTCCCAAGTCCTTCACGTCTGCCCACCGCTCAGTGTCGGCAGCTCCTATGGGCCAAGGGCAATCGCGCGCTGGACCTCCCACTCAACCATACTCACCTGCTGTACCGCCAGCACTCACACTCCCTTCCACTACTAACCGCCTCAAGCGCGCATTCGTCGGGCGTCGCAAGAAGTCCGAAGACGTCACTGGTACCCTCTCGAATCCTGAGTACCTCCATGACAAAGGCGAACGTCGCGGCGACGGCGCATCAGGCTCGGTAGCCTCTAGCGTTTTTAGCACGCCCGCTTCATCAGTCGACAACCTACAGGTGCGCCCTATGCGTTGTGTTACTGTGGAGCGCATACTAACCATCAGGCCCAGAGCTCGTCGACCTCATTATCCGAACCAGAAGTTCAACCCAAGTCGCTGAAGTTCAGCGGTGCCCCGCCAATACCTCCTCCGAAGCCCGAGCAGTTAAAATCTGCTGTGTTACCCCTTCCTTCAACTCATGCCGACGAGCTCGCGGCGGGGCCAACATCTCCGCCAATACCTCTCGACGCTGATTCATCGCCCGCCATCGTATTTATTCAAAGCCAGGAGGAAAAGAAGTCCAGTCCTGCGGTCTCCCCCATGAAGGACAAACCTGACACAGAAACCAAGCAGGACTGGAGGAAGAGCGATGCGACCACGATGAGTTACGTGACTATCAGACCGAATGCTCTCTCGGGGACCCGCTCTCCACGCCCCGTCTCTCTCGCGGAGTCGTCTCATTCTGGGCATACCATTGTGCCAGGCAACAGGCGATTAAGTGCTCTCATGACCGACGCCGAGTTCGCGATGGCGGAAGAAGGCGACTCTGATACGGAGTCGGAGATAGTTCGTGTCCCACCATCAGGACGATTCTCACCCCCGACGCCCGCGAAGGCTCGCAATCGTCGGTCTGCTTCACTGAACATCGGTCCGGCGCACAAATCGAACCTGATGGGCCTTGAATCGACGGGCCACTCCGCCTCTCCCTCCGTAACGCTCCCCTTATCGCGTACCTTCACAGAAACTCATCGCGAGTATGCTTCCCTAAACAAAGTCTCGGCCAGAGGCATTATTGCGCCCACGACAACCCCGGGTGCGGCCCATACCGCTGGCAGTAGCATTCGCGATCGTATCGCGGTATGGTCTGCCGGTTCACCACCAGAACGCGCCTTTTCCCCTCCTCCACAGCATCCGCTTGCTCAAAGTTCTTCTCGTAAGCTGACACCCCCTCGAACCCTGGCTTCCGCCAGACCGCTATCAGCATCACCGGTAGCCTCGCCCCCGCCGCTTTCGGTCTTGGAAGGCGTGCGGCAGACAAAGTTCAGCGCGTTTGGGGTGGCCTGAGCTCGGGTTCGAGCAGTCATTCAGCCTACTCGTCGTCGTCGTCTCTCAACGTCTCTACAGTTCCATCATCCTATCATGCGGGTAGACAAGCTGAGCCCATGTCCCGTACCGCCTCAGGACAGTCGATCACAGCGCAGCCCTCGGTGCCAGGCGGATGGAAGGCGAAGCGCAGGACCCCCAACGCCCCGTCCGGAGCATGGAGCGTATCATCTTCAGTGACTACGCTGTCTGATGCGGATGGCTTCTCTACTGCCTCTGGTCCTCTACTCGGCTCCCGCATAAGGGGTCCTCAACTGGGCAGGTCTGGCGCACGGGTGGCCGGCGGCGTCGTGTTTGGCCGGGACTTGAGCACTTGCGTTGAACAAACTGCGGTGGATTCCTTGAAGCGCCAGCTTGCTTATCGGGACGCCTCTGAACCTGTTACAAGCCGCTCATTAGAGGAGCGTATGGTCCCGGCCATCGTGGTGCGGTGTGCGCAACACCTGCACCAGTGGGGGCTGCAGGAGGAGGGTCTTTTCCGGTGAGCCGCTTGTAGTCTTAGGTGACTTAACATAACGTTAACCTTGCGTCAGTGTGCCCGGTCGTCCTGCTCACGTCGCAAAGCTGCGATCCGAGTTTGACACCGGCTCAGACTACAACTTGGTGGAGAGCGATCCTGGTGATCTGGACCCTCACGCTGTTGCTTCCGTCTTCAAAGCTTATCTCCGTGAACGTAAGTCATTGCGTGCAATAACCTCACTGTTCATTTGATGACGATCATTGCTCAGTTCCTCAATCTCTGTTGACCGGTGCCCTTATCCCGTTGTTCGAGTCGGCTCTAACCGCGGATGCTTCGGATTCGCCGACAGTAACAACGCACAATCCGACATCTCCTTCGGCCGCCCGTGGATTCCCTGGACTGCGCAAGCCCCCTTCCCTCTCGACACTGGCTATGCCAAGTTTCGCAGGCATGCGTAGTATGTCGAAGGCTACTATCTCCAGATTGGCTGTGCTCATTGCACGGCTACCGGAGGAGAACCGGGACCTTTTGTACACCGTCGTCGAACTCATCAAGGCTACTGCAGCGCACAACAAGGAGACACGGATGACCTTGGGCAACCTGCTGCTCGTGTTCTGCCCCAGCTTGAACATGAGCCCTCCTTTACTGCGGGTATTGTGTGAGGCTCCGGGCATTTGGAACACACGATACGAACCCGAGAAGGAACAGCAGGCAGATGAGGCTCCGCTGCAGGCAGAGGCTGATGACCGCTCGCAAGATCAGTTGTCTATAACGGATAGGTCTGACTCAGCGAGTTATGACAGCGACTTGTCAGACCTGCCTCCCGCGCGCCCAAGAGTTGCCGTGAACAGAGGAGGAGCTAACAGGTCGACGATCTATGCTCCTGGTCTCAACAGCTCTCCTTACCACTCGTCTAACACATCCGGCTCTGGTCAAGATGACACTGCGTCATACGTCTCCGCACTCGATCACCCTCCTAGCCCTTCTGACGGTAGTTCAAGCATCCTACCCGCACTGACGACGTCGACAGATTCGCTAGCTACTCCTTCGACTATGTCCGAGGCATCCTCTCTCCAACCTGCTATCCCCACCGCTGTACCCAGCGAAAGTCCTAGCGACAAATCGTCGTTCCCCTCCGAACCCACCGCTGTCCCGACCATCGCGACCCCTGGGGATCTATCGCTTCCTTCCTCAACACGTCGTCCGTTCATCAGCTCTCCGATACCATTTCCCTCCACCGGCGACAGTTCGTCACACAGCCCCGTCGCTCGTCGCAAGTCTCTCAATCTATTATCATTCCCTCCGTTAGGCAAATCCGAGGCTAGCGCAGCTGACGGTTCCCCAACATGGTCAGACCGTCGGCGACAGAAACGACCATCGTTACACCTTCTATTCTCCAGAAAGTCCGCGTCACCTGTATGCTCTCCATCCATCTCGATATCTAACCCCGAGCCGATTGAAGCACCCGCTGGCATGTCATGTGTCGCCATCCAAACGCCGCGCACAGATACTCCTCCAGTCCTCGACACACCCATCGTCTCCCCCTCTATCAGACTGTTCGAAATTCCTGCTGACTCAAAGGCCAAGACTGATATCACCGAGAGGTCACAGTCGTCCGTATCTTTACCTCTTCCCGATGATTTAGGATGGGACCGCAGAGACTCTTCGGGATCGTCGTTGTTCTCGACACCCCAGCAGACTCCCATCGCCGACTACTTCCGTGGCCAGTCTCCGTCCTTGCTGAACGTCGTGCCGCCGGCGGATGCCTCGAGCAGCCGCTCGTCGTCGTCGTGCGGAAGTCGCGGTTCGCCTCTGCGTCAAGCGAGTACACCGATCATCACCGTAGGCATCGAGGATGGGGCCGAGGACGACTGGGCCGAGAGCGTGTTGGCGGAGGCCCGGGCGTCGTCGTCGTCGGATGAAAGCGAGGGCAAGACCCGGTGGCGCGTCAAGGACGCTGTCCGGCTTTTCGACAGTCGATAGTCGTTGAAAGATTACATTTCCCTACCATTGTTGGGCTGGCTCCTCGCATGTTGTCGTTGCTGTAATGTTCTTGAGATACGTCTTCATGTTTGTTTTAAGTTTCTCAGTTCTCTCACTGTCATCTGGAAATGCGGACGCTGCCATTCATTACTCTGAGCATTTACAGTACACTCCCCATGGTACACGAAGTTATAATATTTATCACACCCGCTTGAAATATGCAAGCCTGTTTGCCCCGCGTTGCGCCCGTGTTTTAGATGGCTGAGCTCCATGGGTGGAAGCCGACCAACGTTCGCTGGAAGCCTTGCGTCGTCCGCGGGTCGCTTGCCGATGTTTGGCGCCGGCGGTCTCGAACAGATTTGTATGACGTCGGCGGAGTGATGATAGGACTAGGCGCCGTCGACGCGTTGTGTGCGTCCAAGTCCGGCGGTCTTCTCGAGCGAGCGAAGAGCAGAAAACTCGACCTGCTCTTTCTTTCTTTCCTTCTCTCAACCGCCATCTTCTCCCCGCCATGTCTCGCGCAGAGCAGCTTCGGGGCAAGCTTTTTGGCAACGACAAGGGTAACAAAGGCGGCGACGGCGAGCCCAACGCCTCGCGTTCGTCGTCCGACGTCCCCTTGAGTATCCAGATCCCGAAGCCGGAGCTGGCACCGCAGCCGACGCCGCCGCCCAAGCTCAGGGACAGCAACGCGAACAAGACCGATTCGCCTCGGCCTGAACAGCCCCGGGCTGACCAGGACCAGCGGCCGTTCCGCCAGCGCCTCGTTGAGCAGCTCGGGGAGGACTACCACGGCGCGGAGCGATACAGGCTCGTCCAGGACGACCAAAAAGAAAAGTACTGGAAGCGATGGGGCCCGTATGTCAGCGACCGTCAATGGGTACGTTTTCTCATCTGTGAGCTTGATACACCCCGACGTGTACGCGCGTCGCGCGCTTTCATTGATACGCCTTTGATAAACCTCTGCCGCTATGCCGGACGCGATGTTAACGATGCTTTCTCGCGCAGGCCACCGTTCGTGAGGATTACTCCGCCAACGGAGACGCTTGGTCCCACTTTCCGCATGATCACGCGCGATCTCGCGCGTACCGGTGGGGTGAAGACGGTCTCGGTGGTATCTCCGACAACCGCCAGCGACTTTGCTTCGGATTGTCTCTCTGGAACGGAGAGGACCCCATCCTGAAGGAGCGTCTCTTCGGTGTCACTGGCCATCAAGGCAACCATGGCGAGGACTGCAAGGAGCTCTACTATTACCTCGATTCCACCCCCACCCACTCCTACATGAAGTTCCTCTACAAGTACCCCCAAAAGCGTTTCCCATACGAAGAACTCGTGAAGGAAAACATGAACCGCGGCAGAGATGTACCAGAGTTTGAGCTGTTGGACACCGACGCTCTGGACGACGACCGCTACTGGGACGTTTTCATGGAAGTCCGTATATTGCCGTTTTAACCTGCGTATATGCGCACTTCTGACAATTATATAATCTAGTACGCAAAAGACGAGCAAGACCCCGATGCCATCTACGTCCGCATCACGTCTTACAATCGTGGACCGGACCCTGCTACACTGCATGTTGTTCCGCAACTCTGGTTCTCCAATAGCTGGTCATGGAGCAACGACAGCCCTCCCAAGCCGTCTATGCATGCTTCAGGTGAAGGTGTCATTACTGCCAAACATCACTCCCTCGGGAAGTTCAACCTGTACTGTCTCCCTTCGCCGCCTCCTGTGAATGCGCAAGGCGAAGAAGACGAGGGAAACGAAGATCCGGACGGTGTAGTCCCCGACCTGCTGTTCACCGAGAACAACACCAACTATCACCGGCTGTACGGAGGTCAGAATGAAACTCCATATGTCAAGGACGCTTTCCACGACCACATCATCCCCAGTCACCGCCCACCTGTGAAAGACGGCGACGGTGGCTTCTTCTCCAGGATTCACTCTCAGACCCAGTCCCACCGCACCATGCCAAGTGGCATCAGCGAGACAGAGACACCGCCTTCCGAGCAGGAAGAAGGTCCACGCACACCTTTCCCTCTCACTGAGCACTTCGTCAATCCGGAGCAGAAGGGAACCAAATCCGCTGCCCACTACATTTTCCGTGACGTCCCTGGGCGTGGTGGGTGCGCCGTCGTCCGCCTGAAGCTTACCCCGCGCAAGCCCTCCGAGGACCCCACGGTGGAGGACGAAGGCCTTTTCGATGATGCCGTCGAGGAGAGACGGGAGGAGGCCAACGAGTTCTACAATGGTCTTGTTATGGGTCCGATCAGCGACGACCTCAGGCAGATCATGCGACAGGCCTTCAGTGGGATGTTGTGGACAAAGCAGTTCTATCAGTTCATTCAGAAACCGTGGCTCGAGGGAGACCCGGCACAACCGCCGCCGCCACCCGAGCGTAAGTGGATTCGTAACAAGGTTAGTGCATTCCTGCATAAGCTCCGGTGCCCTAATTGACGGTGTTGCGTAGGACTGGAAGCACATGTATGTGGCCGACATTCTATCCATGCCCGATAAGTACGTTTATCTTTCTTATGCTTGTTAGAGTATATCTAACGTGAAGGCAACCAGGTGGGAATATCCCTTCTTCGCTGCCTGGGACACAGCCTTCCATTGCATTCCCTTGGCGGTCGTCGACCCCACCTTTGCAAAGAAGCAGCTTGATCTCCTCACACGAGAGTGGTACATGAAGCCTGACGGTCAAATCCCTGCCTATGAGTGGAACTTCAGCGATGTAAACCCACCGGTACATGCATGGTCAGTCACTCAAACTTTCTACGAGTGAACTCTTGGCTAAAAGCATTCTTTAGGTCCACATTCCGTGTTTTCAAGATTGAGCGCCGTTTGTATGGTACCGAAGATCTGGGCTTTTTAGAGCGCGTTTTCCAGAAGTTGCTCCTTAACTTCACGTGGTGGGTCAACCGCAAGGACCCCAACGGCAACAACGTCTTCGAGGGTGGTTTCCTCGGCCTGGATAATATTGGTCTCTTCAACCGCTCCGAGCCCCTGCCAACTGGGGGTAACCTGCGTCAGGCCGATGGCACTGCTTGGATGGCGTTTTATTGCCTAAACATGTGAGCTGGCATCAATGTACCCTTCAGGACATCCACTCATATTTTGTGCTCACAGGTTGAACATCGCCCTGGAGCTGGCGAAGCACAACCCCACGTATGAGGACATTGCTTCTAAATTCTTTGAGGTATGCAGCCGCATTTTCACCGTGGACTTGCTCTGAGATGTTTCTCTCTAGCACTTCATCTTCATAGCGGATGCGATGACTTACAAGTCGGGCGACGACGAAGTCAGCTTGTGGAACGACGAGGACGGCATGTACTACGACGCCATCGACTTCGGCCCCGGGAACTCAACGCAGCTGCCCGTGCGCAGCCTAGTCGGCCTCATCCCGCTGTACGCAACACTCGTCCTAGAGCCCTCGGTCGTTGACCGTCTACCCGGGTTCAAGAAGCGCATGGAGTGGTTCATCGAGAACCGGCCGGGCATGTCCGAGCGCAACATGGCGAACATGAAGGGTACGTCTCTCCCTCAGGTAGGTTGACAATCCAACCAACGCTTTGAACTTGATAGGCAAGGGCCGTGGTGAACGTCGTCTGCTGGCTTTGGCAAGCAAGGAGAGGCTGGAGAAGATCTTGCAGACCATGTTGGATGAAGACGAATTCTTCAGTGATCATGGTATCCGATCGTACGTCAATTTCGTCATCGTGGCGGACAATTTACTGACAGGGATTCTCTAGGCTCTCGAAGAAGCACAAGGATCAGCCTTGGGGAATGGACGTCCACGGCGAGCGCTATGAGGTCAACTATTGGCCTGGAGACTCGATGTCGGGCATGTTCGGTGGAAACTCGAACTGGCGTGGGCCTATTTGTGAGTCAAGTCCCGCTACGACTCATCAAAATTTCCTGACTTGTTTCTCGCAGGGCTCGCTGTCAACTTCCTTTTGATTGAGAGCTTGCAGCGCTTCTACCAGTACTACGGCGATGAGGTTCAAGTCGAATGTCCCACGGGCAGCGGCGACTACATGAACCTCGCAAACGTAGCCGAGGAGATACAGCACCGCATCATCCATATCTTCGGCCGCGATGTCGAGGGCAAGCGGGCAACGAACGGCGGAAACGTCAAACTCGATCGGGACCCTCACTTCCGCGACTACGTCTGGTTCTACGAGGTCTGTTCTAAATGACTACCTGTCAGGGAGATTGCGCGCTGACTGGAGCCCTGTTTTAGTACTTCCACGCCGACACTGGAAAGGGTATCGGAGCCTCACATCAAACTGGATGGACCGGTCTGGTGGCCTATCACATCCTGCAGAGCGGCGCGAACTGCCGTTTACCTAAGACGCCAAAGAGTACGTTGCTCGCTGCTGGAGTGTTACTCAATCCTCATCCGCCTTGTGTAGCTCCTCGTGGTATCGCCCAGCACTACTTCGACGTGAGTATCTACCACCTCGTTTTGTCATATACTCGTACTTACGGCCGCTGCAGGAAACACTCGAGTCCCGGTCTGAGTATGGCGGCGAAACACCGTCCGTCTTCAGCGCCTACAGCGCCCACGACGCCAACACACTCGGCGACATCTCCCCCGACGCGTTGTAGAAATCACGAACATTGTAGATGCGTTGCGTTTGTAGAGTGTTCCCCATTGCATTTTTTTTCTTTTTCTTCTCATGTCAAACATCCATTACAATCGCATAGCCTCACTGTTGTAGACCAGTGTTAGCCCGCATATAGCCTCTCTGTCTCTCCCTTTCGGAAGCTCTGTCTCCCCGCACATGTCTCGGTAGTCTCGGATCGTCGTTTGCAGCAGCATGTTCATTGGACTGGAAGTCGTAGCACCGTGTTATCAGCCAAGATACAGTAATATACAACAATGCATCCAATTGTCAGATCACGTTCGTTCGACTCGTGCATTGAGGGGAAGGTGATGCGATGGCGAATTAGAAGCCGCGGAGACTCAAGAGTACATGTTTACCAAGAAATGCAGCAAGTGAGAAGTTGGAAAAATGGGCCTGAGTGGAAATCTTGCACGGTGAAAGTCAGGTTACTGTGCCAGCTGACCGCAGTCCTCCGAATCGCCATCTCCGTGTTTATGCGATAGCAACTCATCGTCGAGGGCACCCGCACTGTTTGTGAGCGACATGGCGATGTTGTGCATGATGTCTAATCACAGCCGGAGCGCTCACGAGTCACAGCGCTCCGACAAGCGGCGGCGGGTAGATACTGGAAACGAAACCTTCACTTAGGTGCTAAGTACCAGCCATAACTACTACTACTTACTTATTATGAGAAGTCGACGACAAGAACATATGAAGTGGTAAGTCCAGACGCCTGAATCCAGTAGAGCAAGAAGTATAAGGCATTAGAGAGCTATAGCGTAACGAGCCCAAACGAGAAGATACGCAAAGAATCATGCATGAGACACGGCGAGGTCATCTGCAGGCAGACTACCTTCATCAGAAGTCGACCCACTACCTGGAGTGTGTATGGCGATGTGGTGCGCGACGTCAACGTTGCGACTAGTTGAAGCGACGCCATCGGTGCAAAACTTGAGTTCTTTCGTGGCTGTTTGTCTCCAAGAGTCGCTGGTCTCAGGTTGCTTCGTGAAGCCGAGGTACAAAATTATGACCATCAGAGTAGGGTAGAGGGTCTGCGAGCTCAATTTATGAGAATGCGCATTTGTGGGAGTGTATGGACGTACTGTGAACTGTGGACTTGGCGTGAGGGTAGCTTCAGCTGCCGGACCCCCGCCACCTAGTACGTTGAGCCCGCCGAACACCAGCTGTGTAAAAACCGTCAGCACTACGGTAGATATATATCACGAGCAAGCGTAGGATTCGCTACATACAATGGTGACACAGTACAATGCGCCCGATTCTATCAAAACAACAAAGAGTGTGCAGTAGAGCGCTTTGCGATGTCCTACGACGGAAACGACTTCACGGTGATACTGCCTATCAAAACACACTCGTGACTACGAGGTCTTATACGAAGTAGGTAGATGTGATGACGCACCAATATTTTAAGCCGACTAATCCTACAGAGGCGAGGTTCGTGAGCAGTGACGCAGCTCCAAATGGCACGATGGAGACCATCAAATCTTTTGCAGGTGCTGTAGGTGTGGCGGAAACCACGACGGTCCAGATACCCGTCGCTGTGCAGCAGTTTCTCAGCATGTAAGCTATTGCCGGCCACAAAGAAAGCGCACCTAAGCTGAGCATCCAAAAGCACATAGGAGCGAGGACAATCCTCGTCTTGCACTCCCACAGTGCCCATGTCCTCCAAATCACAACAAGATCGCCCACTAAACTCTGTTGGCAAAGGGTTAAATCAATGGCGTGTATTTTGGCGTAGGCACCGAGAAGACGACGCACATTAAAAATTCCGCTAGCCGTGTTCATCACCTCAAACAAACTCCCATTGCATAGCACGGGTGCGGGTCCCCACTCTGCAGGAACATGTAGGAGGCAAGGGCAGTGAGACCAGCAATATTGACCGTTGCAAGTGCGAACATTAGTGCCGTGACACCAGCAAGAGTGTACGTAGATTTTGTCTTATTCTTTCTGTTGCTGCTTGTGATTGTATTCAATATTTATCACCACCGGCAGCCCCTGGCACTCACAGAAACAGTATAACCACGGTAATAAAAGCCGCGAGGTTAACACCTATGCGTTAATGAGCCTCAAAGAACCAGTGCACTATGCTGGACATATACGAACCATACATGATGGCGCCAACCAGCACAGAGGCGAGTTGTGCCCTGCCAGCGCTGAAGCACATGGCCATCCAGGCTGCCCTATGGCTGAGTCTTTTTTAGTGAAGTGCGAGTGAAAAGGCCGGGTGTCTCGCGTATTATATGTACTGTTTTTGCCATTTGTCGCTGAGCTGTCCGTGTCCCTAAACCAGACAAAAGGCGATGACTGAAGCTGTGAGGCTTTGATTGACATAGGTTAGTGCGCCAAGACTAAGGACACGGAGGCAGGAACAGCACCTCTTTGTCTGGCGAAATGCGTAATATCAGTGACACTAGGCAGGAAGTATCGCGTCTATCTATCGTTGTCTCCTGCTTCGTGCGATGGAGTAATGTTCTGAGCTCCCGATACCCGGCCGATTCGCAGTCGCGAGCACTAAGAAGGTGATCTGCTGGGAGTTGTAAGCGCACCGGTGCAAATCCGGAGTAGCGACTACTGACCTCTCAGAGTGGCGGCGGCGAAACAGATTGCACACAAGGAGAGTAGCCTTGTGACTGATGAGGTAGTACCAGAGCATACTAAATCGTCGCCGATGTGATCCTGAACCAGTGATATTATTCGGTCAGCGAAAGGTTCTCAGGGTACCATGCGAGAATACTTGCTTGCTCATGTTGCCTATGTCTCGTCCCCGAGTGGTATTTTGGTTCTTTCGATGGTTGTCCGGGCCTGGAGTGGTCGGCCAGAGGGTCAGCTCTGAGATCTGAGATCTGAGCGTCTGCGGTCGGGCCGGGCCGGGAGGCCCGGACACCTTGAGTAACGAGTTCGCTCTCCCGCCTTCGGTGCCTCCGTCGGACGCGGTCGACTCTCGGGCCACACCTCGCCACTCAGAGAACTTTTCATTAGTCCTAACTTCTCTAGGAAATCCAAATGCGCACATATCCGCGACCCGATAGGGCAATATCCCATGAGAAGGTCAAAGACCTTGGGTTGACTCGGAGACGATGTTCGCGACCAATTCGCAACAGCCTAGACAAATTTGAAGCTTAAGCAGAACGCCGCGCAGCATACCATATGCATTATACCCTTTAGCTATCAATGGGACTTCCCAATGCATGTAGACTGATGAAAACAAGGTCCAAACTCGTAAGATTACGCACAAAGAACATGCAGTTAGTGCTTCTACACACTATAGCCGGGGTCTCCGAGAATTGTGGACTCGCTACGACGTTGGATCGCTTTTTCCTCGTCAGAAACAACCGCACTCTCTGTCAGCCGCATGGCAATAGCGTGTGATGTGTCAATGTTGTCTGTCGTGGGGTTGCTGGAGCATGTACAAAATTTGAGTGCGGTCGTGTTCGTCCGGTTCCAGTCAGTTTTTCGGACTGTCTTGAGAGCCCGAGGCATAAGACGACAATAATCATGGTCGGGTATAGTGTCTGGCATTTCATTCGTCAGGCCATGAGAGAAACCGTGAGAGATCGTAGACATACTGTAAACTGCGATGCCGTTGGTGTGAGGGTATCGTTGCCTAATTTTATGCTCGCGTTGATTCCTGTGAACACGATCTGGGCGAGAAGTTAGCTATCTGATAGGTGCCAATCTGGATCGAGATGGCAACTTACAACGGTGACGCAGTACAATGCGCCGGACTCTATTAAGAGGATGAATATTACGCGGTGTAGTGCTTGGCGACGCCCCAAAACGGCGATTACTTCCTGGTGGTACTGCCTGTTCGGATTCTATTCATACAACGTCGTACAAGAGGGTGACACGCTCACGTACCAGTATTTCATGCTAATCAATCCTACAGACGCAAGGTTTGTAAGCAGCGTCGTAGCTGCGAACAGCGCGACGGAGATTGTCGCAGTGCGTGCCGATGCTGTAGGCGTAGCAGTGACAATGATTGACCAAATCCCTGAAACTGCGCCTTACAGTTAGAGCTTTGTGGTATAGCCAATCAAAGAAAGACCGCACCCAAGCTGAATGTCCAGAAGCACACAGGTGCAATGATATATTTCGTTCTGCGTTCCCAAAGAACCCACGCTCGCCAGGCAACAATAGGATCGCCTACTAGGCACTGCTTGCATACAGTCAGTACCCATACGAAGATGTCTGTGTGGAGGAGACGACGCACGTTGACGACTCCAACGGTCACGTTCAACACCTCGAATGGATTGCCGTCCCATGACGCATTCACGACTCTCCCGTTCTCGAATATATGGAACGTGAAGAAAGCCGAGCCAGCAAAATGGACTGTGGCAAGCAGAAACATTAGCAGGGTGATGCCTGCGAGGGAGTACGTGGGCCTCGATTTGTCCTTTCTGGTGCTGCAGAAGCAACGCCGCCTTGGTTAAGGATATAAGTTTGCGTGCGAGCCACGCCACTTACAGGAGCAACACTGCCGCCGTGATGAAGACTACGATGTTGACCCCTGCACTTCAATGAGCAGCTGTCGTCATCTGCTGTGCTGAGACACACGAACCGTACATAATGGCTTCAACTAGCATCCAGGCAAGCCATTCCTTCGTGGCGCTCGGCGCCATATCACTAGCCATTGCAGAACGAGATCAAGACAGACGACGAGAGGCGTTCGAGCTTGGAGACGTTAAGACCAGGTGATATGACTGACACAATGGTTAGTAGAGAGAGGGAAGTTCTGTGTAGAGCGAGGCCCACAGAAGGCTCAGTGCTGGAACTGGTGTGGATCCTCGCGCGAATGCGGGAACGTTTTAAGTACCAGACGAGAGTCTGTGTTCTGAACATCGGCGACTATTGACCGGAACAGCATAGAGCTAAAGAAGTAAAGTTTGTGACTCAGCTGACGGCCGGAATCGCTCAATCATCCTGCAGCTGTTATGCAGCGCGTGCATCGGAATCTTCGTTATGATGACTCTCATGATTGAGTTTGGGCGTATGTGTTTGCTAGTTACGAATCACGATGATGATTGCCAGTGAATTGTCGACTTTCGCTTGCTTTGAGAGTTCGGGCCATTGGAGGTGACCACAGCCTCGCACAATGTTGCTGATCTAATTCCGCAGAAACGAGAGAAGCATCAATGTCGTATAGCATTACAGAGAGCTATTAATCACACACACATGCGTTGATAGAACCAGTGTGGTCCGACATTGGTCGGCCTCATGTTGTGGGATTGAGCGCAGATTGATGTCCGAAGCCCGGGGAAGCATATCGGCGTTCAACAGACCTCAGTCAAGTGATTGAACCGTAATTCTTGCTCTTAACGCTCAAAACAATTCCAAGACACCTCTCCAAAGCGCTTACAAAATCCTCTCCTCGTGTTGTAGGACTCGTGAACAGTAACAGCAATGTAAACACAAATACGAGCCAAGTAGGGGTGGTTGCACATTCACGGCATGTCCAAATAATCCTATGTGAAACGTAAGATAATATGTCCACAAGAGAAGAGAATGGAACTACGCACGGCCAACACTCTACGCTGCTTCGTCTCATTCATAATGCTCCTCACGACGCGTGCTTGCTGTCTTGCTGAGATGGACTCCCTTCATCGAGAACCGTCGCACTATCCATAGGCTGTACAGTGATATTATGTACCACGCCGTTGTCGTGATTTGCGGAATCTGTAAAGTGTGTCCGAAAATGAAGTGTCGTCATGTTGGTCCGATTCCAGTCAGTCACTTCGGTATGCTTCGTAAGACCAAGACACAGGACAACGATGATCATGATAGGGTACATGGTCTTCAAGCCATTGATGAGGTCAGACCATGAGGGCGAGGCTGCACTAAGAAACATACCGTGGACTGCGCCACTATCTGCATGACGACATTCACAGCCTGGCTCCCACTTGCGCTGACTCCGATGAGCACAATCTAGGTATTCAAGCGATTAGCGAGAACGACTCGGCAGTACTGGAAACATACAATGGTGACGCAGTAAAATACGCCTGATTCTATCAGGAAAATGAGGATTGTGCGGCTCATTGCGTTGCGTCGCCCTATAATGGCAACCACCTCTTGATGATACTGCCTAAATGAACATCAATGTGCGCAAACTCTCGTAGGTGGTGCACATGGGGACGTACCAGTACTTCATGCTAATGAGCACCACGGAGGTACCGTTCGTGAGTAGCACAACTACTGCGAACATCCCAGTTGAGAGTGGGTTAACTTTGGCTGAAATGGCAGGTGAGGCGGCCGCTACCAGCGTCCACACTCCGAATGCTACAGGTAGATGGTTAATTCACACAATGCAGGCTGCCACCAAGAAGACGCACCCAGGCTACAGACCCAGAAGCATACTGGGGCGATAATGACTCGTGTCCTGCGCTCCCACAGGACCCACGCCCTCCAAATGACGATAGTATCGCCCACCAAGCACTGCTCATATGGAGAATTTCAGTACAGATACTAGCGTACGCAGCAGTCGGTTGCCGCACGTTGACAATGCCAATGCTCATGTCCAGCGCTGGTATTGAAGTCCCATCCCGCAAGGCGGGCATTCCCTCTTCGAAAATAGTGTGGAACGTGAAAGAGGTGACACTCGCAAAGTGCGCAGTAGAGAGCCCGAACATCAATGTGGCTATGCCAGGAAGGATGTACGCTGTGCGTGTTTTATTCTTCCTGTTGCTGTGAAGATAGAATGCTTGAGTTTGTTCAGGTGCGGATCCAAAGCGAACTTACAGCAGCAGCAGCAAGGCTGTGACAAAAACACAAGGTTGATGCCTGCATCTCAACAAGTTGAGTACTACGCTTAGATGCAATACTGTGATGAACGAACCATACATGATGGCTTCAGCCACCGTCGAGGCCAACTGCGCTCTCACCCCGGTAAAGGCCATAATAGGGACTACCACAACTTCGCTGCAAATCGGGACAGCCGGTCGGAGTTGTGGCGGGCTTCAGTCGGCTGAGGTAGGCTCGAGATACCACGGGATGTAGCGGCAGGGGAAGCAGGTACTGTCGGGAGGAAAAGTGGCCCCATGTAAGGTCCGGCTCTGCCCTCGGCGTGAACCTTCATATCTTCAAACGAGCGCGGAATGTTTGAAGTGACCTGTGAAGATATGTCTCCTGCGCATGATCATCCCCAGCTGACAGTTGCAATCTCCCAACAATCATGAGACGCCACCGACGTACTACACCCGTGGAATGCACAAAGCTGCAGCATGGGGCCTATCTCCGCTTTCAATATATGATTCCACACTCACCACAGCTATACGTGGCGGATAGAAGGCTCGTACTTACCCGGTATACCCTTCTTTATGACTGTAGGAGGAGGGAGCTTGAGTGTAACACGGCATGCCAGAAAGCCTAATCCCTTACAATCATTGATTCAATATAGCCCGGTGTTGATCACCCAGGTTTGTAGGCTGGTTGAATCACTGTCAGTGCGTAGGCTCAAACGTTCGCTGACCATGTGCTGGCTATATGCAGGCTGTGCACGTCCACAGAAGGAGCCCGAACGCGCTTGCGGAGGTGAGGTGTTGCCCGTTGCACGCTAGCGCAAGCATGATCACACACGTAGGCAAACTTGCAATTATTGGAGCCACGGAAGGGCTGTAGGGATCTGCGCCCTAGCCTCCGTGCGGCGTGCCATATCCTGTAGAACGAGGCGGCGTCGCCGGTGTAGATGTACGCGGCGTGGGCAGACAAGGAGAATACGATGGTCACCGGACGGCGTTCGTTGTTGACAAGCGTCGTACCCGCCGCACGAGGGAAGCTGACGGAAGGCGGAGGTGGCAGAGACGGCGGTAGAAGGCTAGAAGCGGAGGCAGAGGCGGAAGTGGAGCCTCGAGAGCAAGACGTGACTGTCACATGTCACGCATTGGGTGACGCGCCTTTTGGCCCGTTTTGGTCTTTGGCGTCGGGGCCAGTGGCGGCAAATACTCTGACGACTGACAGCATGCGCTTGTGACTCGAACCTAGCTCCTGCTCACGTTCACCAAGTTTCAGAGGGCGTTACCAGTAGGCAATCACAAATACATTTACCAGTAAATTAACGCTTACCAGCTCACTTCTGTCAGAATCTCAAGCGCTACCGTATTCAAAACGTTTCCATGCTAGACAAGCTGACCATCTCAGCGCTCAGCGCTCAGCATTCGCTGCGTCATGAAGATAAACTTTGTACAGGAATGGGCGTATGCAGAGCCTCAAACAGGACAAAGGTGCCGCGCGGCGGTGTTTCGTCATATGATAGCGCTTTTCAACCCTATCAATGAACAGCTTCATACACCCCATTTTTATCCTACCTGTAGAAGTGCAGCGCATACAGTGGCGTACACTCCTCCGAGGCCTAGAGGAAGCTAGGTTGGTTACTCACCTGATAGGCTGGCTTGGATACAGTAAGTGGGTTGAGTTGTAAGAGTCTTATTAGAGTATGGCGCAGAGGGCTGCCTTATATACAATACTGGGTGGCTGTACTACAAACAGACACAAATAGGTACCAGGACAATAGACAATAGGCATCGTCATGGTGGAACCTGTAAACATTAGAAGATGTGAGCAGAGCGCTTAGGCGTCTATCGACTGGCCTCCTCCTAACCTAGCACACGGCGTACTGCTGCTGGTTCAGTCGCGCTAGTTAGCAGCAATGCGAAGTCCGAGCATTGGTCGGAACTTCTCAATCTTGACCCTGCCTGATTCTTGGTAAAGATATCTGGGATTATCAACGCCAGGTACGAAGAGTACTTCGTATGTGGCTTCGACAGCGTCGCGAATGTAGTGGTAGCGAATGTCGATGTGCTTAGTGCGCTTTTCAGTAACAGGATTTTCCGAGACGATAGAGCGCCTGGTTGTCGCTGCAGATGGGTACTTTCTCAAAGTTGTAACTGAGTTCAGAGAGGATATTTCGAATCCACATGACTTCTTACCAGGGCAGTCGCTGAGTGCCATGTATTCGGCATCTTTAGTCGACGTTGCTACAGACTTCGTGCGAAGAGCTCAGGAGTTAAAGCTCCTCCCAAGCATTCAGCAGGGAAGCCAGGTCTGACGCGGTTGGAAGCAGCCGCCCAATCTGCATCGGTGTACGCCCCAAGCCTAACCGGAAGAGCCGTCATACTCGAGTGTGTAGTTACGAGTGCCTGACGGAGTAGCGGCAGATGTACGGTGCTCAGTCGGGGTGGTAGCCGGACGGGTTCGCACGACTGTGCGAGCTGACGACGTACGCAATGTCCCGATCGTGTCTGAGCATGATATAAGGTGAGCCTATCACAATTTGGAAACGGCTCTGGCGAGGCTTTGTTTAGCTCTCCCATTTTAGTTGAGGGATATAACCTCGGAAGCGGAGTCTTTGCCATTTTGGCATTGGTCTGCGCAGCGTTGAGTCACGCTTGTCAAGGTAGGCGCATTGATCAATCACGATCTTGTCGCCAAGCTCAGTTGTATGCGCATGAAGCTCCCTTTACGTCGCCCATATCCCAGCCATTCCACGCAGTGCATGAAGGACTCCTTTTCTTGAGCCTTTTACTTACTTTGCGCTCCGGCAGATATAGTGCTCAACATGGGCCAGGCGATGCCACCATGTCGTGCCTGCGCCCAGCGTGCTCGCCAGCATCGGACTTCAGTCTTTTGAAGCCGAGCTCAGCCATGGACTTGCTAAGGGCTTTCCACTGGGGACAGTCCTGCGCACTTAAGCAGTAAAGGCGCGACGGAGACGAAGCCATGTGCTTTTTCCGAGCAGGAAAGCCATCGGGTTGTTCCATGTAGATCTCCTCATCAACAGTCCGTACAAATATGCGTTGCCACACGCACGTAGAGCCAGAAGAAAAAGCCCGAGTGCCGCAAGGCAAGTACGAATCTAACGGTTTCAAACTATTGTACGTGGAGAGAAGATTTTGTCATCGATTCCTCAATTTGAGAGAAGCCGCGAGCTACAAGTCGCGCTTTCTTTCGACCATCTGATTTCTCATCAAAAACCCATCGGTTCTTAATGACGCGTTTGCCTTTCGGCCGCGGGCGAGTTCGAACACGCCTCTTTTAATGCATCGAGCTCATCTTTGCATGCAGCACGCCATTCTGCTGTTTTGCAGGCAGGCGGTTTATGTCGCGTAAAGTCCAGTCTCGGACTGAAGACTTTGTTGCGTCGGGATCGACTGCTTGGGCAGCAGATAATTGTAGAAATTTACTCCCCTCCCAGCACAGTCGTGCCAGTACGTCATCTGAACACTGGGCTCGCTTCCAGTGTCTCCAGTGGGCTCAGTGATATCCGAACAGGTTCGAGAGCTGTTCGGATGTAGAAGGAGCTAGCAGGACGTGTGGCGGGGACACTGTCGGGCTGCTTGCTAGACTGACCGCGCCTTGGTAGCTAACCTTGGTGGGCTTGGTGGCCAGTCTGCTTTTCCCAACTACGGATACCTCTATCAGCACGCAAAAATCCGTGACGGTGCTTGTGACTGGTCGTCTGCGGAGCCTGGATTTTTGACTGGGATCCTTCGTACGCGAGTGCTACGCCGCGGCAGGCAGGAATAACTGGTGGTGGCGTACCTGCGGATCTTTTCGCGGGTGGTGTCGCCTCGCGGCGAGGCGGATTCGGGCTACGCCCAACTGGGGCTTAGGGGTTGAACTGTCGTTCAACCAGCTCGGTCTTTTTGGGAAGGAGGGTTAGGATGAGGTGCAGCTCGCCGTTTAGGCGGTGGCGCATCGTCGTCACTATTGTCTGATCCTGCACCTTGCGAAGGCTCACTGTCGTTCAGCGTTTTGGTGTTTTGCGCAGGCGGGTCCAGGCAGCGGGCATTTTGCCGTCGGGACACTTGGGAAATAAGTTTCACACCACTCGACCTGAGTTGAGCGAAACCACGGCGTTGTTGGGTCCTCTCATGAAGGTCCGACCGTGCTCGTCGTGTCCGATGTATGTCATCATTTCGGACTTAGGCTGTAGTTTGTTCTTTCGAACATCGGCAGGAATAAAAACCATGCTCATGGCCAAATACGCGGATGTTATCAACGCGTGGTTTTTCACCCGTAAGTGCCTCATAAGGTGTAACCCATTTTAATGTCCGTGAAGCGGGGGTGCGGTTGTAAAGCACTGTTGCGTGCATAACCGCAAATTCCCACCACGAAGGAGGAATGCAAGCTGTAAAGCGCATAGCCTCAGCTTTGTGTGAGGGTTCGATTGAACGCTCAGCGCGTCCATTCTGCTGTGGAGTATGGGGACGCTAGTTAGGATTTTAATCCCTTCGTCCTTTAGCATTTGAATGAATGCGTTTGATTTATATTCTCCCTGCATCCGACATCCAGCTCTCCGATATTTGCTTTTATGCTGGTTTTGAACCATAGCAAGAAAGTTTTGTTGCTTGGATGGCGACGGATTTTAGCCTTAGGCAAATAATCCATGCATGCGACGTATAATCATCGACAAAGGTGATGATGTACTTGTACCGGTGATATGAATCGACCGGAAATTCTTTCAAGTCACTGTGAATGAGCTCAAAAGGTCGCGATGCTCGCCGAGGGGGCGTAGGGCGGGAAGAGCGATTATGCATCTTTCCTTGTCGCCAGCCAGAGCAGGGTGAGTCCGACTTGTTGTAGTCGAAATCAGGACATTCCGTCGTTGCTGACGGAAGTTGACGTAGGATCCGCTCAGAGGGGTGTCAAACGTCTATGCATTATTTCGTGTGAGACTAGCGCAAGGCTGTCTCGGTCAGTGTCTAAATAGTACACTGTTGCATTTGGATAAAGCGGCACGAATTGCAATAGTTCCTGGCGATTATCACGTCCAGGATTTTCAGATGGTTGCGTCGCCCCTCAATTAACTGGTTCTGTCAAAGCAGCTGGCAAGCGAGATTAAATTCATGTCTTTTGTGAAGGCATGAGTCGAACATTTTTCAGTAAGACTTTATTGCTTGACACTTGGCCATGGGACGGTGAGTTGGTGGAGTCACCCCTCGAGAGATAGTTACGTGCCCATAGCCGCTTGAACGACAATTGATTGATGTTGCGCAAATTGCGCAGTAGACTTCTTTGACCGGTGAAGTGGAAAGACGCTCCTGAGTCGAGCAGCGATCGCTTGATTTTGCAAGGTTTTTACCTTTGCAGCTCGACACG
>JAKOGH010000784.1:0-15401 GCA_024811115.1 Terana coerulea
GCCATCTCCGTGTTTATGCGATAGCAACTCATCGTCGAGGGCACCCGCACTGTTTGTGAGCGACATGGCGATGTTGTGCATGATGTCTAATCACAGCCGGAGCGCTCACGAGTCACAGCGCTCCGACAAGCGGCGGCGGGTAGATACTGGAAACGAAACCTTCACTTAGGTGCTAAGTACCAGCCATAACTACTACTACTTACTTATTATGAGAAGTCGACGACAAGAACATATGAAGTGGTAAGTCCAGACGCCTGAATCCAGTAGAGCAAGAAGTATAAGGCATTAGAGAGCTATAGCGTAACGAGCCCAAACGAGAAGATACGCAAAGAATCATGCATGAGACACGGCGAGGTCATCTGCAGGCAGACTACCTTCATCAGAAGTCGACCCACTACCTGGAGTGTGTATGGCGATGTGGTGCGCGACGTCAACGTTGCGACTAGTTGAAGCGACGCCATCGGTGCAAAACTTGAGTTCTTTCGTGGCTGTTTGTCTCCAAGAGTCGCTGGTCTCAGGTTGCTTCGTGAAGCCGAGGTACAAAATTATGACCATCAGAGTAGGGTAGAGGGTCTGCGAGCTCAATTTATGAGAATGCGCATTTGTGGGAGTGTATGGACGTACTGTGAACTGTGGACTTGGCGTGAGGGTAGCTTCAGCTGCCGGACCCCGCCACCTAGTACGTTGAGCCCGCCGAACACCAGCTGTGTAAAAACCGTCAGCACTACGGTAGATATATATCACGAGCAAGCGTAGGATTCGCTACATACAATGGTGACACAGTACAATGCGCCCGATTCTATCAAAACAACAAAGAGTGTGCAGTAGAGCGCTTTGCGATGTCCTACGACGGAAACGACTTCACGGTGATACTGCCTATCAAAACACACTCGTGACTACGAGGTCTTATACGAAGTAGGTAGATGTGATGACGCACCAATATTTTAAGCCGACTAATCCTACAGAGGCGAGGTTCGTGAGCAGTGACGCAGCTCCAAATGGCACGATGGAGACCATCAAATCTTTTGCAGGTGCTGTAGGTGTGGCGGAAACCACGACGGTCCAGATACCCGTCGCTGTGCAGCAGTTTCTCAGCATGTAAGCTATTGCCGGCCACAAAGAAAGCGCACCTAAGCTGAGCATCCAAAAGCACATAGGAGCGAGGACAATCCTCGTCTTGCACTCCCACAGTGCCCATGTCCTCCAAATCACAACAAGATCGCCCACTAAACTCTGTTGGCAAAGGGTTAAATCAATGGCGTGTATTTTGGCGTAGGCACCGAGAAGACGACGCACATTAAAAATTCCGCTAGCCGTGTTCATCACCTCAAACAAACTCCCATTGCATAGCACGGGTGCGGGTCCCCCACTCTGCAGGAACATGTAGGAGGCAAGGGCAGTGAGACCAGCAATATTGACCGTTGCAAGTGCGAACATTAGTGCCGTGACACCAGCAAGAGTGTACGTAGATTTTGTCTTATTCTTTCTGTTGCTGCTTGTGATTGTATTCAATATTTATCACCACCGGCAGCCCCTGGCACTCACAGAAACAGTATAACCACGGTAATAAAAGCCGCGAGGTTAACACCTATGCGTTAATGAGCCTCAAAGAACCAGTGCACTATGCTGGACATATACGAACCATACATGATGGCGCCAACCAGCACAGAGGCGAGTTGTGCCCTGCCAGCGCTGAAGCACATGGCCATCCAGGCTGCCCTATGGCTGAGTCTTTTTTAGTGAAGTGCGAGTGAAAAGGCCGGGTGTCTCGCGTATTATATGTACTGTTTTTGCCATTTGTCGCTGAGCTGTCCGTGTCCCTAAACCAGACAAAAGGCGATGACTGAAGCTGTGAGGCTTTGATTGACATAGGTTAGTGCGCCAAGACTAAGGACACGGAGGCAGGAACAGCACCTCTTTGTCTGGCGAAATGCGTAATATCAGTGACACTAGGCAGGAAGTATCGCGTCTATCTATCGTTGTCTCCTGCTTCGTGCGATGGAGTAATGTTCTGAGCTCCCGATACCCGGCCGATTCGCAGTCGCGAGCACTAAGAAGGTGATCTGCTGGGAGTTGTAAGCGCACCGGTGCAAATCCGGAGTAGCGACTACTGACCTCTCAGAGTGGCGGCGGCGAAACAGATTGCACACAAGGAGAGTAGCCTTGTGACTGATGAGGTAGTACCAGAGCATACTAAATCGTCGCCGATGTGATCCTGAACCAGTGATATTATTCGGTCAGCGAAAGGTTCTCAGGGTACCATGCGAGAATACTTGCTTGCTCATGTTGCCTATGTCTCGTCCCCGAGTGGTATTTTGGTTCTTTCGATGGTTGTCCGGGCCTGGAGTGGTCGGCCAGAGGGTCAGCTCTGAGATCTGAGATCTGAGCGTCTGCGGTCGGGCCGGGCCGGGAGGCCCGGACACCTTGAGTAACGAGTTCGCTCTCCCGCCTTCGGTGCCTCCGTCGGACGCGGTCGACTCTCGGGCCACACCCTCGCCACTCAGAGAACTTTTCATTAGTCCTAACTTCTCTAGGAAATCCAAATGCGCACATATCCGCGACCCGATAGGGCAATATCCCATGAGAAGGTCAAAGACCTTGGGTTGACTCGGAGACGATGTTCGCGACCAATTCGCAACAGCCTAGACAAATTTGAAGCTTAAGCAGAACGCCGCGCAGCATACCATATGCATTATACCCTTTAGCTATCAATGGGACTTCCCAATGCATGTAGACTGATGAAAACAAGGTCCAAACTCGTAAGATTACGCACAAAGAACATGCAGTTAGTGCTTCTACACACTATAGCCGGGGTCTCCGAGAATTGTGGACTCGCTACGACGTTGGATCGCTTTTTCCTCGTCAGAAACAACCGCACTCTCTGTCAGCCGCATGGCAATAGCGTGTGATGTGTCAATGTTGTCTGTCGTGGGGTTGCTGGAGCATGTACAAAATTTGAGTGCGGTCGTGTTCGTCCGGTTCCAGTCAGTTTTTCGGACTGTCTTGAGAGCCCGAGGCATAAGACGACAATAATCATGGTCGGGTATAGTGTCTGGCATTTCATTCGTCAGGCCATGAGAGAAACCGTGAGAGATCGTAGACATACTGTAAACTGCGATGCCGTTGGTGTGAGGGTATCGTTGCCTAATTTTATGCTCGCGTTGATTCCTGTGAACACGATCTGGGCGAGAAGTTAGCTATCTGATAGGTGCCAATCTGGATCGAGATGGCAACTTACAACGGTGACGCAGTACAATGCGCCGGACTCTATTAAGAGGATGAATATTACGCGGTGTAGTGCTTGGCGACGCCCCAAAACGGCGATTACTTCCTGGTGGTACTGCCTGTTCGGATTCTATTCATACAACGTCGTACAAGAGGGTGACACGCTCACGTACCAGTATTTCATGCTAATCAATCCTACAGACGCAAGGTTTGTAAGCAGCGTCGTAGCTGCGAACAGCGCGACGGAGATTGTCGCAGTGCGTGCCGATGCTGTAGGCGTAGCAGTGACAATGATTGACCAAATCCCTGAAACTGCGCCTTACAGTTAGAGCTTTGTGGTATAGCCAATCAAAGAAAGACCGCACCCAAGCTGAATGTCCAGAAGCACACAGGTGCAATGATATATTTCGTTCTGCGTTCCCAAAGAACCCACGCTCGCCAGGCAACAATAGGATCGCCTACTAGGCACTGCTTGCATACAGTCAGTACCCATACGAAGATGTCTGTGTGGAGGAGACGACGCACGTTGACGACTCCAACGGTCACGTTCAACACCTCGAATGGATTGCCGTCCCATGACGCATTCACGACTCTCCCGTTCTCGAATATGGAACGTGAAGAAAGCCGAGCCAGCAAAATGGACTGTGGCAAGCAGAAACATTAGCAGGGTGATGCCTGCGAGGGAGTACGTGGGCCTCGATTTGTCCTTTCTGGTGCTGCAGAAGCAACGCCGCCTTGGTTAAGGATATAAGTTTGCGTGCGAGCCACGCCACTTACAGGAGCAACACTGCCGCCGTGATGAAGACTACGATGTTGACCCCTGCACTTCAATGAGCAGCTGTCGTCATCTGCTGTGCTGAGACACACGAACCGTACATAATGGCTTCAACTAGCATCCAGGCAAGCCATTCCTTCGTGGCGCTCGGCGCCATATCACTAGCCATTGCAGAACGAGATCAAGACAGACGACGAGAGGCGTTCGAGCTTGGAGACGTTAAGACCAGGTGATATGACTGACACAATGGTTAGTAGAGAGAGGGAAGTTCTGTGTAGAGCGAGGCCCACAGAAGGCTCAGTGCTGGAACTGGTGTGGATCCTCGCGCGAATGCGGGAACGTTTTAAGTACCAGACGAGAGTCTGTGTTCTGAACATCGGCGACTATTGACCGGAACAGCATAGAGCTAAAGAAGTAAAGTTTGTGACTCAGCTGACGGCCGGAATCGCTCAATCATCCTGCAGCTGTTATGCAGCGCGTGCATCGGAATCTTCGTTATGATGACTCTCATGATTGAGTTTGGGCGTATGTGTTTGCTAGTTACGAATCACGATGATGATTGCCAGTGAATTGTCGACTTTCGCTTGCTTTGAGAGTTCGGGCCATTGGAGGTGACCACAGCCTCGCACAATGTTGCTGATCTAATTCCGCAGAAACGAGAGAAGCATCAATGTCGTATAGCATTACAGAGAGCTATTAATCACACACACATGCGTTGATAGAACCAGTGTGGTCCGACATTGGTCGGCCTCATGTTGTGGGATTGAGCGCAGATTGATGTCCGAAGCCCGGGGAAGCATATCGGCGTTCAACAGACCTCAGTCAAGTGATTGAACCGTAATTCTTGCTCTTAACGCTCAAAACAATTCCAAGACACCTCTCCAAAGCGCTTACAAAATCCTCTCCTCGTGTTGTAGGACTCGTGAACAGTAACAGCAATGTAAACACAAATACGAGCCAAGTAGGGGTGGTTGCACATTCACGGCATGTCCAAATAATCCTATGTGAAACGTAAGATAATATGTCCACAAGAGAAGAGAATGGAACTACGCACGGCCAACACTCTACGCTGCTTCGTCTCATTCATAATGCTCCTCACGACGCGTGCTTTGCTGTCTTTGCTGAGAGTGGACTCCCTTCATCGAGAACCGTCGCACTATCCATAGGCTGTACAGTGATATTATGTACCACGCCGTTGTCGTGATTTGCGGAATCTGTAAAGTGTGTCCGAAAATGAAGTGTCGTCATGTTGGTCCGATTCCAGTCAGTCACTTCGGTATGCTTCGTAAGACCAAGACACAGGACAACGATGATCATGATAGGGTACATGGTCTTCAAGCCATTGATGAGGTCAGACCATGAGGGCGAGGCTGCACTAAGAAACATACCGTGGACTGCGCCACTATCTGCATGACGACATTCACAGCCTGGCTCCCACTTGCGCTGACTCCGATGAGCACAATCTAGGTATTCAAGCGATTAGCGAGAACGACTCGGCAGTACTGGAAACATACAATGGTGACGCAGTAAAATACGCCTGATTCTATCAGGAAAATGAGGATTGTGCGGCTCATTGCGTTGCGTCGCCCTATAATGGCAACCACCTCTTGATGATACTGCCTAAATGAACATCAATGTGCGCAAACTCGTAGGTGGGGTGCACATGGGGACGTACCAGTACTTCATGCTAATGAGCACCACAGGTACCGTTCGTGAGTAGCACAACTACTGCGAACATCCCAGTTGAGAGTGGGTTAACTTTGGCTGAAATGGCAGGTGAGGCGGCCGCTACCAGCGTCCACACTCCGAATGCTACAGGTAGATGGTTAATTCACACAATGCAGGCTGCCACCAAGAAGACGCACCCAGGCTACAGACCCAGAAGCATACTGGGGCGATAATGACTCGTGTCCTGCGCTCCCACAGGACCCACGCCCTCCAAATGACGATAGTATCGCCCACCAAGCACTGCTCATATGGAGAATTTCAGTACAGATACTAGCGTACGCAGCAGTCGGTTGCCGCACGTTGACAATGCCAATGCTCATGTCCAGCGCTGGTATTGAAGTCCCATCCCGCAAGGCGGGCATTCCCTCTTCGAAAATAGTGTGGAACGTGAAAGAGGTGACACTCGCAAAGTGCGCAGTAGAGAGCCCGAACATCAATGTGGCTATGCCAGGAAGGATGTACGCTGTGCGTGTTTTATTCTTCCTGTTGCTGTGAAGATAGAATGCTTGAGTTTGTTCAGGTGCGGATCCAAAGCGAACTTACAGCAGCAGCAGCAAGGCTGTGACAAAAACACAAGGTTGATGCCTGCATCTCAACAAGTTGAGTACTACGCTTAGATGCAATACTGTGATGAACGAACCATACATGATGGCTTCAGCCACCGTCGAGGCCAACTGCGCTCTCACCCCGGTAAAGGCCATAATAGGGACTACCACAACTTCGCTGCAAATCGGGACAGCCGGTCGGAGTTGTGGCGGGCTTCAGTCGGCTGAGGTAGGCTCGAGATACCACGGGATGTAGCGGCAGGGGAAGCAGGTACTGTCGGGAGGAAAAGTGGCCCCATGTAAGGTCCGGCTCTGCCCTCGGCGTGAACCTTCATATCTTCAAACGAGCGCGGAATGTTTGAAGTGACCTGTGAAGATATGTCTCCTGCGCATGATCATCCCCAGCTGACAGTTGCAATCTCCCAACAATCATGAGACGCCACCGACGTACTACACCCGTGGAATGCACAAAGCTGCAGCATGGGGCCTATCTCCGCTTTCAATATATGATTCCACACTCACCACAGCTATACGTGGCGGATAGAAGGCTCGTACTTACCCGGTATACCCTTCTTTATGACTGTAGGAGGAGGGAGCTTGAGTGTAACACGGCATGCCAGAAAGCCTAATCCCTTACAATCATTGATTCAATATAGCCCGGTGTTGATCACCCAGGTTTGTAGGCTGGTTGAAATCACTGTCAGTGCGTAGGCTCAAACGTTCGCTGACCATGTGCTGGCTATATGCAGGCTGTGCACGTCCACAGAAGGAGCCCGAACGCGCTTGCGGAGGTGAGGTGTTGCCCGTTGCACGCTAGCGCAAGCATGATCACACACGTAGGCAAACTTGCAATTATTGGAGAGCCACGGAAGGGCTGTAGGGATCTGCGCCCTAGCCTCCGTGCGGCGTGCCATATCCTGTAGAACGAGGCGGCGTCGCCGGTGTAGATGTACGCGGCGTGGGCAGACAAGGAGAATACGATGGTCACCGGACGGCGTTCGTTGTTGACAAGCGTCGTACCCGCCGCACGAGGGAAGCTGACGGAAGGCGGAGGTGGCAGAGACGGCGGTAGAAGGCTAGAAGCGGAGGCAGAGGCGGAAGTGGAGCCTCGAGAGCAAGACGTGACTGTCACATGTCACGCATTGGGTGACGCGCCTTTTGGCCCGTTTTGGTCTTTGGCGTCGGGGCCAGTGGCGGCAAATACTCTGACGACTGACAGCATGCGCTTGTGACTCGAACCTAGCTCCTGCTCACGTTCACCAAGTTTCAGAGGGCGTTACCAGTAGGCAATCACAAATACATTTACCAGTAAATTAACGCTTACCAGCTCACTTCTGTCAGAATCTCAAGCGCTACCGTATTCAAAACGTTTCCATGCTAGACAAGCTGACCATCTCAGCGCTCAGCGCTCAGCATTCGCTGCGTCATGAAGATAAACTTTGTACAGGAATGGGCGTATGCAGAGCCTCATCAACAGGACAAAGGTGCGCGCGCACGGCGGTGTTTCGTCTATACGATAGCGCTTTTCAACCCTATCAATGAACAGCTTCATACACCCCCATTTTTATCCTACCTGTAGAAGTGCAGCGCATACAGTGGCGTACACTCCTACCGAGGCCTAGAGGAAGCTAGGTTGGTTACTCACCTGATAGGTTGGCTTTGATACAAGTTAGTGGGTTGAGAGTTGTAAGAGTCTTATTAGAGTATGGCGCAGAGGGCTGCCTTATATACAATACTGGGTGGCTGTACTACAAACAGACACAAATAGGTACCAGGACAATAGACAATAGGCATCGTCATGGTGGAACCTGGTAGAACATTAGAGAAGATGTGAGCAGAGCGCTTACGGGCGTCTATCCTGACTCAACACTCCTCCTAACCTAGCACGGCGTACTGCCTGCGCTGGTTCAGTCAGCGCTAGTTAGCAGCAATCGCGAAGTCCGAGCATTGGTCGGAACTTCTCAATCTTGACCCTGCCCAGATTCTTGGTAAAGATATCTGCGGGATTGTCAACGCCAGGTACGAAGAGTACTTCGACGTGGCCAGCTTCGGCGACGTCGCGAATGTAGTGGTAGCGAATGTCGATGTGCTTAGTGCGCTTTTCAGTAACAGGATTTTCCGAGACGAATAGAGCGCCCTGGTTGTCGCTGCAGATGGGTACTTTCTCAAAGTTGTAACTGAGTTCAGAGAGGATATTTCGAATCCACATGACTTCTCGGGAGCAGTCGCTGAGTGCCATGTATTCGGCATCTTTAGTCGACGTTGCTACAGACTTCTGTGCGAAAGAGCTCCAGTTAAAAGCTCCTCCTGCAAGCATTAGCAGGAAGCCAGTCCGAGAAAGGCGGCCGGTTGGAAGCAGCCGCCCAATCTGCATCGGTGTACGCCACCAAGCCTAACCCGGGAAGAGCCGTCATACTCGAGTGTGTAGTTACGAGTGCCTGACAGGTAGCGGCAGATGTACAGTACTGTTCAGGTGGTCTTCGGACGGGTTCGCACTGAACTGTGCGAGCTTTATGACAGCGTCGCAATGTCCGGTCGTGTACCGAGCATGATATAAAGGAGTGAGCCTATCGCCAATTTGGAAACGGCTCTGGCGAGCTTTGTTTAGCTCTCCTTCATTTAGTTGAGGGATATAACCCTCGGGAAGCGGAGTCTTTGCCATTTTGGCATTGGTCTGGCCGCGGCGTTCGAGTACCTTGAGGTAGGCGCATTGATCAATCACGATCTTGTCGCCAACTCGTTGTATGCGCATGCGCAGAAACTCCTTTACGTCGCCCATATCGCGACACTCCCATCGTTGCATGAAGGACTCCTTTTCTTGGAGTACTTTTGCCTTGCTGCGTCCGGCCGAATATAGCGTCGTCAACATAGACTACGGCGATGACCATGTCGTTGCCTGCGCCTTTGACGTATACGCCAGCATCGGACTTCAGTCTTTTGAAGCCGAGCTCAGCCATAGACTTGCTAAGGGCTTTCCAGGACAGTCCTGCCTGCTTAAGCGTAAAGGGCGCGACGGAGACGCATGTGCTTTTTGTGAGCAGGAAAGCCATCGGGTTGTTCGTGTAGATCTCCTCATCTAACAGTCCGTACAAATATGCGTTGCGCACATCGAGGCCAGTAAGAAAAAGCCTTGAGTCGCCAAGGGCAAGTCACGAATCTAACGGTTTCAAACCGTACGACTGGAGAAGATTTTGTCATAGTCGATTCCTCAATTTGAGAGAAGCCGCGAGCTACAAGTCGCGCTTTCTTTCGACCATCTGATTTCTCATCAAAAACCCATCGGTTCTTAATGACGCGTTTGCCTTTCGGCCGCGGGCGAGTTCGAACACGCCTCTTTTGCTTAATGCATCGAGCTCGTCTTTGCATGCAGCACGCCATTCTGCTGTTTTGCGGGCAGGCGGTTTATGTCGCGTAAAGTCCAGTCTCGGACTGAAGACTTTATTGCGTCAGGGATCGACTGCTTGGGCAAGCAAATAATTGTAGAAATTTACTCCCTTCCGGCACGGTCGTGCCAGTACGTCATCTGACGGCTGGGCTTTCGCTTCCAGTGTCTCCAGTGGGCTTCAGTGATATCCGGGAACAGGTTCGAGCTGTTCGGATGTAGAAGAGCTAGCAGGACGTGTGGCGGGGACACTGTCGGGCTGCTTGCTAGACTGGCCGCGCCTTGGTAGCTAACCTTGGTGGGCTTGGTCTGGCCAGTCTGCTTTTCCCAACTACGGATACCTCTATCAGCACCTAAAATCCGTGACGGTGCTTGTGACTGGTCGTACGGAGCCTGGATTTTGACTGGGATCCTTCGTGCAGCGAGTACTACGCCCGGCCGGCGGGAATAACTGGTGGTGCCAGTACCTGCGGATCTTCTGCGGGTGGTGTCGCTTCGCGGCGAGGCGGACTCGGGCTACGCCCGACTAGGGGAGCTTAGGGGTCGAACCGTCGTTCGGCCGCTCGGTCTCTTTTTGGCGGAAGGAGGGTTAGGACGAGGTGCAGCTCGCCGTTTAGGCGGTGGCGCATCGTCGTCACTATCGTCTGATCCTGCACCTTGCGAAGGCTCGCTGTCGTTCGCGTTTTTGGTGTTTTCGCGCTAGGCGGGTCAGGCCGCGCGGGCATTTGCCGTCCAGGGACGCTTGGGAAATAAGTTTCACACTCGACTTGAGTTGAGGCGAAACACGACGTTGTTAAGGTCCTCTCATGAAGGTCCAGCCGTGCTACGTCGTGTCAGATGTATGTCATCATTTCGGACTTAGGCTGTAGTTTGTTCTTTCGAACATCGGCAGGGATAAAGACCCATGCCCGCAGCCGAATCGCGGATGTTATCAACGCGTGGTTTTAAACCCGTAAGTGCCTCATAAGGCGTAACCCATTTAATCGTGAAGCGGGGAGTGCGGTTGTAAAGCACTGTTGCGTGCATAACGCAAATTCCCACCGCGAAGGAGGAATGCAAGCTGTAAAGCGCATAGCTTCGGCTTTGTCGTGAGGGTTCGATTGAACCGCTCAGCGCGTCCATTCTGCTGTGGAGTATGGGGAGCGTAGTTAGGATTTTAATCCCTTCGTCCTTTAGCATTTGAATGAATGCGTTTGATTTATATTCTCCCCTGCATCCGACATCCAGCTCGACATTAGCTTTATGCTGGTTTTGAACCGTAGCAAGAAAGTTTTTTGTTGCTTGGATGGCGACGGATTTAGCCTTAGGCAAATAATCCATGCATGCGACGTATAATCATCGACAAAGGTGATGATATACTTTGTCGGTGATATGAATCGTAGGAAATTCTTTCAAGTCACTGTGAATGAGCTCAAAGGTCGCGATGCTCGTCGAGGCGTGGGCGGGAAAGAAGCGATTATGCATCTTTCCTTGTCGCGGCCAGAGCAGGGTGAGTCCGACTTGTTATAGTCGAAATCAGGACATTCCGTCGTTGCTGACGGAAGTTGACGTAGGATCGCTCAGAGGGGTGTCCAAAGCGTCTATGCATTATTTCGTGTGAGACTAGCGCCAAGGCTGTCTCGGTCAGTGTCTAAATAGTACACTGTTGCATTTGGATAGCGGCCGCGAATTGCAATAATTCCTGGCGATTATCGCCGTCAGGGATTTTCAGAGTGGTTGCGTCGCCCTCAATTAACCCGGTTACTGTCGTAGCAGCTGGCCAAGCGAGATTAGATTCATGTCTTTTGTGAAGGCATGAGTCGAACATTTTCAGTAAGACTTTAATGCGTTCTACTTGTGGCGCTAGGGCGGTAGTTGATGACGAGTCACCTTCATAGAGATAGTTACATGCCCATTAGCCGTTTGAGCGACAATTGGGTCAATGTTGCGCAAATTCGCGCAATAAACTTCTTTGACCGGTGAAGTGGAAGAGCGCTCCTGAGTCGAGCAGCCAATCGCTTGATTTTGCAAGGTTTTTACCTTTGCAGCTCTGACCCAGCGTTAAATAACTTATTGTGCACACATCGGTCGGTAGTTGAAGGAAACCTGCTCCATTCAATATAGTAGCATACATGTGGTATCTACTATTTAATCCAGCCCGCCCGAGACAGCTGCGCAATCGGCTGCAAAGTATCGGTCAGTGGGGTGCGCGAGTGCAGAGTTAGAGGGGCGTACTCGAAGTACGCGTCGATGATGTCCTGGTGGATCTCTCGATCGTCCATCAGGCATCCGGCGAACTGGTCGTCGGCGTCGCTGTCGTTGTCCTCGTTCCGAGGGACACGGCGTCTCCGATGTCAGGGAGTGGTGGCGGGCGTCGAAGCCGTCCTCCTGTCGGCGACATTTGCATGTCGACTACGTCGGACGAGATGATCGGCCGAGGATTAGCGCGAGCTGCGCTTGGCGGGGCGAGAAGAGCTGCCCTCGACGAACTCCGGCTCGGCAAACTTTACGTTTGAGAGCGGCGTTATTCCGAGGTCGATGCGGGCGTCGAGCTCCGGCGATCGCGAGCATCGAGCATGCGCTCGGCGTAGTCGAGGTCGGCCTGTTTGGCGCGACGAGCCTTCTGCGGCCTGCATCGGCGGCGGTGGCGGCGAACTTCGCTTTCCTGGGCGGTAGCCAGCTTGACAAGCTGGTGTCGCTCCCGTCGGGCGTGCCCGCGGCAGCTTCGGTCGAGGGTCGAGCCCTTGTTCGAGGCGGCGTTTTGTCGCGATCCACTGCTTGCGAGCAAGCTTGCGGAGCTCTGCGGCCTCGCGAAGCTGGGCCTTGTGCAGAGTCTGGGACTGCGTCGTCCTCGTCGAGGATTGCTAACAATTT
The DNA here is from genome assembly GCA_024811115.1 of Terana coerulea. Taxonomy (NCBI): domain Eukaryota; kingdom Fungi; phylum Basidiomycota; class Agaricomycetes; order Polyporales; family Phanerochaetaceae; genus Terana; species Terana coerulea. The sequence continues at coordinate 12,509 of JAKOGH010000784.1, forward strand.
AGTTAGCACGGGAGATCGTCAGAGTGAACTCCTGTTGGAATTCTAACTCACGGACGGAGTTGCAGTTGCGGTGCTCGATATCCCGCATGGCGTTGGCGCGGTGAGCGTTGTGCTCGTTGGCGTCGATTCCTCGAGGTCGGATGCGCTCCTGGGACCGACGACTCAGCTTCTCGGCAAGGGCTAGTGCCTTGCGGAAGCGGGAACTGGTTGCCGTTGCCGAGCCAGAGCTCGCGCTCTCCTTCGATGCGAGACTGAATTTCTTCGGCCTCGGACTTGGGAAGCGGCATGTCGGGGTAAAGTCGTTCACAACGGCGGGATGACCGGGGCGGCGATGTAGGAGTGGCCGTGGTCAGCATCCTGGCCCTTGCCCCTTGCCGCGCGCTTGCCGCGCTGGGTCTTCTTCCCTTGCCGTTGCCGGCACCGTCCTGCTGCTACTTTGCTGCGCGTGCTGCTGCTGCCTTGCGTTGGGCGCTGCTGCTGCTTGAACTGGGGATCCTTCCCCTTGTTCTTGACGGCGATGACAGCGTTTAGCGGACTCGGTCTGCTTACGCTGGCCATGGAAAGCTTTCGCTGCTCCGTGCAGCGATGAGTTGCTGCCCATATGCTTGGGCTCAGGGCCAGGGGTAGGAGTCGGCTGTGTCTACCATTTTTAGTTGGCGTGGTGACGGTGGCGATGTGCTTACCATACCCTGGTGTCTTCGAAATGAGGAGCATCAGGTGTATGTAATCGTCCACCTGCGCATGCGCTGCATCTAGGCGGTCGACATGTGCGGATCTTAGCGACAGGAGCTGGAGACTGATCCTCGGGGATGCGAGTTTCAGGAGGCCCTGAAGTCAGCGTAGGCCGTGCCCAGAGTATTCTGGGTGTAGGTCGACTGTAGCGACTCGTACAGAGCGCTTGGCGGTCGTTCCGTTCTTCGCTGACTGTCCGATCTGGTATGTCAAGCGAAGGCGGATGAAGCCCATGGCGGAGGTCGTCGTTGATCAGGTCGTCCGAGCTTGTCGGCGGCCTGGAGTGCTCATGCTCGTTGCCAGGTACTTCGCCAGTGGCGGGGCGCAGCAGTGTTTGGGGTGGCGGGCGGCGGGGGCTGCCGGGACAGTGCGGAATAAGGCCGAGCTGCCGTCGGCTGAGTTGTCAGAGCTGACGAGAGATGCCCTGAGTGCGGGAACGACTTCAAGGTGTCGTTCCAGTGCTCCCAGTTAGTTCCGTCGAGGACGGGGACAAGCTTCTCGAGTGAGGAAGACATTGTTGAGTTACGTAAAGACAGAACAGTCAGTCGATGTCACTGACCTGGCTTTAGCCAAGGAGGGCCCAAAGGGCACCTCGTGCCTGCTCAGCTTGCCGGCGCAGACGGTGCGCTAGATAGCGCAGCCGTCGCGCACGATGGCAGCGAGTAGATACGGCGAGTATACCAATGAGCTGGTTGTTGCTCGCGAGTGACGGCGCAATCAGCCGCGTCATCGAGACTCATAGCACTGTAGAAGTGCAGCGCATACAGCGGCGTACACTCCTACCGAGGCCTAGAGGAAGCTAGGATAGTTACTCACCTGTAGGCTGGTATGATACACGTAAGTGGGTTGAGAGTTGTAAGAGTCTTATTAGAGTATAGTGCAGAGGGCTGCCTTATATACAATACTGGGTGGCTGTCTACGAGCAGACACAAATAGATACCAGGACAATAGACAATAGGTATCGTCATGGTGGAACCTGGTGGAACAATAGAGAGATATGAGTAGAGCGCTTACGGCGTCTATCTGACTCAACATGAGGGCTAACACCCCAGACTCAACAACATCGTTGATTCATATCTCCTCTACTCGCTCTACTCAAAGTCCCCTGCTCTCCCAAAAGCATTCCTAGCAGGTGAGTATTAGAGTTTTGTGATATGAGGGTGTCGCACCTGGTACAGTTGTACTAGTTGTTGTTAACAGAAATAAGCTCAAGGAGGCAGGATTTGAGTCTGATTGATACCTATTTCATCCAACAGTTTGCTTTCCTGTGCTATATCTTAATCCTAATTCATGCATGGAGACTATGCCACATTTACTGGCCTTGCAGGATGTACTACATCACAACACCACATTATCTATCATGTTTACTTGCGTGTTATCTGCACAAAATGCGCTTATATTTCGTTTGCCGCCCAAATTCACGTGATGGTCACACAATGTCACAGGTAGTTGAAAGTGTACTGGGCATACCTTACTTGTGATGGCAGCATTGCCATGTATGGCAGTGTATAGTTCTCATAAAATACGCGCTAGTGGTCACTATCTGCTAATATGCTTGGTTTGTTATATATACACTTCACTAGTTCCAAAGATATGATCAAATCTTTATTGTGCTTCTAAGCCAAGGTGACGGGCTTTTGTCACCCACTGTAAAGCTACTAGCGAGTCTGTAATGGAAGCCACTAAGTGCCTTTTATTCAGCAGCCGGAGTGCTAAACCAGTTAGTGCCAGGACCTTGGGAACTAGGTGATTGCTCCGAGCAAGTGGATTGCTCAGTAGAATACGCCCTTCTGCAGTGTATGATTAAGAATTTATGAGAAACAGGGCAAATTATAATGATTACATTAGTAACATCATGAACTACCAAAAATAGCTCAGCCATCCATGCTGAATAGGTCATCGTCATCTCCAGTCACCACCGGCCCACTCAACGGACTGAGTGTTCCATGCGCATTCTGTGAGCCCCGACCACTTGCAGTCCGAACAGCACCGTTACCGTTAATAGGTGCAGCTGATACTCCTGAGGCACGATTATCAGTTAATGAGCGACGATACTCATGTCGCGACGTACTTGAGGCTGCCGCTGAGTAAGACAGCCGTGAGAACATGTTTTCTAGCCCGCTTGCAGAAGGCGCGATGGGGTTTTGGTCTGGGGAGGCAT
>JAKOGH010000785.1:0-16217 GCA_024811115.1 Terana coerulea
CCGGTCTCGAGGTAATAAAGAGGCGAATATTAGATGGAAGTTCGTTCCAGCTTCGGACAAAAGTGTGATGAGTTTCGTGCGCGAGCTCTGCGTCGGTACATTCGTCCAAGGCCAATCACAATAACCAGAGGTCCGAGCATCTTCAGATGTGTAGCCGCTTGAGAAGGAGGTTATCAAACTGCTCTTTGAGGTCTGCTGACGTCTGCTTTGAAGGGCTCTTGCCAACCTCCTTCCACAATGCCTGAAGCACTACATCATCACAGGAGGCGATATCCTGAGCAATGGTAGGTAACAGTTCTTCAGGACGGAAGGCACGACTCCGATTGAACCCGAAGGACGAGCCGAGGCGTTTCAAAGAAAGAAACTCGCTGGGCAAATTGGAGTGAGCGATCGCGGATTTGCCGGTGCCGGCGGGACCAAGGAGGAGAATGACACGCGGCACATCTTCACGCTCGTCGACGAGCAGGCTTGCAAGTTTGTCCAGAGCCTCGATGCGGGTACCAGCCAGGCAGCATCCAGTGCGTCCGAGCGAAGCCCCGTCAGCGTAGGGCATTTTTAGAAGATCCAAATGTGCCCCTGTGACAGTTTTGTCAGATATACATATAGACTTAGCATAAGCACCGTAAAGGTGTGATGTACGCCGCCGAAGGGCGTTGGGAACCACGAAGAAATCATATGATATAAGGCCACGTACCAATGGATTCCAACTTTTCCACAACTCGTGTGACAAGAATATCCTTCACCTCGACCGTCACACTGTAGATACCGGCCACCACTCGATTGTTGAATTCCTCACGGAGCTTCTTGAAGGTACCACGGTACTCGCTGATCTTCTCAGCTGATACCGTTGTTTGCGGTGAAATACTGTCGCACTACATGTATACCCTTATTAGCACGACATCGTGCTACGCGATCCGCTGCGGCAGACTTACCCTTGTCGGAGTTCGCATAGCTTTGAATAACGAAGCAACACTCCACCGTTAGCGTCGATATGCGCTTCGTGAAGGTCCATCGCTTCGCTGATCTTGGACTCGCACTCACGAACAGAGGTGACGATGTCGTAGAAGATATCCAGGTCCTCGATCAGATCTCGGATCGTCTGATCCACCTCTTGTTTAGCTTTGTATATCTGTTTTACACTGTATGAAGGCAAATAAATCTAAGCTGTGCTGGTGTTACGCACCGAATACACCGCTGAAAGGATACTCCACGCGAGTTGCGCGTACGGATGCACCTATTGAAGCGTGATCATGTCAGTGGGACTCAAAGACTAATTAATACCCACGTATCGCACTCAGCTTCGACATAATCTCATTGAATTCCCCCGATTTTCTTCAGCAGTGACCCGCAGATCTCGGGCGATGGGCTTGATTGCTTGGTCGGCCTTGTCGCTGCGTCGACGGCTTTTACCATGGCGTTCTCCCCCACCGAGCGACATCCTTGGTCTTGGAGACTAGTTCCTTGACAGTACCTAACGATCACAAAAGCATGTGAGCTTGAGCATCGCGAACGGCTACGTTATCGGAAAGATGAAGCGCACCTCCGGAGTTGATCTTGAGCCACACTCTAGCTCCAGAATCAAGCGCGACTTCTATCTCTGTTGGTCATGATATCGACGGAGTCAGTAGTGATCTCAAGCTACGTGATTCAGCACTGACCATAGTCTCTCAAGTCAATGTTGCTATCCACGGAGCATGTGCCCGTAGCTATGCACTTGTCCTTCTTGACAGAGTGTCGGATCCACAGCTCTACGGTAATCATAACTGGTAAGGAAGCTGAGCTAATGAAGGCAGCCGTAGACATCAGAAAGACACTTAGAGTAACATGGAAGCAGTACAAACATACATGTTCAGCGTTTCGTTCCACTCTGAGTCAGAGTACGCTTGGACGGCTCCGTTTTCACAGAGTCCCTGCTGCCAATTTGGAGGGCTACATGATACCGGGAGTTTCCTTTTGGTAAATTTGCGGCTCTCAAAACTACTACAGGGTTACCCTTGGTGCGGCTTTGAGCTTGTGGAGATACTTACTGGTCACTTCCAGGTGCACCGCCATATTTCCTGCACTAGGGTCCTGCCTGCAGCGTCCAAGTCAGAAGGTGATGAGTAAGGGGCCAAAAGGGACTCACGAAGACATTCCGTATGTGAAGCTTGCTGCCAGTTGGGAGTGAGTACAGACTCAAATGGAGGCGTTCGAGGGATACAAGCAAGTTGTTGTTCTCGCTTCGCAGACGCCGGTACCTGTGCAGCCACGCCTCTTGGATAGCTTCCTTGACAGATGCCATCGATATGAACCTAAACTGATATCCAGGACTCTCACATCCACGAGAAGAAAAGTGCGACAGTCTTGATCGCCGGCTGGTGTTCCAAGAGCAAGGACTGGTGCGACGCTTACCACCCGTGAGCGCAAGCAATATTTCAGGCTATGTGTCGTCTGAGGTACAGCTTGTTTGCCGGCCTTCCAGAGGCTCTAATGAGCATGGATCATTAACTCACAGGGACTCGGAGTAACTGACGGGGTGTGATACAACAGCCATTACCGCGTCGCCTAGCTTCAACGTCCAACGTCGGAGGACACAGCCTGACGCCATGACACGCACCGTTTGACCGCGAATACACAGCGCACCGCTGAGCACTACGTCCATTGCCTGCGCACTGTGATAGTACAGAAAACGAAACTTGAAAGATAAGGAGCGCAGGCAGGACCACGAGCCTTCGCGGAGTTCGACGACATGAAGTTTGGAAAACGAACGAAGCGTGGGAAGTGTCGCAGTCCCGGGCTGATGCGCCCTTTCCCAAATAAGGGCCCCGCCTCACTTTGTGGCGTTCACTACCACGTGACTTTACTGGAAGAGCCTTTGAATCTTGTGCTCCGAGCTGTCGCTGTCGCCATCGTCTACCGGGCGTGCGTCTACGAGCATACACAAAGTACCAGCGAAGGGCAGAATTTGGGAATTTTATTGTCATCGGCGGCTCTCACTTGTAATTTACGGCGAACCATCACAGACAGACATCAGGCTGCACCCTCCGATGGATCCCGCTACTCCTGAATGACACCTCCAACAGAGGCCGATAGTGTGCGTCGACGTGCAAGGATCCCCGCCCTGATTACGCAGGCCCGTCTGTCCAGAATGTGTAGGCGTCCGCATGAGGTGGAGGGCGATTTATCGATCGTCCGAGCCTTGGGAACGGAATCCTGCCGCATGCATTGAGCCCGACCGAGACGAGCGTGCTCCGTGTCCAAAAGTCAAAGGCCTGCTAGCCATGTGGGAAGGTCCAACTGCGAAAACACCTCGATCAACTGCGCGTCCGAGCGCACGAGGTAGTTGTAATGACAGTAGAGTCCGGATGTCTCGGCTCGGCAACACTGCATACGTTTCCCTATTTCGCAACGGCGGCGTGATTCGAGGCGTCGGCACTAGCGTGCCATGCGAATGGGGAGCAGCATTGGCACAGTGAACATGCGGGTATGGGGCGGGTGCGGGTGCTACTGACGGCGGCATTTGGACGCGGGTTGACAGGGGAACCGCGAGAGAACGCAGAACATAGCGGCAGCGCGAGGAAATGACGTGGAGGCTGATGCAAAAGCGGCACACAATCACCGTACATGTGCCGGTTGCGGTCCCAGAGATGAAAAGGGCAGAGCCGTCGGTGTTAACTACCTTAGTGAACAGTGAGTACTTGCGCAACCAGATAGTCGGCGATGAGGCACACCTCTGCAGCTGCGTGGTGGAAAGCCTTGACACCTCAGGTAGTCTTCCAGTGTGATAGCGGGGGCGCAAGGATAGCTGGCGCAGCAGTTGATCCAACATAGCTCGCACACTCATTGCCTGCTTGCTTTGAGTATTTATGTCGGGTTTTCCGCCCACGAGATCATACGGGAGTCCTCCTTGATGCAACATCCGTTCGCGGTATGATGCAGACATCCCTACGATATCAGCACATGCTGAGTTTGGCAATGAATCGCAGCGTATAAAAGAGAAAACGCACCCATGCAGCAACGAATTCATGCCCCGGTTGTTCATGGCATCCTTTGGCCCCGACTTATTCGATGCATGTCCCCTGGGCGTGCACACCACGTTTATAGCCATGGCTTTGCCTGCTGCCACCCATCGATACTGACCGTGGCAATCAAGGTTGTCGAAGTTGGAGACTGAGTGCAGGCGCACAGGCATGCAGCGCGTTAGCGCACAGACGCCCTGGCGCATCGGCGCATCAGCGCCACAAGGTCTATCGATTCCCTAGTACGGACTTGTTTCGTTTACCCCCTGACTCGTTCTCCGTCCCTGTCCCTTAATTTCTAGGCTCGCTGCGAGCAACCGATCACTCTCCTATATACCCACTCCCTCCGTTCGAGCACTCTCAGAGACTTTCCCATACTCTGAGCGTGCGTAGCCCTTCGTTCTCATGGACACGTCATGTACTCACATACTGCTGTAGTTCGGACTGACCGTCCGTCTGTTAGGTGAATACATACATCAGAGACTTTCCATACTCTGAGCTTCGGACTGACCGTCCGTCTGTTAGTTAGCCTCACGCGCGTCCGCCTTGCGAGCCGGACCCTGCGAACTCAGATATCAGCGCATATCTTTGTTAAAGGTCTCGTAGTCAGCGAGTTTATTGGGGAAGGTTGTTCCACATGGTATGAGCAGAGTATTGGCGGTGGTGCGAGGCCCTGATGACCAAGTGTGTGCAAAGAAGTGTTCTGATCGACACATCTGGAAAGTAAGACGGCGAATGAACCTATCCGACCGGTATTCTGCCACTGTCTACGTCTGCTGGACCTGTTCGTCTTGTGCGCCACAAGCCACGCATTTGTCCGGCTTGTTGTTTCAGAAGTCGAGTGTAGCCGGCATGTGAATATGGCCAGCTAGTGTACCAAGGAACGCCCCCCCAGGTCTACCTAGGCATCGGTGCGCCGCTCTGCGAGCGAGAGACGTCAGCATATAGTACAGCACGTAGAGAATGAGACGCACCAACGACCTAGCTGATACTGAGCTTCTACAAGGTGTTCCCACGTTATGCACTTTGGAAGCTATGCTGAAATTGACACGCTAGGCGTTGGTGAACCTGGTCGGTTCAAGACAAGGGTCAAGATCCGGCGAGCGGGATGCTGATCGTCTGTCCGATGTGGCGCAAAGAGAACCGCTGAAGCCTTCATTATTGCAGCTACTATCCGATGAAGATGCGAATGGTTGACGTTTTTGCAGGTAAGGGGAGTAGTATGTGTTAGAATTATGGATTCAAGCTTGTGCTCGCTGTGCCCCGACGCTCGGGCGTTCCGTATTTACATTTGTTTGTTATGCTAATTACGTGCCTGGTTGTGTACCTGACCGTCGTAGTAGATAAACCTGCTGTAATGCAACGTGAACGCTTGCGCGTTTACCCCTTACGCCGACGATGTTCCCCCGCGCGATCCGTTATTTTGACAGTATGGGGGTGTCGAAGTGATGTGCGAGCGGGGAAGTCGCGTTCTTCCTTCAATTGGCCTTCGTCGATGTGCAGACCGTGGTGCCAGCCGCCGAAAAAAATTCTGAAGCTATGTGACATTTCTCCGCTGTCAGCACGTTCCAAGCTGTAGTCACAGATGGTGTGCGCACCTATTGCACCGCTAGCCTCTCTCGCCTCTGGAGCTCATGTTGAGAATTGTTATGGTGATCGCGCCATCCTGCAACAAATGTCAGCCCAAGGTGATCGACCGCCGTGGAAACACGTACGCACAGTTCTTAACGTGCTTATTTGGCACGTGCATCAGAGCATCCACCCCGCAAAGCGATTAGAGTCTAAGGCGACGACAAGCCAGAGAATGTGAGGCGCAGTCTAGAGCGCGGACAATTGTGAGGGGTAAGTGCTGGCCTAGCAGACGTGTGCGCGACGAGCTCGCCTTCGCACGCTTCCAACGTCAGGTCACATTGCTGAGAAAAAGGTGTTGCATGCTGAGAAGTGCGGTGGGCGGACAGAGGATAGAATAGATGGGCTCCAGTAGGACGCGCTTCAGGCCTCAGGCGAGCCTTATGTCCAACCCGAATGCGACGAAATAGAGCATGTTGGGAGCCGTCCCGGGGACTGTATGCACTCACGTGTCATTGAGGTGTAGGTAAACCCCGTGTTGGAACAGGGTGTGGTAGTCGGGGGCAAGAGTCGCAGGACCGAGCGAGGGCTGAGAGTGCTGGGGTTACGACGTGTGCCAGAATGTTTGTACAAGGTGAGACAGAAAGGACCTTCGGCTCGAACACGGAGGGGTAAGTGCCGAGTCGATCGAGAGGGAGATGCAGTGAGATGCGTCGAGGGCAGAAGCAGAGCAGGAGGCCAGGAAAATCAGATCGGTCGACATGCCGGCTCTCCTCTCCTCGGCATTACCCGGTGCCTGGGCCGCGGCGGTAGGCGCTCCGATACGAACTCTCCGTCACGGATCAAACGATTGCTTATCTGACAGCTTTCTTCTCCCTACACTCTCAAGGCTTCCGCTCGAGACCTGTCGACCGGCACTGAGTCTCTCTCTGCACAACCGCTACGCTCCATTACCCTACTGTGGCGATGGCCTGGCGACGGCCGGCTCCCGTTGACATGAACGCATTCGACCATACCCCTCGATACACGCTCGTGCTTCTCTCTCCTCCGTCCTCTTGCATGTTACCTTGCAGTAATCAGGCGACGGGCACGCGTCCTCTCAATGACGTATCGGTTGACCACCCGGACATCCATCAGCAGCCAGGCCGGTACCCACCACATATGACGATCGCGGTCCACAAGCCTCAGATCCCAAAGCCGACACCGCGCTTCACTACCCTTTCCTAACCTTCGTGCTGGGTGCTTCAGGGACAATTATGGGCGTTTAGCGTCTCTACCATCGGGGCGGCACTGTGCGCATTGGACGCTAGGTGAGTCGTTCTGCAATTACAAGGTTGAATTCACTGATACACGCTGCGCTCGGCTGCAGAAACGATATACCCTGCTGTCTGGTCGAAAAGGGAGCAGCGACGGGCCAAAGAACGCTTTTGCAGAATGGGAAGGATAGTGATGAAGGCTTCAGGTGCGTAACGTATTGTACTGCAGCAAGCGGCTGACTGAGGGCTTGCAGACGTCAAAAACATCAATCATACCTGAACTCCGGTGTCCGCCACCCAGTGACAGTATCTCCCCCATATCACCAGCGTACGCTGTCAGCAGCCATCGATAGTCAGTGGCAGCCATTGGAAGCCCGTGTGTATTGTCATAGTACGCCGTGCATTTGTACTATCCCCCACTAGTTCCCGACATACTTTACCCTTCCAAGCATTATTGCTATCGACACCATTTGCTTCCCTGAGCTCAAAGGCAACACCTTTCCCACCACAATGGGGTCATCTGCCTGACCGTACACCTTCACTCTGTGGGAAGCAGGACGCTTCGTATTCCTCCTGGGCCAAGGAGAACAGGGTCGGGCACGCAGAAGCAGTTCCTCGTAGTCTGGCGGCGCACTCGGAAATGGCGTGAGCTGGCAAGCCGAGTGTGACGGAGAGTTGATATCTCGGTAAGTATCGCATTTACGACTGAACAGCCGACTTGACAGACGTGTTTCAGCTCTGGATTTGCGGAACAAGCTGCTACAAGCGCTCTGCAGCACTTAGGTGCGTATAACCTGCAACGCCAGTCTCTTTGTATTGACGCTGCATTGCTGTAGGCTATATACCCCATTTTAGTTGATTTCCAAGAGACGGAAGTGCGATGCTGCCAAGGCGAAAGTACTCATACAGTCCCGCCACAAATATATGGGCGTTGTCGACGCTTGATGCATTATTGAGCTCGATGATGTTGCCCCCACGGCTACTACGCCTTACTATGCAACCAATACGTTCCTGTTCCCTGCGGCGAACTCTACGCTGTTACTCAAAGGTGCCAGCTTGTTGGTAGCCATGGTACGTCGTGTTCCTCTCGGTATCCAATTTCTCTCACGTACGTTCAACTCGCAGGGCCCTCAAGTCACATCGCCGAGAGTTACCAGAACAATGAGAGCCAATCGCTCGGCGACTGAGCTGCCGTCTCCGCCTGTTGAAGAATTCCAAGGAGCAGCTTCCCTGCACGATTGCAAACAATGCTCCTCGCTTATGAACGATGGGTACGGAGTTTTATCGTGCGGGCTTGTGTAATGATCCGAGCTTCGTCTTTAGCTTTCTTTGCGTCCAGACCCAGTACTTCCGCTTCACCGAAGGCACGAGCCGAGGTACTTTGCGGACCAGGCCGGCGGGTTTTATATTCGGTTTCCCTGATGTCTCTTCGAATGCCTACCTTCGACAACTCTGCGAATACCGGCTTGAAACACTGCGATACTATTGGCATCCAGGTGCGTCGGCCTACAACCGAATGTCATCATTACACGCCCTAACATACCCTCAGGGTCTTCATGCCGTCGTCCAATATGCCAACGGTCGCGTAAAGCCGAAAAGCGCGTAATTGACCATCTCAAAATCGGCCTTGCAGTCGCCAAGAAGGAAGGCATCGAGCTGTTCGACTGTACAAAGTGCCTTGAGGGTACCCCGCCGCTCTAGAAGATCTGACAACACGTGCCGAACGTCGCGCGCGACTACGATAGCACGTTCCACAAGCTCAAGTTGCTGGTGAAGATGATGCGCATGCTGAAGACGGAGGTGCCACCCGTGGCGACCTTCGAAGAATGGCCGTTTGGATGAGCGGATGGAAACAAGCCCCGGCGAATCTCAAGAAAGGGTCTACGTTTCATGACTCTCCTCAACAATGGCTAGGCTCCCGTGCACTTACAGCCCAAAGAAGTTTGAACATGCCCATACGCCCACCGAAACGGACCCCTCACCTCGTGCGTTGAACGAGTTTCTGGTCGTGACTAGGTCATGCTGACAAGCCTTCCCCAGTATGGTCTATCACCGTTTACCAAGCGACAGTATCAACCGCTCATTTACGACAATCTCTGTTGAGCGACACGTCGTGAACTCTCCCGTCTGGAGTCGCAGACGAGTTGCGCAGAGCCGGAGGTTGCATTAGTCCTGGCTACCCAGTTTACACTTGCCCTTATGATTACTGTATATTGCACGTTGCTGTGGGCAGACATTCAATATTCAGGGGTCATCCATTGCACAATCGGCTGGTTTGAGACCCAAATATATATAGTCATTTTGAGTAACTGCGAGCGGTCAGATACAATGAGATGTAATTCTGAAAAAGCCCGTATGATGTCATGGACTCGTGGCAATGCCATTGCGTCGTCGATAACAAGCCACGTCAGGATATCGACCACTGTTCGTCCTGGTTTACGTTGATTAGAATATCCACGGCGCCATGCTGTGTATGAATCGTGCGTCGGGCGGGAAGGGGTAGCGTAGGAAGGAATTTCATTACGGGGTAACCAGGGTTATGCGGATAGAAATGCTGTATTTTCATTCTGGCGGTAGAGCGGTGCTGGTTAGGAGTTGGATACTCCTGGTTATATTGAGGTGCAGACGCAAACAAGCTCCCTTTGTCAACAACAACTAGTACAACTGTACCAGGTGCGACGCTCTCAACTGGGGACGGAAGTAGTGGTGCAGTCTCCGAGTAACTAGCTGGGGAACAGACCAGCTCGAGACTGGCTTTCTCTGTTGCAGACGGTAGCTACTTATACATGTGCAGTCCTAAACTGTACAGTACCACTCGGTATCCTTGTGTATGTACTAGAGCGGTCCAGAACAATAGAGAAACATATCGGAAACCATGAGTATCGATGAGAGAACAATAGATAGGGGTAGAAGGCGATGGAAATGAAAAGAATACCCTAGAGACGCCCAGAAGTTCATGACACCCTTCGCGAGGGCGGCGCTGTTGTGCACGGCATGCGTGCCACTGTCCCCTGAATTGGGTGACCAGCATTGCCAGGTGTTGGCTTGATGCACACGCTGGAGTCGGAGTACTCACGCGGTTTGGTGCGCCATCCAATGTGTTCAGATGCACATTTGGTCTTTGCCCTTATACGTTCTCAGTGGGATTGAGTTTTTGCTTACCCCCATTTGTCACCTTTGTCTCGCACATGTCCCTAAGTCTTGCTTCACACATATCCATTGAACCCCATATCCACATTCATTCTTTTATATCTCCCTTTGCCCTTGCTCTCTTGTTCTTTCGCTGCGGGCCTCTACAGCTTGTCTTCTCACTGCAGGGCTTGAAGGGAGTGTCAGATTTTGGTATTTTAGTGTTATTAAGGTACCATTACTATGCTTACTGCACCTAGACACCACTTGTAGCGTATATAGGTCACTCACATACTTGTACCTATCCCTTACGTGTTTGCACCCTCTCGGGTGCTGCTCACCATCATCTTTACCGTCCTCGACGTTATGCGCGAGTGCCCGCGCTGTCTCCAAGACCTTATTTTGATATTGACCAGTTCAAGGAATAGACACCCCAATGGCCAAAACGTGCTGTTGGCCGTTGAGCATGTGTCAGAGAATTTCACATTCGAGCTGTTCAGTTGAATGTCCACCTCCAAATTATGCGGCCAAGGGAATGTCCGGCCATTGAATCCTCTGGCCATTGAATCCTCTGCTCTTTCCATATCTAGCAGTCCTCTCTTTCCGGCAGTCCAGCGACATTCTATTCGCTTGCATGCTGAGCTACTTCTGACGAGTATGAGTGAGACGACATCTGGAGGCAGCTCAACAGCTGCTGCTGCGAGAGAAAAAAGGTGCCATGATTGAGGAGTCGGTACAACACAGGATGCGATGGCTCAATAGCGAGGCAACGCAAGGAATGTCGATATGACGGGCACGCAGCGAATCCGGCGTCATTGTGTTGCTAAGCCCGTGCACTGTGTACTACTTGTAGTGCTTGATTGTGTGCGTGTTTCTGTCTAAACACCACTGCAAAAGAACTGACGAGATGGCCGGATGTGTAGAGATACCTGTATCGTGTCCTTCGAATAGCTGGTCTGGCAATACAGATGGCAGACATACCTAAATCCAAGCTACACCTACTACAGGTATGCCAAACATCATCTGACAACTGTTTATAGGTCTAAACTAGACAACTTGCGGCACTCACGTAGCCTTGAGGGTCTTCAACAGCGGCCGTCCGCGATAAGAAACTAAGTAGCGCATCGGAGAAGGGGAAATTCTAGTGGATCGTAGTAATGTCGTGGTAATGGCTGCATTAGTCAGGGTTATAAGTGCTTGCCCATTACAACAATGATGAAATATCACCGTCGACACCGACAAAGTCAGACCCTGGCTGCGGTCCAACAATTCCACAAGACCGAGACGGAATACGAAACTGTGGACACAAGATTTGAAGCGGATGTAGTCGATCTCAACGACTCGCACTTGTTTCCTCATTTGTTGTGCAAGAAATATTGATGCTGATGATCGCACTAGATAGGACGAGCTAAGGCACCTGCATGTTGGTTGAAGGCTTGGGGAAGCACTGGTGGCATCAGTTATGGGTCACCTTCAAGCCCACATATCGGCGTTCATTCGCTGCAGCACAGCGCTAGGCATCCATGCACAAGCTTGCGGAGGTCTTTGACGGGCGTGTGCTGATGGTCAGCGCGGCTCGTTGGCTGTTAGCACATTGCATTTAAGACATCTACGGATAGTTGATGAGCTATACAACATACCCTGAAGCGATATACGCATCTTGAGACCTCGCTATGCTTTGAGCCAGACGTAACTTCTCATGTTCTGCTTTTGAAATTGCTGTGGCTCGTGCAACGGGCAGCCGGTGATATCGCTGGTAAGCGCCCTGAGCGCGGAAACCCCAGAAATTGCCTTTTTGTCACCACGCTCTACGATCACTCTAGGACCCCGGACACCACCCTTGAAGCCCCCGAGCCATTGACGTCCCCGAACTACTCTCCCGAGATATCTTGTAACGGCGCCCCTCCGTCACGTCAGTCGAAGTCCTGTGCAGTCCCTCGCAACAGGCAGTGCGGTCACCAGCCCGAAAGATGCGGGCCACGTCCGGCCCCGGCGAGCTCCTGCCCTGGACTTAGGCACGTACCTAACTACGACCAAGACAGCGACACTGCGTTGTGCGCCCGCCCCACAAGTCTTTTCCCGCCCGGGGGCGCACGGACGGTACCTGACCGGTCCCGCACCGTGTTTCATAGGTGCTCGGTGCCTGTGTGGCGCACGGCATATCCTTGGTTAGTGTATCCCGACTCGGTCTTTCCTTATCCGTACCACTTTTGTATCCAAACCACTCCTTTATTCTCTCTCGGACGCGGCCCATTAGCTCTGGCTGTTAGGTACCGAGCCCGTATAAATACTCTGTACATACTTTCTGCAAAGGCAAGTTACCTTTCCCCTCTTCACGCCCGCTATGTGTTAAGACTACAAGTACATCGGTGCTTCTTAGGTATCCCGCTCTCGTCTAGTATTCGTCTCGCTCGTTGGCTGTGTGGTCTGGCTCAACGTCGGAGTCTTGCCCCGGTCCCCTCGTACGTCATCCCCGAAGTCTCTCAGCCTCGTACTCTCTGTCCCCGTTACAGACCTCGCCCGACCGTTACCTCCCGAGGTCTTCGGTCCCCGACTCCTGCTGGCACTTCGGCCGGCAGAGTTGAAGTGACGTCCCCACTCACACATAAAACCGCTTCCCGACTCGGTGCTTTGGCCCGAGCCCGCTGTCTGTTGGGTTAGGGTTAGATGATCGCACCCGAAGCGTGGTGCAGCGTATCACCAGCATACCACGTCACGTTTCTATGAGGGTGATCAGTCTGGGATGCAAAGAAGGACATAGGCACAAAAGCACGCACTCATCGCCTGAAAGTCGAAGGCTTCATCCTAAACAACAGGAACTAAGCATGTGAGTGCTTGAGCCCATGAAAACAAAGGCGTGGATGGGAGCAAGCCTGACTGACTGAGGCAGAAGTTATACGTCAGGTCAGTGAAGCCTGGTGTTACTGTGAAGGCTTGTACCCACCGTAGTCGAAGCATATCATACAGAAGCTAGCTCAGCAGTGTGTACGGCGTCAGAGACAGGACCTGGAAGGCCGGAGAGAGGCATCGCGCAAAAGCAAGTGAGGAAGCAGAGGCAAGAGTTGGGCGGGCATTTGACAGAGAATTGATGAGAGCCCAGCCAATCAGGACGCTGGCGTGCAAGAATGCGAGAGCGCAACCGGATCCGCTCGTCTCCCATTGTCCTACAGTTGCCGGACAGGCAAACACAACCAATTTGACGCCGCTGAGAGAGTGAATTTCCCAGACGCCGACATTTCACAGAAAGTTAGTTTGATCTCAGAAACGAGCTCTTTGAGGCTATGGGAGCAGAATGGTACGAGCGAAATCTCTTAATTCGGACTTCTAAGAAAAACATACCCGAAAATTTCGCCGGTACCCGGAAATCATTAATCAAATCACGGAAAAATGCGGAGAATAATCCTCTCATGAATCTGGGTATGATGCCGTCAAGGACAAAAAAATTCTATCGAGCTGTTAGGGCTACCGGATAGGGTAATTTTCCCAAAGCGCCCACTTTGCATCGTCAGAAAGCATCGAAATGCCCGAAACCGTCAGTGATGCTGCCTTCTGTTGCGTTGATGCGCAACCTGAGCGTATGTATCAACTCAATTCTGACCTAATGGAGTACTCCTCCCGGCCTCCCAGCACCATGGGAAGCACAGAAATAGGTCAAAATTTGGCCGGTACCCATTTTCTCGTGGGAAAAACTTCGGATGGGTGCCAATCGACTCCTTACGTCCTTCCGAGTCTGATTCTGCACTCAGTTTGGCGTAAATAATTCGGGTTGGCGCTCAATAAGGTTGGTCGTATTTGCTTGTCCGCAACGTAAACGTCTTTGAGATAGAGCGATATTGATGAGGAGACGCATGGACACATCGATCATAGCGACGGTCGGCACGCAATTGAGTGCAGTAAGCGCTCAAGCCCTGACAGATGACACGTCGTGTTCGAACTTCGAAATGTCTGCTGAGATGAATGTATTGTGTTGCCAAAGTCAGTACACAGTACATGTCTAAAGCAGAGTCTACAGAAAATAGTACCACTACCCCTTGGACTTTCCAAGCGACTTCCTTCCGGCTGGCAGTCCCATGGTGTGATGCAAGGTTGGAGGCGGGTGCCAGCCTCCAGGTGTCATGCATGCCAGCACAGCGTCGAGATCAAATCAAACGAGATGGTCTTGCGAGCATGGACCCTCTGAAACTCTTGAAGCTCCTCTCCAAGCAGGCATACACCCATAGAAAAGGGCAGGTCCTCCATGAGTGCAAGCGAAGGGCACGGCAGCATAGTATACTAGCGTCCGATAGGGTTACAGGAAAGAGCGAAACGAGATGGGGACATTCTACACGGTGGGATTGCTATTAAATGGGTTTCATTGGAGAGACGGCACAAGCGGCAGTGAAGCGTACCTTTGCTAACACAACTGAATACACCCATGTCAAAAATGGAAAACGCCTCATGAGGCGCTAATCTTAGTTCATCTCACGGCCTCTCGCCGTGAGCATCATGATGAGATTACGAGGATATCTTGACGCTGGATCAGCCTTGCCAGCTCATCTGACTACCCAAAAAGGCTCCGATGAGATAAGCTCACCTTTTACAATCTCATCAAGAGTCATTATGATGATCTCATGAGGCTCTCTTGAGGCTCTCCCGAGGCTTCTCATGAGTTTAGTTCATCTCATGAGGCGCCACGGGTGTCCTCCAGTCTCAAGGCCTCATAAGCGCACATGGTGCCTCGTAGAAGCGCTTAACCTTTTCCCGACACAACAAAAATCTTCCAATTGAGCTTCCGAGCTCTTGGTCACACCGGAGTAGTACTTCCTTTGTCAATGTGATTTGTAGCACTGGCAGCGGGGTGTGATGGATAGAAGGTAGTCTAGGCGTCAAAGACATAGCTAAAAGAAAGGCATAGACATTCTATTAAATTCTGCATGTATCATGCACGGCAGAAGAAAATGCACAATGGGGCGACGGGATACATCTGGAAAAACCCCTCTTTCTAATCTATGCTTTATGCTTCTTATTTAAAACTAAGTTGTTTATTATGCTCTTTTTCGCTTTTTGTGAAAATGTATTCTTGAAATATAGTTTATTTAGCTAATTTACATCTATTAGCTTGCTAAACAGTCCATTGCCTTTTTAACATTCTAATCTGCTAATTATTAATGGCTTTTTACTATTTAATTGACTTTTATCCCTTACCAATGCCTTATTGCATTCTTTCATTAGCTCATTTACTATATTTCTTTTTATCTAATTTCTCACTATTGCACATTTTATCAGTAGCTTATCATTAGCTTTTTACTTATTTGCTTGTTATTTGTGCCATATTTATGACGTTATTTAGAGCTTATGACACTTATTTTGCTATTGCTTTTATTTCTTATTTGGACTCTTATTATTGCATTGCTTAAAGCTAATTTAGTTTTATGTCCTCCTTTTCTGCTAATCAGCTAACCTATATACTTACACTATTACACTTTTAGAGTTAATATAGCTACTATTCTCTATTTCAGCCTAGTTGGCACATAAATGCATAATGGAATCCTTATTAGACTGGTTTTTAAAGTGCACAAAGCTTTAAGAATATTGTTAATGACAAGTCTGAAGCTCTTTAATATTACCTTTATAACCTAATATACAAGCTCTGTGCAATTGCTAAAAAGAGCTGCTTTTGCCTAGAATGTTTATATTCTTATATAATTGCCATTTGCCACAGTTGAACAATAAGTTGCAATCAATTTTAAATATCACAATACCTCTAAAAGAGTGACTGCTTCACAGACAACCAAAGCAATTCATGCTGTATGCTTTTGTTAATGGGCCGAGGCTCAAAAAAGATGACCAGAAATAACCACAATGCATCCGAAGGACTTGAACCCAGGACCACCTACACAAACACGCTCAGTGAATTAACAACTGCACCATAGCAGCTTGCATGTATTATTGTACAGAGTGATCATAACCTACCAGGTATAGTGAAGCGCCTTAACGTCTTTGAAGCCTTCGCTGCTGGTTGGCGTCATCTTTCATTTCCTCAGTCCCACATTCCTAACTGACGCATTAGCTGCGTCAGCGACCACCCACTCGCAACACCAGGACCCAAGCAACACCACACAAGAGTGACGGGACGTGTGAAATATTGAGCAAGGCCACAGGGAGGGGCTCCCTGCAAACGAGGACGTGGCACTCTACCGGCATCCACCGCTGTTACCCAGAGCCGTCCATTACTGCATGCATGGCTTATGGATGGCGCTTTCATGAATAGGCATCACACATCCCC